>JAQJIZ010000048.1:0-105151 GCA_029873605.1 Rhodosporidiobolus sp. SP3-3/4
GGGGGGCGAGGTGACTTGAGCGGGAGAGATGGCTGGCTGCCAAGCGCTGCGGTGACCTAGGGGAGACTCCGAATTGATGCGTACGAAACGCATTTTGAAGCGGCCGGCGGCGGCGCCGTTGCCTCGGTACTCGCTCACTCTCCCGCCGTTCGAGCAGAAGTTTCGCTTGGTGCAACTGCTCTCTACCGTGTCCCTCTCCAGCGAAAGAAGCATGCCGAACGAGGCAGAGGCGAGCGAGGAAACGGGGGGAAGCCAGGAAGGAAAAATTCCAGCTTTTCCTCCTGCTCGCTCACCAGGACGAGCACGGCGGTCGTAAGGCTCGACCTGCTTGTCTGCACCTATAGGATGCTGCATGTGAAGCACGTTCTGCCGGACGGAAGATACGAGGAGAACGACGGGTTTTCCTCTTCCTGGACCGTGAAGAAGCGCTTGTGCGAGCTGCCACCGCAGGTTTGCGGACCTTGATCGGGCGCACTGGTATTCAGTGACCTAGACTAGGGCGATGAGATGCAGCAGCCAGCAACAATCGGTACATGGGCAGCCACACGCCGTCCTCTTCCTCAACCAACACCACTGCCACTTCCTGCCAACTCGCCAGCCCAGCCTGCTCGAACGCGTGTCCACCCTAGAACGCGTGTCCACTCTGATTGTTACAGCTGAGGCGGTATTCTGAAGCAGGATCCGCGGTGTGTGGCGATTGGATGCGAAACGGTCCTCGCCAGGTCGAAGAAAAAACTGGTCGTTCGGCTCGGCTCTGCATCGAGCGGGGTCGTGCTTCGGGCCAAGCCCCTCATCGAGGTTTAAAAGCTGCCTCCCGCTTACGACCGGGCTGGTCCCGCCGGCTAACTGTAGGGAGCGGAGGCGAGTCGCCCTCCCCGAGAAAAACTGAGTTCCCACCTCGACACTCGCTTCTTGAGGGCTGCTCTTCACACACAATCTCTTGGCGTACTCACAAAAGCGGTAGACGGTTACGACCGCCGTGCTCGTCCTGGTGAGCGAGCAGGAGGAAAAGCTGGAATTTTTCCTTCCCGGCTTCCCCCCGTTTCCTCGCTCGCCTCTGCCTCGTTCGGCGTGCTTCTTTCGCTGGCGAGGGACACGGTAGAGAGCAGTTGCGCCAAGCGAAACTTCTGCTCGAACGGCGGGAGAGTGAGCGAGTACCGAGGCAACGGCGCCGCCGCCGGCCGCTTCAGAATGCGTTTCGTACGCATCAATTCGGAGTCTCCCCTAGGTCACCGCAGCGCTTGGCAGCCAGCCATCTCTCCCGCTCAAGTCACCTCGCCCCCCACTCGACCTCAGCCTGTCCTCACCTCTCCCTTCTCTCCTTCCTTTCCACCACTTTCTCGTCCTCACTTCGACTCTCACGTCCTCTCTCCCTCGCCACATTCTCACACCACCTCTCGAGTCCACCACACCACCCAAGATGGCCTTCACCTCGTTCTCGTGCCTCTTCTCCCTCGAGACTTCGGCGCCGTCCTTCTCTTCCACCGTCGACGGCTGCCTTTTCTTCTCTCCTGTCAAGGTGCAGACTGTGCGTTACACTCTCCTCGTCTCTCCCTGCCCCACTCTTCCCTCGCTGACCTTGTTCTCCCTCTTTCTCGTCCCTCATCAGTTCCCGTCTTTCCTCCTCTCCATCGCCTCTCCTCCTCACCAGGCGCCTCTCTCTCCCTCGTTCGAGCTCTGGAGCGGCACCTCGACCACGCCCACCGCCTTTGCCGACGACAACAAGCCGGTCGACACTCTCGTCCGCTCCAAGTCCGCCTCGTCGACGTCGACGTTCTCCTCCTTCCTTGCGCGCAAGCCGCGCGTCAACACTCGCAAGACCGTCACCCGGGCCGTGTACTCCACGCCGACCAAGCCCCGCCGCGTCTCCCTCCCTCGCGCCGACTCGCCGCTTTCCGCCCTCATCGCGACCTTTTCCCCCTCGTCCCCAACCTCCGACTTGGGTTCCGCCTCGTACAACACTTCCGCCGACACGCTCTTCAATGACTTGAACGCCACCTCTTTCGCCTCGAGCGATTTTGAGGAGGACGACTCGCTCTTCTCGGCCCTTTCCTCCCCTTCCTCGTCGACCTGCACCACCCCCGAGCCGGCAAGCCCCGCATCCGCCTACGAGAAGCACTGGTTCCTCGCCCCCCTTTCCTCCCCGTCTCCTCTCTCCCGCCGCAACGCGACTCGTCGCTCCCCCTTCCTCCCTTTTCCCCCGTCTTCCTCCAGCAAGGAGATGCCCGCCCGCCTCTTCCCCACCGAGGACCGCATCTGGCACTACTGAGCGCCAGCGCGTTCGTGGTCTGTCTATCTGTGCATAGCTGTGTTGTTGTCGTACTCGTCGTTGGCAGTTTTCCCGTTCCTGTTGTAACAACCAGTCCTTTCTCTCCTTCATCCTACGGGTAGGAAAGCGGCAGACTCGATCGTGCAAGTTTCAGGCTTTGTACTACGGCAACAAGCGGTTCAAGCGGAAACAAGCGACACCTTCCCTTCTTCAGACGGCCCCGTCAACCGCCATCTTCTCGCCGTACTCCTCGTCGTCTCCCCCTTCTGCGCGGATCACCTCCTTCTCCTGCTCGTCGTCGCTCGAGTCGGGCTCGGAGATGAGGCCTTCGTCGCGCAGGCGCTGCAGGCGTTCCTCGGCCTCCTCTTTGGCAACCTCGCGGCGGTTCGGGCAGTCGCAGACGGAGGCGAAGAAGCCGACATCTGAGGAGAGGACGCGGTCAGTACTCTGGGGCAGAGGGCTCAGGGAAAGACGAGGGCGTACTCTGCTCGAGGTAGGCGAGCGCCGAGGCCGAGGCGATCTTCTTCGCGGTCTTCTGATTGCCGGTCTCGCAAGTAGCGAGAACGAGGTTGTGCGCGACGACGGAACAGCGGGTGAGGCGAGGGATCAGCTCGCCTGTCTTGGGGTCGGTGCGAGCGTCGAGAGTCGACGAAACGTGCGAGACTTCCCGAACAGAAAGGTTAGCGAGGCCGGACGGGAAGAATGGGAAGAGCAGCGTACCGTCGTCACACGAGTTGCTCTGCGCCTTCTCGAGGAGTGTGCGGATGGCGTCGACCTTGAGCGACGTCGGGGTGATCCAGCGCTCGACAAAGGGGACGATCATGTGGTCGAAGGCTTGCTGAGCGGCGGCGGGACTGAAGCCCGAGTCGACGTACTGGGCACCGAAGAGACTCTCGATGATGTCGGCAACGGCCTGCAAGGGAAGGCGAGATCAGTGTAGGGACTGAGATGGCGCAAAGAAGAGAAGGGACGAACCTTGGGTGCGTCGAGGGTGAGCCAGTACGGGCGAAGCTGGCGCCTCTCCTTCGCCGCGTTTTCCACCTCCTCCTGACGAGCCTGGAGAACCCTCTGGCGGTAGAGCTGCATGTTGATGGCGAGGGTCTCGTTGTCGTAGATCAGGAAGCGGTCAAGGCCCAGCTCGACAGCGAGAGCAGCGAGTGTTTCGTTCGAGACGCAGCCACCTGTGGATAGGAGACAATCCGTCAGAGGACGAGGGACGAGCAGTAATGAGGAGGACCAGCTGACCCTTGATCTCCGTCAGGTGCCCTTCCGAGAGGTCGATGCCCCAACTCTTGTTCCACGCCCAGTGGAGGACGTGGTAGTCGAGCACCTGCAGAGGAAGAAGATGATAAGCAGGCGGCCCTCACATGGGCCGAACGAGCGGAAACGTACAGCATCGCCTGCCCGAGAAAAACGTCGTCAGCGACTGAAGAGCGGAAAAGGACAGAAAGCAAGACGCACTCAGCCATTCGAAGCGCTCGAACGAGACCTCGTTGAGCTTAGACGGGTGCGTGAACGCCTCCTGGAGCAAGCCGCCGTACTGGAAGCGGTAACCGAGCGCCTCCTCCGCCGGGCGGAACTCGGCGCTTGCGGGCACCTTGCCGTTCTTCGGGTCGGGCAAGCCGTAGAGGCGAGAGAAGTCGCTCCAGATGTTGACCTTGTCGAGCTCGAGCTCTGTGATGAGGGGGAAAGTCAGGGGGAGGTCAAGCGGAGCGAGGAGCAGGCGTACTCAGCGACTTGGTGACCATCAACGCCAGGTCGAATGCGTTCTGCAGGCCGTCGCGCATGTAGCCGGTCTCGATCGCCGCGCCGAGGATGGCCTCGAACTGCAGGCCGCAGAGGTTAGACGGACCGGGGGCGAGAGGGGGAAAAGCGACGTGCCGAGTCGGCGATGGTCTTGCCGCCGATGACGGTCGAGGTGGATGGGGCCTGGCCATTCTGGACGTCAAAGTTGGGCGGGAGGAACTGGCGCGAGGTGAAGGGGCGCGAGACGAGGTAAGCAGGAACGCCAGCGTCGGCGGCCTGCGGGGGAAGAGGGATGAGCGACTCGAGAAGGGGAAGAAAGGCAGAACCTGCGCGCGCACCTTGATCGCGAGGTTGGCGTTGTTGATGACGCGGAGGCGAGCGCGGTGCAGGTCGCCCTCGTGCATGGTCCGCTCGTTGACGGCGAAGAGGTAGGTCGACTCGACGTACTTGAGGAACGAGTCGCCGAGGAGCTCTTGGCTGTAGAAGAGGGACTATTAGGCACTCGAGTGGGAGGGAAGAGGAGGAGGAACAGGGCCGAACCGGTTGTAGTCAATTCCAAGCGCGGCCGAGGGGGTGAGCATGGAGGTGCGGAGCTGCTCCTCGTCGATCTGACCGCCAAAGAGCTTCTCATTGAGCTCGATCACCAGCAGGCGTTGCTCGAGGTCGGTGAGGATCGAGGGGAGGAGGTAGGCGGCTAGACGAGAAGAGGGGGGAAATGGTGAGCGAGGCAGAGGGAGAAGGCTTTGCAGGGACGCACTGCGGAAGATCGACGCAGGCAAGTGATGGACGAGGGTAGTTTGCGGAAGAGCCAGACGCGGCATGTGCTGCAGGCAACGGATGATGAGTGAGAAGAGCTCGAAGAAGGAGCTGGTGTAGAGGCGGACCTGGCGGAGCTTCTTCGGGTTGGCCTGGCAGTCGTTGCGCGGCGTCTTGCTGAGAAAGGCTACCGACTTGCTAAGCTGCGGAGCGAGAAGCATCAGCGAGAGGGACGGCCGTGGAAAGGGGGGGAAAGGCCTACCCGGCTGACCTCGAGGAGAGGCTGGTTGTTGTCGACGTGGAAGGAGTGGAAGTACGGGGCGTTGAAGGAGAGGTAGCTGTCGGATGAAGGATTTGGCACGTAGCGAGACGAAGGGAGGAAGCAGGCACGGACTAGTCCATCAAGGTCACGATGCGGCGGCTCTTGTCGGACTGGCGATTGCCGGGCGGCAGCACGCTCTCCGGGTGCAGGTCCTCGCGGAGACCGCTGTAGAAGTAACGGCCTGCGGGAAGCGAAGGGGATTCTCAGGATCCGGGTGTTGAGAAGGAGGAAAAATCACGACGCACAGCCATTCTTCGCAAGGTCGACGATCACCGTGTCCTCGAGCTGCGGCATGTTCTTCCAGTCGAGCTTGATCTCCTTGACGTGCTTCATGCGCTCCCAGGCGAAGTTGCCAACCTTGATCCCGTTCGCCTCGAGCTGGACGTCCGGAAGAAGCTCGGCAACGAACCAGACGAGGTCGAGCTCCTTGAGCGTCTCCTTGCCGTCGACGACCTCGTGCGCAACGCGGAGCTCCTCCTTGTTGAGGACGGTCTGCCACATCGCGAGGTTGTGACGGGTGAGGAGCTGGCGCTGCTCTGTCGTAAGCGGGACGGCGCCGACCGAGGTGGCGTGCACGGCAAGCGGCTCGCCGTCGAGGTAGAGCGTGGTAGGAGGAGTCGCCGGGAGAGGATTGCGGCTGAGGAGGACGAGGGGACGATAGAGCTGCCCTGCGCGGGTGGTGGTTCCGTCGATTCCGCCGTAGTGGAGCAGCGTCGCGTGGAAGACGGTGACCTCTTCGCACGGCGAGCTCGGCTGCCAACCCTTCCAGTACGCCCGCTCGTACTCGACCTGGTTCTTGCGCGTCCCGACGGCGTTGCCGGACGAGTCGACAATGTCCTCCGGCGGGAAGATGCGGAGCGGGAGGAGGTGGTCGTCGAGACAGCCGGCGGCGCGGAGAATCTTGCAGGTGTAGAAGGCAGCGGCGCGTTTCGCGAGTTTCTGGGAGGTGGCGAGAGCTGGGGAGAAAGAGGTCAGGCGAGGTTTACGAGGAAAGAGAGAAGGCAGCGACTCACGTCCTTCGACGAGCCTGACCTTCGAGCCGCTGGGCAGCGCAATGTTGCAGATCCACCACGACTGCCCGAACTCGTCGGTGCCCTTGTCGACGAAGTCGAAGAGAGGGGTACGGAGGCTGAACTCGTCCGACTTTGGGAGGGAGTGGCAGCTGTGGAGGAGGGTCAGTAGGGTCCCAGCTTCAGCGGTAGGTGAGCACGACGACGTACGACCGCTGAAGCAGGCTGAGCGCGAAATGCGGCGTGAGAATGGCGCCAGTCTCCTCCTCCTCGAAGTACTCGAGCTTCTCATCCGCCGCGCCGTACAGGTCGTCCGGGTCCTCGTCAAGATCGCCGAGCTCGCCCGCGAGGAACTGGTTGATGTCGCGGTCGAAGCGCAGGACCTTGAGCAGCTTGCGCTTCTCCTCCAGATTGTCTGCGAGCAAGGAGGAAGTCAGCCTGCTTTCAGGCGACAGAAAGCGAGGACATACGACGCTGGCAGAAGAGAACGTAGTGCGACTCTTCGGCGCGAGCACGGCCGCGAGACTGGACAAAGGAGATGTGGGTGTTGACAAGGTCGAACCGGGCGACGAAGTTGCACGGCTGCTCGAGGGAGTCAAGATCAGGAGGGTAGTCAAGAGCAGGGAAGGAGGAAATGTGGCGCGACGTACCTGAACGTCCAAGCCCTCCTCGACAACGCTGGTCGCGATGAGCAAGTTGGTCTCGCCGTCGCCGAAAGCGGTAAGAATCGATGCCTGCTCATGCCACGGCATGCGCGGACCGCTAGAGCGTGGTACATGAGTGAGCTGTTTCGGGAGGTAGCGAGGAAGCGGACGAACAGGTTGCTCGCCGGACCCATACCATGCCCCGTCACGCAGTCAACGCGGACCCAGTCGAGGGCGGGGTCGGTTTTGGCGAGGAGCTTGATGATCTGGGCGATGATCAGGGCGTCCATGCGGCGGTTCTGCAGTGGAAGCGTATCAACAGCCGTCTCGGGGCGAGACGTGGAAAAGGAAGAAACGGACGACAAAGATGATACCGCAGAAGCCGTCGTAACCGCAGCCCTTGAGCGTGTCGATGAGCTTCTGTACTCTGCAGTGCACCTTGTCAGTCAGAGGGGCGATGAAGGAGATGACGAAAAGAGGCGGGAAAAGGGAAATATCGGACTTGGGAGAGAGGCCATCGTAGGAGAGGGTCGGTTGATGCGCCTCGACGGCCCTACAAGCGGTGCGTGTGAGACTCGAACAGGCAGAGGTCGAGGAGCGAAACGGTGGCGCACCTCATCCACTCGGGCAACTCAAGCTTGAGCTCCTCCAACCTCTTCGCGTTCAGCTCCCTCCTGATCCGCTTCCTCTCCTTCTTCGCCTCGACCTTCTTCCTTATCATCGTCGCCCTGGCCGTCTCATCGTCCATCGCGTCCTTGTCCTCGAGGTCCCCTTCCTCGTCGGAGGACGGCTGAAGGGGGACGAACTTCTGCTTGTAGCGCGAGTAGGCGAGGTGCCAGACGAGGTCGGAGGCGTCGGGACCGTAGTGCTGGAGGCTGCGACGAGAAGAAGGTGAGCAGGTTTCTGTCCCGCCGCTAACGGCGAGAAGGGGCAGTGGGAGAAAGAGATCGGCAAGCTCACATGGCCTCGGCACTCGCCAAATGCTTCTTGAAGATGTCGTCCTGCACGATGACGCGGTCGAGGACGTCCTGGTAGAGCTGCGTGCGCGGGTACAGCGGTGCCGGGTCGAACTCATACCTGAGTTCGGTCGGCTGCGTGACCGTCTTTTCGAGCTCGTCGCGCGTCTCGGGTGGTGCGGTAACGAGCCTGTTGCGATAAAGGGGGTTAGCCGGCAGGGATGGAACGGACGAGGACGGGAGGCAGACGAGGGGGAGAAGAAGACTCACTTGGCGTCGAACAGCTGCTCAAGCTTGCGGGCGGTTTCGAGGCCCTCGTTGCTGTCGATCGGGCTAGCAGTGAGGCCGAGGATGCGAGGGAGCTCGACCTTGCCATTGCCACGGTGGTAGAAGTCGCGGAGGATCGAGGCGAAGGGGCTGCACAAGGACGAGACTGGTCAATTCGCTCTGTTATTAGATAAAGGAGGAGGAGACATACTGGTTTGCCTTGCCGTGGTGAACCTCGTCGAGCACGATGAGCGCGATCTGCTCCATCTTGATGAACCCGTGCGCGAGCGAGTCGAGGATGAGCTGGGCGGTGCAGACGAGGACGTCGAAGTGCTCGAAGTTGTACGCCCACTCGGTCTCGCTGCAGAGGTTGACGCCGAGGGCGCCGAAGAGCTTGCCGACGCGAAGAGGCGTATTGTGGAAGACTGGGAAGGTCAGATGAGGAGGTTGACGAAGACGAGCTTGCAGTTGCTCGCTGGTGTTGAGGAGGAGAGAAGGCGGAGAACCTACTTGTGCGCCAGTCCGTTCGCCTGCTGGTGGACTAGCGGGACCGAGTTGGTGAGGAAGAGCTGGATGCGCTTCGGCTGACCCGCCGCTTGACGCTCCTTCTCGATGGTCTCGTGCACCCACTCGATGAGACCGATCTGCGGGATGAGAAACGGTAACGTTAGCTCGGAAGAAGCTGAGAGAAGAGAAGGAGGAAGAAAAGGAAGGCAAGGCAAAGAGGGAGGAAGGAGACGTACCGCGACGAGCGTCTTGCCGCTTCCAGTCGGGAGGACGGTGAGGACGTTGCCGACCTTGGCTCGCTCGAGGAGGGCGACCTGGTAGCTCTTCGGGACGAGCTTCTCGGCATGCGCCCTCGCCTCGGGGAGGATGTCACGGTCCTCGCGCCTGCGCTCCTTTTCCTTCCCCTTCGCCTTCTCCTTGTCGTCCTTCTCCCCCGCAGCTTCTTCGTCCGCACTTGCAATCGACATCCTCCCCTCGACCGCCCTCCCATCCTTCGGCCTCTTCGGCATCCCCTTCTCGCCGACGTCCTCCCAGTCGTCCTCGTACTCGTCCACGCTCTCCTCGTCCGCGAGGTAGTCGAAGAGCTGCGGCGCACGCTTGAGCTTGTTGAGCTTCGGCTTGCGCTTCTTGCCCGTGAGGACGCTGACCGGCGCGTAGAGGGCGGACTTCGGAATGGCACCGGCGGGAAGGGGAAGAGCCTTCGGGAGGGAGGCGAAGGGCGTGGAGTCAACAATCGGGGAGGAGAGAGTCGAAGCGGGAACGGCGGCGACCGGGGAAGGGGGAAGAGGAGAGGCTGGAAGAGCGTTGACGGGAGGAGGAGCGGTCGCCGTTGTAGGCGCCGGGGTCTCGAAGGAGAACTGGTACCCCGCCGGGGCGAACGAGGCGGTGGGAGAGGACGGAAGAGGGTAGGAGAATGGCTTGGCGGGAGGGAAGTCGGGTTTGACCTGCGCCGTGTCGAGGAGGTCGACCTTCTTGGTGAGCGGGTCGGGCGTGACCGGGACCGGCGTGACGATAAGCTCGTCATCGTCGTCGCCCATCTCGACGTCCGCCTCATTGCCCTTCTCGTCCGTCTCATCCTCGTCGAGGGCCATGAGGAGCTCGGCCCTGAGCAGGTCAGCGGCGGTCTTCTGGCGCTTGGTGCGGACCTCGCGCTCGTGCTGCTCGACCATGTCGGACTTGCGCGGGCCGAGGACGGACGAGATGGACTCGTTGAGCCGGTCGGAGCGCGTACGGGTGAAGGTGATCTCGCCGGAAGGACCGGTCACCTCGACGAAGCTGTCCTCGGGCGGCTGGCCCTGCTTCGCCGCCGCGGGACGAGGCGCAAGCTTCGAGTTGGAAGCCATGCTGCCAGGCTGAGCAACCTGGGCGGAACGAGGCTGCTTGAGGAACGTCGACGCCTTGGCCTTGCTCCTCGACCCGCTCGCTTGGGGCTGCTTGTTCGTCTCGCTTGCAGGAAGGACGAGGCGACCGGTCACGGGGAGGCCGGTGTTGGGCAGCGGGCGCTCCTTGTCCGTGTTCTTGCTGCGCTTCTTCTTCTTGGGAACGACGACCTGCTGAGGCGGAAGAGGCTGTTTGGGGAGCGGGGTCGAGAGAGGGCGGACCTGGACGTTGCGCTCGGGGGCGGCGGCGGTGGGTGGATTGGAGATGGCGGAGGCGACGGGGATAGGGTGCTTCTGCGTTGGCAGCGTCTGAGGGGGCTTCTTGCCCATGCTGGTGGGATAGGAGGTCGCTCGCCGATGAGGGCGATGACGGCCTCGCGAGACGCTGTGTGTCGGGTGTGGAAGTGCACTGGATCCGCAGAAGCTAGAGAGGCTGTGTGCGAGGCAGGAAGCGGGTGTTGAAGCGGGAGAAGGGGAGGAAGAGGAAGCGAGAGAAGAGAGCGCCGCGGAAGAGGAACGAGCAACCTCGACCCGAAGCCAACACCACACGCGACTGTCCTTCTGCCTTTCCGCGTCTCGCACACCCTCGTAGCGGGCAGAACAGCTCGTTCAACCTCCGCCTTCGCGTCGTCGCCGCCGCCTCCCCTGAAGCTTATCTTGACCCGCCCCACTTCGACTGCTTCATGCTCGCCTTCCATCGCTTGCCCGCTGCTTCCGACTCTTGCGTGCGCTACCATGGCTCGGTACTCCTGCTTGCTGACTCCCTCAATCGGACCGCCCTGACCCAGTCTCGCTCCCGCAGCACCCTCCGCGCCCTCCTCATCGACCTCTCGGGGACACTGCACGTGGGCGACGTACCGACGCCAGGTGCAGCGCAGGCCGTCAAGCGGCTGCGAGAGGCCGGCATCGTCGTGCGCTTTGTGTCAAACACGAGCAAAGAAGGGCGTACGTCCTCCTTTTCGCCCCCTTTTCTTCCTACCGAGCGCTGAGTACTGACTCTGTCGCGCACAGGTTCATCGCTCATGCAGAAGATGAACAAGATCGACTTGGATGTGCGGGAAGAAGAGGTGCGCTGCTCCACAAGTCGCTGTTCCTCCCTCTCCTTCCTGACCTTTCCACTACCCAGCTCTTCACCTCTCTTTCTGCGGCCCGAAATCTCGTGGTCAAGCGCAACCTCCGGTCAGCAAGCTCCTGTGCCCGGTACTCTTTCACTACCTTGACGTCTTTCTCTCGGCAGCCCCCTCTACCTCCTCACCCCGTCTGCTCTCTCCGACTTTCCTCCGCCTTCTCCGGCTTCCGAGTGCGACTCGGTCGTGATCGGTCTTTCTCCTACCTCCTTCGACTACGCCCAGCTGAACGCCGCCTTCCGGTTACTGGCGGGCGAGGAAGGCGACGGAAAGAAGGGCGAGGTGCCGCTTGTTGTGACCCACAAGGCGCAGTACTTTGGCGACAAGGACGGAAAGCTCAGCTTGGGACCAGGTACGACTTGCACTGTCCCCCGCGATAGCTCAAGAGTCGCGTCTCTGACAGATCTGACGCTCGCAGGTCCTTTCATCACCGCCCTCGAGGAGGCTTCTGGCTGCAAGGCTGAGATCGGTACGTCTTTTCCTTCCGCTCCCTTCTCTCGCTTTCACCAATCTTGCGTCTACTGCATCTGCAGTTGGAAAGCCCGAGAAGGCCTTCTTTCAGCTCGCCCTCGACTCGCTTGCCTCACACGGCTTTTCCAACGCCGAGATCGGCATGGTGCGTCTGCTCCGGCCTCTTTCCCTCTTCCCGCTCTTCTTACTCGTACTGACACGTCCTGTGCGCCTCCAGATCGGCGACGACTCGTCGCAAGACGTCGGCCCCGCCGTCGCCGCCTTGGGGCTGCAACGCTTCCTCGTCCAGACGGGCAAGTACCGGTCGGGAGACGAGCAGCGGCTGGAGGAGCAGGGCTACAAGCCGGACTGGGTCGGGGAGAGCTTCGCGCAGGCAGTGGAGGACATCCTCGAGGGAAAGTAGAAGAGGTCGTTTAGGAAAAAAAACGCCGCTTCTTCCTCCGGTCTTCCGCCGCGTCTCCTGCTCGTTCGGCAGGCTCTTCGGCGCTCGTACTGACTCTCGTCGGCCGGCTCGAGGTAATGGAAGAAGGGAATGCGATTTGCCCTCTTCAGATTGGCTGGTCGTTGCCGAGACACTGGTTGCGCCGGCAGCGATCTTGTATTCAGATTACACTCGACTACAAAAGCCTTACTTTGCAAGTTGACTCTGCCCGACTTTCGAGGAGCGCCCGACTGCGCCGCTTCTTGCTTCTCTCACCAACCGAAACGATGCCTGCTGCTTCTGGACCGCGTACGCTCTACGACAAGGTGCGACTCCCGCTTTCCCGCGTGCACTTACGACCCCAGCAGCTCCACCTTGCCCTTCCCCCTCCTTCCGACCGTCTTGTCCGCTTCCGACCAGATCCAGCTGATCCAGACTCGCTTGAACAGGTGTTTGACAACCATGTCGTCCACATGGGCGAGGACGGCACCGCCATCATGTACATCGACCGGTCAGTCCACCTTCCGCTGCTTCAACTCGTCCGCCGCTTTCGGATGCGGTGGAGGCGCGACTGCAGCGTGCGAGGGCGCCCCGGCTGTGCGCGGGGAACAGCAACAGCCGATCTACGCTCTCCAGTGCGCTGGGTTGGCCAGATGCGGTGGATGCGGCGTCAGGACGTCCCGAAGAAAGTGGCGGAGATGGGTTGCGGAGGGCGATCTCACCCTCGTCTCGCGCGATGGTGCTGTCGGATGCGGTGCAGTCGATGCAGCGCCAGCGTCCGGACCTCCTCGGCGAGCGGGCTCGTCAAGAACGACCAGCACTTCCCCCACGGCGAATCGCAGACTGACCTTCTCCTCCTCTTCCCGCCAATAGCCACATCGTCCACGAGGTTACCTCCCCTCAGGCTTTCGAGGGCCTCCAGAAGGCTGGCCGCAAGGTTCGCCGCCTCGACGGCACCCTCGCTACCGTCGACCACAACGTGTGCGTTTTCCTCCACTCTTCCTTCTCTCCCAGTCGTGTGATTGACGGTTCTCGCTTCCTCTAGCCCGACTTCTTCTCGCAAGAACTTCAAGGACTCTGCTTCGTTCATCAAGGAGTGCGTTCTGCTTCACGGCTTTCCTACGGCCCCTCCTAACCCTTTCCCCTTCATGCAGGAACGACTCTCGCCTTCAGGTCGTCACCCTCGAGGAGAACGTCAAGAAGTTCGGCGTCCAGTTCTTCGGCATGACTGACAAGCGTCAGGGTATCGTCCACGTAGGTCCAGCCCTTCTCGCTCGCCTTTCCTCACCCAGCTTACCTTTTCCCCTTCCAGGTCATCGGCCCCGAGCAGGGCTTCACCCTCCCCGGTACCACCATCGTCTGCGGCGACTCCCACACCTCCACCCACGGCGCCTTCGGTGCCCTCGCCTTCGGTATCGGTACCTCCGAGGTCGAGCACGTCCTCGCGACCCAGACCATCCTCCAGTCCAAGTCGAAGAACATGTGCGTTCGGATCGACGGCGACCTCCTCCCCGGCGTCACCTCCAAGGACGTCATGCTTCACGTTATCGGCACCATCGGTACCGCGGGCGGTACGGGCTCTGTCATCGAGTTCTGCGGAACGGCCGTTGAGAAGATGTCGATGGAGGCTCGGTACGTTCTCGCTGCTTACTTCCACACTCCACTCTTGGCTCACCTCGCTCCTCCACAGCATGTCTATGGCCAACATGTCCATCGAGGGCGGTGCTCGTGCCGGTATGTTCGCGCCGGACCAGATCACCTTCGACTACCTCAAGGGTAAGCCGATGGCGCCGAAGGGTGCTGAGTGGGAGAAGGCCGTCGAGTTCTGGAAGGTGCGTCTTAGCCTCCCTCTTCTTTCTGCTTTCTAGTCTTCGACTGACCTCTGCTCTGTTCCTTTCAGTCCCTCCGCACCGACGAGGGTGCGCACTTCGACCACGTCGTCGAGATCGCCGCCGCCGACATTCCTCCTACCGTCACCTGGGGTACCTCCCCCGAGGACACCGTCTCCATCAAGGGCACCGTCCCCGACCCTGCCAAGGCCACCACCGAGGCTGGCAAGGCCAAGATCGAGCGCGCTCTCCAGTACATGGGTCTCGAGGCGAACCAGAAGATTGAGGACATCAAGATCACCAACGTACGCCGTCTCCCCTTCCCTTCCTTCGTCCCTTCCCGCTTACCTGGCTTCCCCTTCCAGGTCTTCATCGGCTCCTGCACCAACTCTCGCATTGAGGACCTCCGCGCTGCCGCCGCCATCGCCAAGGGCCGCAAGGTCGCCGAGGGCGTCTACGCCATGGTCGTTCCGGGTTCCGGTCTCGTCAAGGAGCAGGCGGAGCAGGAGGGTCTCGACCGCATCCTCTCCGAGGCGGGCTTCGACTGGCGTGAGGCTGGTTGCTCCATGTGCCTCGGCATGAACCCCGACATGCTCACCCCGGGCCAGCGCTGCGCCTCGACCTCGAACCGCAACTTCGAGGGCCGTCAGGGTCCGGGCGGTCGCACCCACCTCATGTCCCCCGCCATGGCTGCCGCCGCCGCCATTGCCGGCCACCTCGCCGACTGCCGCGACTACGTTCCCTCCGAGACCGCCGTCCCGAAGGCCGCCGTCGACATCGTTCCCGAAGACGACGAGGTCATCTCGACCAAGCAGACTCCGGACGCGGCCGACGACGGCATCGCCCAGTCTCAGGGAGCGCCGGAGGTTTCCCCGCCCGTGACCACCGCCGCCGCCGGCATGCCCAAGTTCGAGGTCGTCGAGGGTGTTGCTGCCCCGCTCGAGCGCGCCAACATCGACACCGACCTGATCATCCCCGCCCGCTTCCTCAAGACCATCAAGCGCACCGGTCTCGGCGTCTCCGTGTTCGCCTCGCTCCGCTACAACCCCGACGGAACGGAGAACCCCGACTTTATCCTCAACAAGCCCGGCTACCGCGAGTCCAAGATCCTCGTCGTCGCCGGCGGCAACTTCGGCTGCGGCTCTTCTCGCGAGCACGCGCCGTGGGCTCTCCTCGACTTCGGTATCCGCACCGTCATCTCTTCCTCCTTCGCCGACATGTGTGTTGCTTCTCTTCCTTGTCTTCCCCGCTCACTCTGACTGATTTTGTCCTCTTATAGCTTCAACAACAACATGTACAAGAACGGATCCCTCCCGGTCGTCCTCCCCGAAGAGCAGATCGCCACCCTCATCGAGGACGCCAAGGCGGGCCTGCACCTCGCCGTCGACCTCCCGAAGCAGGTTGTCCGCCGGACAAACGGCGACGAGTACCCCTTCCAGGTCGACGCCTTCCGCAAGCACTGCCTCGTCAACGGCCTCGACGAGATCTCGCTCACCCTTGAGAAGGAGGCCGAGATCGCCGCGTACGAAGCGAAGCGCACCGCCGCGTGGCCCTGGCTCGACGGCGCTGCCTTCCGCGGCTCCAAGTCGAAGGCACCCGGCTCGACCGAGTGGTGAGGAGGAGTTGAGACTTTTGCATCTGTATTTCATGTCGTTCCCCTGCAAAAGAGGCCGTTTTCGCCTTCCCCTCCTCTCCCTTTCAAGGCTCCCTCATGCCAGGCACCGGCTCTTGTTTCCAGTCCAGAAGAGGCAAAAGGACATTGCGAGGGTAACGACGAGGAGAGGGTATGAAGGTGAACGAGGGAATAAGGACATGGAGAGGAAGGAAGGAGAGTTCTACTGCTTGCGCCTGCGCACTCGCATGAGCACAGGGACATCTTGAGAATACTGGAACGTGCCAACGCCAGCTGGAGAAGGAAGAGAGTCAGTTCAAGGCTGATCTGAGGAGCGAACGAGGGGATACTGCCGCTATAAAGGCATTTCCAGGTGGATGTGGGCGGAAGGGGAAAAAGAGCGAGACGCACTGCGACCGGGAATGGGTTTGGGCTTGTAACCGAGCTCCTCGCGGCCGACGAGCGGGATGCGGTCAAACTTGTCGACCAAGTCGGCCGACGGCGGGACGGCCTCGACGTCGAAGCGGGAGAGAATGAGGGAGATGAGGCTCTTCAGCTCGGCGGTGGCGAACGACTGGCCTTCGCACTGCGCGAGGGAGAGGATAAGTCAGGCGGGGAAACAAGGTGGAACGAGCAGAAGAGACGTACCTTGCTCACACCTCCGCCGAAACCGTAGGTCTCCCTCGCCATCTTGCTCTTCTCACCCTTCTCCGCCGCTTCCGACCCCGCCGGACCGTCGTAGAACCGCTCGCCGTCCCAGGCCAGGACCGTCTCGCCATACCTCCGCTCGTCGAGGTGGACGATGCGCGGCGGGCTGATGAGCGTCGACCCAACGGGAACGACGTAGTCGGGCGAGCCATCGCTGCCGGGGACAACAAAGGGCTGGGAGACGAGGCGGATGCTGAACGACATGGTCCCGAGGCGGAGGGTCTCGGTAATGCAGGATTGGAGGAGCGGCATCGTGCGGCTGAGGTGCGGGAAGGTGAGCGGGTCGACGTCGGCAGCACTGGCAAAGGCTTCCTCGAACGAAGCGTCGGCTTCGGCTCGGAGGGCATCGCGTATGGAAGGGGGAGCTTCGAGGACATAGGTGAGAAGCTGGAAGGCGACGAAGGGGGCGTTGGCTTGAAGGGCCCAGTACAGGGACGCGAGGATCTGCGAGCGCGGAAAGCGTCAGCGATGTAAGGAGAAGAGGAAGAAGGAGAAGTGGCTCACGAGGGCTGCGTCGCGAGTGTTGGCGCCGTACTCGAGCGTCAGCTCGACAAGAGCCTTGCACGGCCCATCGACAACGCCCGGAATGCCGTCCTTGATCCACTCCTCGATCGTGTCGACGAGCACCTCGCGTCCCTTCCGTCCGGCCTGAACCTCCGGGATGCGCTTGAGCAGCCAGGGCGGGACGATCCCGCTCGCCTCGATCGGGAAGGAGCCGTCGAAGTCAACGAAGGAGCGGAAGAGGTCCTTCTTCGCGATCCCGCTCGAGTTGCAGAGCTCGCCGCCGAAGACGCCGTTGAGCCCGGCTTCCCAGAGGACGTCGAGGACCCAGGTCGACAGGTCGACGACGGTCTCACCGTCTGGTGCGGCGTCGACCTGGGCAGCGAGCTCGTCGATGCTGGTGCGAAGGGAGGCCGTGAAGCGGGCGAGGGAGGGCGTGAGGCTGTTTCGGGTCATCGCCTTGGCGTGGACGGGGAAGAGGGTGTCCTCGAGGAAGGCGCGGTCGTGCCAGAAGGACATGGAGAAGACGTCGCGCGAGATGCGGCGGCGGATCGGGTGCTGTAGGAGGAAAAGGGTCAGCGGGGAGACCAGAATCCAAAAGCGCGGTCGCGTACGAAGCTGAGCGACGACTCGGGCATCTGGTAGACCTTGCGGATCGCCTCGTTCGTCGTAACGAAGTACTGCGAGTAGCGAAAGGGGTCAGCTCGCTTGACACGAGGGGGACAAACCGAGGGCGCACCTGCTTGAGAGGCCACGGAAGATAGACGACCGGTCCCAGCTCGCGCAGGGAGAGCACAAACGCCGTGTCGTCCTTGCCGAGGCGGTAGACCGCCAGCAGCCCGCGGGCGAAGTTGGGCAAGAACCAAGGGCCGCAGGTCGGCGGAGAGGGTGAGGAGGACCGGCGGACGAGGACGCGCCAGCTCAGCGCGCCCAGCAAAACGAGCGCCACGAGCGTCGGGCTGTCCAGCATCGTCTAGCAGTGTAGGCGGAGGAAGAGGGAAGGGAAGGAAGGTGTCTCATCAAGAGGGGACGCGCTCGCCCTTAGCAGCGGCGAGTGCGCGCTCGGGGCGGTTGCTGAGGCTTGCCAGAGCTCGCGGGACCTCGAGGAACAGACTGGAGCAGAATCGAACAGCGAGGGACGAGCGACAGCCGTTTTCTCGTTTTCTCCCTCTACTCTCTCTCCGTCCTCCTGGCTGTGCACACTCGCCGTTTCTCCCAATCTCGGCTAGCCACGCTCAGCGGTGACTTCGGAAGCTCCAGGCGTATCCCGCCTCGTCTCGCCCACTCCGTCAATCCTTCCTCCTCCCAGCTCTTTCCTCCCTCTCTCGCTTTCCTCGCACGTACGGTCCAGGAGGGAGGAAAAGCGAAGAGACAACTGCAAATACAGCGCGAAGAGAAGACGAAGCAACTGGAAGAGAGAGGATGGAAGAGAGGGAAGAAGAGAGAGAGCGTATAGACGATTAGGCGGAGAGGGAGAGGAAGAGAGGAGGAAGAACGCGAGTAACCAGTGCGGGTAGGGTACAGACGGGGAGAGAGGGGGAGGGGGAGGGAGGGGGGCTAAATAACTAGAGGCGCGCCGGTGGAAGGCGGGAGGGAAGAGGCGATGATGGGGTGAGGAAGGGAGGGAGAGAGCAAAAGTGGGGTGTGGTCAACGGGGGGATGCACGCGAGAAAAGGTAAGAAAAAACAATGGGGAAGAGAAAGCGTCCATGCTGCGCGCCGAACCCATGCAAAACGACCGCCGCCGTCTATCCGCCGCCCGCCCACACCCGCCCGCCAACGATATGCACATGCGCCCAAGCGCGCCCTCTACCGTTCACGAGACGGCCGGGAGAGGCGGGAAAGAGGAGGAGAGGGGGGGCCGACGAGCCGCTCTACCGCTCGTCCTCCCAGCCGTCGTCGTCCTGGTCCTGCTGCATGCGGTGCTTGCCCGACCCGTGCGACGACGCCGACGACTTGCGCGAGTGCGGCTCGTCGCCGTTCCCGTTCGCACCGTCGTCGTCGTCCGTCATGTGCAGCCGGGAGAGGGAGCCCGCGGCGTGGTGTATCATCGACTCGCCCTCGCCGGAGAAGGTGAAGCCGCCTGTTAGGAACAAGGCGATTAGTGTAGCCCAGAGGCAGTGAAAAGGGAGGGCAGGAAGGCCGTACGGAAGTTCTCCTGCACCGAGTTGGTCAGCGGCGCCGCCGCGGGCCTGTCCTTCCCCCGCGCCCGAATCTCCATCGGCACCGCGCGGTCGTGCTGCGCGCGGCCGAGCTCGCTCGCCGCGTCGAGCCAGTCGGCGCTCGGGTCGGCGTCGTCAAAGTCGACGTCGTGCGGCGCCTCGTCGAAAAGGTTCGCCTCGGTGAACTCGGGGTCAAAGTTGGCGACCGACTCGTCCGAGTCGACGTAGGGCTTGAACGGCGGCGGGACCTTGCGCTGCGAGAGGAGGTCCCAGTCGATGTCCTTGAAGAAGGGGTGCTCTTTCAGCTCGGCGGCGTCGCGCTGGGCGCCGAGGCGGTGCTTCGGATTCCGGTTGAGGAGCTGCAGACGGCGAATCAGGTGAGCGGGAGCATGAATAGAAGGGGAGAATGAGAGACGCACGCCCTTGACGAACTGCTTGCCATCCTCGCCAATGACGCCTCGCGGGAATTTGACCTTGCCGAAGCAGCTGCGGGTGAGCGGGCAAGTCAGTCTCAATTCGGCAGAGCAAGAAGGGCATCAAGACGCACATGAGCTTGTACATCTGCTGCGTGTCCTCAGCGTAGAACGGGCTCCACCCGCAGCACATCTCGAACAGGAGGACGCCGAGCGACCAGAAGTCGACGATCTTGGAGTAGCCGTTGTCGTCGAGCAGGACCTCGGGCGCGAGGTACTCGGTCGTCCCGCAGAACGTGTTCGTCAGGGCGTCCGACGGCAGGTCCGGCTTCGAGAGGCCAAAGTCGCACAGGACGATGTGGCCCGTCGCGTCGAGGAGGATGTTTTCCGGCTTGAGGTCGCTGCGGGGATCGAGAGAGGGTGAGCGTGACAGTAATAAGCGAGGGAAAGGACGGGACGAACCGGTAGACGATGTCAAACTTGTGCAGGTGCTCGAACGCGAGGACGATCTCGGCGGTGTAGAACCGCGCACGGTCCTCGGTGAAGCGCCCCTCCTTCTGCAGGTGGTGGAACAGCTCGCCGCCGCTCTTGTAGTCCATGACGAGGTACAGGTCCGTCTCAGTCTGGAACGAGAACTTGAGGCCGAGCAGGAACGGCGAGTCGCTCGAGCGCTGGAGGATCTTGCGCTCGCCGATCGTGTGCGCGACCTCCTTCTTGGCGACGATCTCGCGCTTCGAGAGGACCTTCATCGCGTAGATGCGCTTCGTGTCCTTCTTGCGCACCTGGAAGACGCGCCCGAACGTGCCCTTGCCGATCATGCGAAGGAAGTCGAAGTCGTTCGGGTGCAGACCTTGCTTGACCTGCGCGTAGGAGACGATAAGTGGGTTTCGGCAAAAAGAGCGAGAGAACGGTGGACGCACGTCGTACTTCTCGTAGCGAATCTGTATCCGAATCTCGCCCGTCACCTCGTGGTCTTCTCCTGGTCGGGGTGCGAGCCTGCGCGGCGGTCCACCGACACGTCAGTCGGGGAACGACAGCGAAAGGGGGCGAAGGAAAGCCGGGAAGACGCACGCGAACCACTGGTCGACGATGTGACCGTTGACGAGCTTTGGCCGGATCTCGGTGATGCCGAGGAACATCTCCTCCTCGATCGAACGGTCGTAGATCTGCACCTGCAGGACGCTCTTCTCGTTCATCACGTCGCTGCAGCCACCCCGCACAACAGTCAGCCCGGTTCATCCTCCTCGACGGCGAGGGGGGGTTGTGATAAGGGCAAGGAAAAGAGAGACGCACAAGAACACCTCGTGCTTCCATGTCGGGTTGTAGGCCATGTCGTCGTCCCCTCCCCCGAGCAAGATCCCCCGCTGCGGCTCACTCGGCGCCCCCGTCGGCGTCGTCGGATCGTCGGCCGGGTTCCACCCGCCGCTCGTGTCGACCGGCAGGAGCGTCGGCCGTGCAGGCCTCTGCGGCGTCGCGTCGACGTCCCGTCCCGCTGCTGCTCCTTCCCGACTCGTCCCTGCCGCCGCCGCCCCGTTGCGGTACTCCTCCAGCGTCCGCCCGATCCCGCTCGACGGGCTCTTGCTCAACGGACTGCTGCCGCTGCTGCTGCTGCTGTTGCTCGCCCCGACCGCCTTGGGCACGTCGAGCCCCGTGACGCCGACCGCCGGCCCGTCCTTCTCGCCCGGGTTCGGCCCGCCCCCGGGGGTCGCGGGCAAGGCAGACGGCACGAGCCCCTCGGGCTTGCCCTGCTCCTGCAGCGCGACGAGCTGCGGCGGCTTGGGCTTGGCGACGCCGACGGCCTCCTCGCCCTCCTCGTGTATCGGCTCGCGGGAGACAAACTCGTTGTTGTCGAACGTGACGACGACGTACGGCCGGCTCGCCGAGGACGGGGCCGAGAGGCCGCGGGCCTGGATGAGCTTGACGAGGAGCTTGCCGCGCGGGGCGGACTGCGAGGTCTGCTTGCGGGTGAGGGTGGCCGGCTGAGTGACGAACGAGAAGTCGGGCTCGTCGCGCGAGATGGCTACGGACGGTCGGCGGGAGGGGCGGGAGAGACAGGAGCAGGGCGGCGAGTGGGAGAAGGAGAAGCGAGGGGAGCGAGAGGAGGAAGGCGAGGTGAGTGAGGTGGGCGAAACGGGGATGGCGGAGGACGACGAGGCGGGCGTGGTGGGGGAGGATGCGCCGGTCGAAGTGGGCGAGGACGAGTCGAACGACGCAGAGTCGGGCGAGGCAGACGAGGCGTCGGATGAGGACGAGTGGGCGCCGCGGCGAGTGCGCGACGGGAGCCCCACAGGGAGTGTGGAGGAAGGAGAAGAGATGACGGGCACGGCGGCGGCGGCCATGAGGAGGGTTCCGGGACGGCAGGAGTGGACAGAGAGGGATGCCAGGCGTGCGAGTCAAGGGAGAGGGTGCGTGAAAAGGAGAGTTGGTCGACTGCGTCAGTCTGGGTCTCTAGTCGAGAGGGAGAGACGCAACCGCCTGCCTCGAGCTGCGCGAGTGAGACGAAGAGACGCACCGGTGGTGGGCTGTGCGCGTGCTCCCCCGGGTGTAACGGGGGTGGATGCGCCCGCCGAGTGCTCCTGCTGGCCAAAGAAGCCTGCTCCGCTCGAGGACGAGGTCGACCCGGTGTAGGACGGCGACGGCCGCAGGGTCGGAGTGCGGCTGCCCCCCTGTGGCTGTTGTCCCTGCTGCTGCTGTCCCTGGGCGGGTGCAGGAGGGTGGGAAGCGGCTGCGACGCTGTTCTTGCGACTGGCCGGGGTCAAGGCCGACAAGAGGTCGAACGGGTTGGAGCGGTCCGAGGCCTTGGGGGTGGTCTGGTCCTGCGGTGCGGACGAGAAGAACTTGCCCAGCATGGCTGGGGAGTGAGGGAGGGGAGAGACGAGGCGGCACGAGGAGGAGGGGAGCCTGCTGAGGAGGGGGAGAGAGAGGGCGACCAGCGGGCGGAGTGTGGGGAGGAGGGTGGGAGGGGGTGTAGAGTGTAGCGTGCAGCTGTGCGTGCACGTCCTCGGAGTAGCAGCAGGTGCAGCAGCCACTCGCTCTCTGCTCGCCCTCGCCTCGACCGCCCCGACCGACCCTTTCCCCTTCGCCCTCTCTCGACGGAGTTACACCCCTGCATCCACTCTACTGCCGTAGCTCTCCCTCCAGCTCTCCCTTCCCTCCCTCCCAGTCCCTTCAGAGAGCGTGCACCTCGCAGGAAAACTCGCCGAGCCCGTCCCATTCAGCCTCGCCAGCTCGTCTCGCTCTCCCCGGCGCACGGGAGGGCAGATGGGAAGTGTCAACGCGTTCCATACAGCCTCGGAAGCTGCATTGCTTGAGAGAAAGCACCCTGCAGAGCCACTGCCTTGTCCTACTCCTCGTCCCGCTCTTCGGCCTCGTTCCGCTCCTCTCGCTCGCTCTTCACCGACCCGCTGCTGGCACACGCTGCATGCCAGACGCCTCTGCCGGCTCATCTAGCTCTGGGCGCGTCAACGGTGAAGGCGCACAGCTGGACGGGCCCAAGGTGCGCTCCCCTTCTCCGCCTCAGCCAACACGGGCCTCGAGAGCTCACACCGTGCGCACACAGCTTGCGGAGAGGCTGAAGAGCAGCTTGCAGTGTCAGTCCACGCTCACTTGCTGCATTCGCGCACCCGCCGTGCCTCACGGCCACACCAGCTTCCCGCTCACCCTCCCCCACCTCCCGCTCACCCACAGACGCTCGCTTCAAGCAGTTACATAAACTCAACCACGCCACCCTCTCCGAGCTCGAGCACACCTTTCTCAGCCCTCTCGCCGCCCCGCCTTCCTCTCAGCGGCACCTCGAGCACGAGCAAGAAAAGGAGCGCGCCCAGTCGAGGCGCATCCGGGCGGCGCAGCGGGAGGCGATGCGCATCAGGCGCGAGCGGCTCAGGGCTGAGATGAAGGAGCGGGAGCTCGATGGCGAGGAGGACGAGACGGAGCAGGAGCGGAGGAAGAGGTGGACGAGGGGGGACTACGGCGAGGAGGCCAACCTCGACTGCCACCCTTTCGCCGCCTCGAGGAGGACGGTCAGCGCCGTCAAGCTCGGCAAGCGCAAGGCCGTCGACCCGCCGCCGCCGCTCTCGTTCCCTGCCGTCACCTCGGCAGGAGGACAGGGAGCGGGGGAGGAGCAGGAGGAAGAGGAGGACGAGTGGGCCATCCCCATCCCCGACCGGCCGTCGACTTCCTCCCTCCGCGGCGGCAGCGTCATCGGCGGCCGGGCGCCGAGCAGCGCCGGCTGGCGGACGAGCGAGGTGCAGTCCCCCGTGACCGAGTTCGGCCCAAAGGTCAGCGTTGTGTATGCCGCCGGGGCGGGCGGAGCGGTGCACGACCTCCCCGGCGTGCCGATGATGGACGTCGACTGGGCTGAGAGCCCCGCCAGCGTGTCCGACGCGGCCGTGGTGGGGCCGTATGCCGAGCCGGACGGGCTGCAGAGCCTGAGGAAGACAACCTCGGAGCTGCTCTCGCCACACGAGCTGCGGGGGAAGGAGTCGGCGGCGTCCCTCCTGCTTGCCGCCGGCGCAGCGGGAGGTGGTTACTCGAGCGCCTTCTCTCCCTCTTCCCTGCCCGCGCCGGCCGAGGTCAACGCGTCCTCCCTTTCCCTCTCAACCTCGTCTTACTTCCTCGGCTCCGCGCCAGGTCTCACGCTCGCGCCCGCATCATCCTCCTCCTCGCTCTCCCGCCCTCCCCCCTCGGCCTCGCTGCACCCACACCCCACCGACCCTCCGTCCTCGACCTCCCCCCACTCAACCGCCTTCATCGCCGCCTCCAAGCTCCTCCTCGGCGCGCACCCGACCTTCTCCGCTCTGCCCGAGGTCCCGCCGCTCTCCTTCGGGCCCGACGCGCCCTTCGCCGACGTGCCCCTCACGCTCCCGCTCTCGCAGCAGCCGCCGTCCCAGCCGAGCCAGAGCCAGAGCCAGGGCAGCACCGCCGGTGCGAGGTCGAGCTCTACACGGACGTCGCTTTCCCGCGACGGCGAGGGCGGCGGCGGAGCCGGATTCGCCTCGCCGTTCGGCGTGTCGAACCCGCCGGTACCTCCCTCTTCGCAAGCGTCCCTCGCCGCCCCCGCGCCGTCGCCGCCCTCCCCTCCGGCCTCCTCCGCCGCCTCAAACCCCGCCGCGGGCATGTCTGTCCCGTCCCTGTCGCAGACCCTCGCGGTCGGGTCGAGCGGAACGGGAACGACCAGAGTCAAGGTCTACTCCGTGCCGGGGGCGGTGCCCAGCTTGAGCGAAGGTGCGTTGGGAGGAGCGACGGGGAGGAGGGCGCTTGCGGGCAAGGGGCATTGCAGGGACGGGCAGAGGGGGAAGGAGGAGGAGGAGGGTCACCACACCGTCGAGGAAGACGAGGACGACGACGTCGACGCCCCTCCTCCCCCCACCTTCCCGACCGCGAGCGGCCACTCCCTCGCCTCGACGCAGGTGCACCACTCCTCCCAGTCCGACCGGTCCTCGTCACCCGCTCCTCCCGGGTTCGGCGCGACCGGCGCGTCGTCCGAGCCCGAGCCGGACGGCGAGGCGTACACGCAAGAGACGCAGGACAGCCAGCTGAGCGATCTGGCGATGGAGCGGGCGCTCGAGGCGGCGTTCTCTTGAGGCGGGGCGCAAAGTGAGGGGGTTCTTTTCGTCTTTCTTTCAGTTGGCTTTCTGTTTCCCTTCTTGGCGCCAAACGGTAGAGCGCATTCCTCCCTCGCGCTGCAACTCAGCGTTCTCATCCCTCACCGAGACTTGGCGGGCTGGGTATCGTATGCTTTACGAGATCAGAGGGCGGCAAGGGGGGTAAAGAAGCACTGCGAGGGGGGTCTGTACGGCGCTACAACATGGACAACGATGACTGCGAGAGAGAGAGACAAGGGAAGAAAGATCCGGATCCATCTCAGATCTTCAACTCCTCCGCCTTGTTCAGGTTCCCTGGCTCGCTCATCGCGCTCGCTTCCTCTTCCCGTCCGCCCTCGACGTCGTGCACGGGCTCCTCCTCCGGCTCTGCGATTCCGAGCAGCTTCTTCAGCTCCTCGTTCTCCCTCCGCAGCGCCTCGAGCTCCACCTCCCTCTGCAGCGCCTCGTCGAGCGGGCCCAGCCCCCTCGCGGCCAACTCGTCGCGCGGCACGACCGGCTCCCCGGCCTTGGGCGGCGACGCGACGAGCGACGAGGTCGACGTCGTCGGGATGTAGTGCGGGTTCGTCGTCGCGCTGCGCGAGATGTAGCCGCCTTCGGACTCGGTCGCGCGAGTGCGCGACGTGGAGGGGTGGTGCGACGCGAGGAGGCGGTGCATGTCCGAGTCGTTGGAGGGGTCTATAGGCGCGGGGATCGGGGCGGAGGAGGAAGAGGCGGAGGAGGCGGAGGAAGAAGCTGGAGGGAGGTCGCCCGCGAGGGATGGGGGAGCGTCGAGCGCAGAGGAGGAGAGGGAGAGGTTCGAGAGGGAGGAGATGGACGAGAAGCCCGAGATGGACTCCGACGAGCCGCGTCGCTTCGTGCCCGTTCCGTTCGGCCCGCCCAGCTTGCTGAGGTGGTCTGTCAAGCTCGTGATTGCTCCGCTCACACTTTGCGGCTGCAACAGCGGGCTCGTCGAGTCCTCGGGGTCCTCGCCGTTGAGCGCGCGCAGGGCCTTGCGGATTAGGGAGCCGAGGTGCTCGAGTGAGAGCTGGAGGTGGAGAGGGTCGATTGGTGGGGCTTCGGCGTTTGCGGGGTCCAGAGAGGCATCAGGTGGAGGCGGGATGGTGACGGGCATTTGGAGTAGGAGCGACTCGTAGTGCCGGATCAAGTCGAGGTGATGTTGCTGCGTCGCGTGCTGTTTGCGGCGGAAGAAAAGAGATCAGTTTCGCCCGGGCTGAGAGCGATAGGAGGTAGGCGTACCGCATGTGCGCGGAACTTGCCCATCACGGCCTCGAGCGTGCCCTCGTAGTCCTTGAGCAGGCTCGACAGCTGCCGGTTCTCCTGCTGCAGCGTCTGGTTCTCGAGCACCAGCGCGACGTTCATCTTCTCCAGCTCCGAGTCGAACTCCTCTGCGATTGTTCAGGATGGGGGAGTCAGTCGGATGCTGAACGGGTCTAGAGAGAGCAAGACGACGCACCCTGGCTCACGTCGAGGTTGAAGCGACGGAGGGTGAAACCGGTCTGAGTGTGCACCGCTTGCGCCTGAGGTTGTGCGGGGAATCCCTCGTCAGCTTGATCGTCTCGAAACCGCCCAAGGGAGCGAGAGCAGCGTGTGGGAGACGGACCTTGAGTTCGTCAGCCCTGCGGTGTAGCTCCTCCGTCTGCTGCCTGTTCTGGCTGAGCTGGGCGCTGAGCTCTGCGAGGAGGGCCCAGAGACGCTCCATCTCGGTGCCTTGCGTCTGGTCCATCAGCATGGCGGGCCGGAAGAGCGAAGGAGGTCGAGGCGGGGAGGGTGGGAGGAGGGGACGAGGACGGGAAGGCGATGAGAGGGAAAGAAGGGTGGACGAGGTCGGAAGGGTGCCGTGATGAATTGCTGGGTGTCTCTCGAGGCAGTCAAAGCGAGTGTGAGCGTGTGAAGCGGTGCCAACCTCGTCGTCGGCGCCAGCTCCCTCCTCTCCTTCAAACAGCCCCCTCTCGTCGCTAGATTGCCGTTTCGACACGATGACCGCGACCAGACACTCGTCCTCTACCTGCCCGCTTGGTCTTGGCTGTCCGCTGCTTCTGCTTCCGCTTCTTCACCTCCATCTCTTCCCCCAACCTCGACTTGGCAGGCTACCTCGCACACAACCTCCGAGCGCACATGGGTGCTCGCATCCGGATGGCGAACTGCGCTGAGCGTTAACTAGGCTGCCTTTGCAGACCAGGAGCGCTTCCTTCGCGACAGGGGTGCGTCTTCTCCACTCCTTCCTCTCCTTTTCCGACGCCCTACTCACGCAAGCTGGTCCCGCTCGGTAGCACGACATCGAAAACAACTGTGCAACCAAGTGAGCTTCCGTTCGTCTCCTCCCCGCCCGAACAACACCACTACATCCTGCTTGGCGTCCTAGGGTTGCTGGCTCGCCGGTCATGGTGCTCTGTGAAGCGCCTCTTTCACGCCCGGCCGAAGCATGAGCCTGGTGATCGCATGCTGAGCAAGATAGCTGCTTTGGGCCCGTACGAGAGCGGTGGAGAGGGAGAAGAGGAGAGGAGAAAAGCTGCGAGTTGCTGAAACCGCGAACGCAGAGAGCTGAAGCGCCCAATGCTGACCCTGTGAGCGTGCTAGAGGTGGTCAGAGCGACTCACGAGGTTGTGAGAGCGTGGTCGAGGCGGCGGTGAGGTGCGGTCGCTCGCGCTGGCCCGCCCTCCTTCCTCCCCACCCTTCAACCGCTCGACATGGCTGCCCAGTGAGTCTTGCGTGCTCTTTTCTGCATACACAGGCCAGCCACGTCCTTGGCCTACCTGCGCGAAGGGTTGAGCGGGAGTTGTCGCCTGCTCCGAGTGCTCCCCTCGCCCTTCGAGGCAGCAGCACCACCACCCACCTAGGCAGCTACCGAGCATGACTGACCGTGTCTGTGTGCACCAGGATCGCTCTTGACTGGTCGCGCATCTCCTCGCGCATGGGTCTCGGCAAGGGTCCGTCCGCTCCTCCTCCCTCCGACTCTCCCCCCTCTCACCCGCTCACCCGCCCTCGTGCACACCCGCAGAGACCCTCGCCCAGCTCAACGCCTTCCGCACCCGTGCTGCCGCCGCCCGCGCCGCCAACGCCGCCGTCAAGGAGCAGAAGACCACCGTCGACTTTGAGCACTACCGCCAGGTCCTCAAGAACAAGGAGATCGTCGGCGAGGGCGAGAAGCTCCTCAAGGGCTTCAAGGCCGTCGACTACGACCTCCAGGCCCAGCTCAAGGCCATCGCCGCCTTCGAGGCCAAGGCCGTAAGCTGCCCGCTCCGCCAAAGAGCCCCGTCGGGTGTATTGGAGTGGGGTTGGGTGCGGTCGACTGCGGTACGGGACGACGCAGGACGGCGCGTGCGAGTGGACGGACCTGGAGCGACGCGGGCGGAACGAGCGCACCTCCCTTGAAGGATGCTCAAAGACCAGCACCACCACCACTTTCCCTCAGCCCGCGTACTGACCCCCGTTCTTTCCCTTCTCGCAGGTCACCTCCGCCCAGGAGGCCGCGACCAAGGTCGACTCCGAGCTCGGCAACCTCAACTCGACCCTCAAGAACATCGAGGAGGCCCGTCCGTTCGACCAGCTTACCGTGCGTTTTTCAGTCCTTCCCCCCTCCTCGTATCGCCGAGGTTGTCCACTGCCACCGCTGTCAGGAAGACCTCCGGCGTTCGGCTCACAGGGCTCACGACTGACCTGCATCTTACCCCGTGACAGCTCGACGACGTCGCGAAGGCGCGCCCGGAGATCACCAAGACCGTCGAGAACATGGTGTCCAAGGGCAAGTGGACCGTCCCGGGGTACACGGAGAGTGCGTTCTCGTCCTCAACCTGCCGCCGTTTGCTGTCCACTCACCGCTTGCTCTCCTTACCTACACCTTCTTCCGCTCACCCTCTCGTCCACCCCTCCCTCTCCAACTTCCCGCCGACCGATTGCGCGTCCACCATCGCCGCCGCTCCTCCGCCGCCCCTCACTCCATTCGTCGCCTCCAGAGTTCGGAGTAAGCGCCTCCGTCTCCGCTTACGAGGTCCTCCCCCGACTGACTTTTTTTCTTCTTTCGCCCGCAGAACCTCTCCGCCATCTAAAAAGGCGGGTAGGAGTCGTAGAGGATATGGGATTTCTGAAAGCTGTTCAACAACTTCGGCGAGTCGGCGAGGAGCTCGGCCTTCTGCCGCCGCCTTCTGCGGCCGATATCGCGCTGTGCCCTCATCGTCCTCCGCCGCTGCTCTCGGTCTCCTTCTTCTCTCTTGCCTTGCTCTTGTCGCCACTCTGCCGATGCCGATTTGCGGGTTCGAGAGCGACTTCCGGTGACGACGAAGCCAAGGCAAGGCCGAAGTGAACAGTCCGGAAGCGCGGTCGGTTGCTGCCACCGTCGTTGCAAGTCTCTTCCATCGCCTTCCTGCACCTCGGTGGGCAGAAGAGAGAGGAAGAGGAGGACGGGGCGGACCCTCCGAGCAGCAAACCCTGAAGAACGGGTTTCGGGCTACGGGCACTGGTGCAACTCCGTGAGAGCCTCCGAAGTTCCAAGCAATCCTGGGGAAGTGGTTACGAGAGAGCAAGCGGCGCGCCTCCCTCCGCGTCTGATCAGGCCGAGTGCGGACGACGCCCTCTCTCGCCCCCTTCCCTCCCTCTTCTGCTGCTCTGCCCCGCTAGAACCGCTTTCTGCACCAGCAGCTACCAGCTCGTCCAACTCCGACCGCCCACTGCTTCGTCGTTGTTCAGCGATGTCGTCGGTTCAGCAGCACTCTTGGGTGCCCGGCCCACCCTCCTCCCACTCCTCCCAGACCCGCACCGACGTCGACGCAGGCATGCAGGAGCCGCCGAAGGAAGGCGTCAAGCGCACCACCTCCCGCCAGGCCGAGTTTCCGGACGAGATGCGAAGGGAACTCTCGCGCACCCTGTCGAGGCAGGGCACCACGCACACCCAGGACCCGCTCGCGGACGACTTTGACTTCGAGCAGCACCTCCGCCACCTCCTCAAGAAGTCGGACAAGGCCGGCGTGAAGGGCCGCGAGTTGGGCGGTCCGTCGTCCTGCCTCTTCTTCCTCTTTCCCAAGCCCGTCCAGCTCACCTCCTTCCCTCTGCCCTTGCTCAGTCACCTTCAAAAACCTCACCGTCCTTGGCCAAGGCTCCGGCCTCGCCTACGGCCAGTCCCTCACGGGCGCCATCGAGGCGATCCCGTCCATTCCGAAGAAGATCGCCGCCGCCCGGCACCCCAAGGTCAAGCGCATTCTCGACAGCTTCACCGGCACCGTCCGCCCGGGCGAGATGCTCCTCGTCCTCGGTCGGCCCGGGTCCGGCTGCTCGAGCTTGCTCAAGACGCTCGCGAACAACACCGAGTCGTTCAAGGACGTCGAGGGCGAGATCTCGTACGACGGCATCACGCCCAAGGAGATGAAGAAGCACCACAAGGGCGACGTCGCTTACCTCCCCGAGGTACGCCTTCGTTTGCCGCCCTTCTCGACCTTCTTTCCCTTGCTGACCGTCTATTTCTCTCTGACATTCGTGTCTTCCTTTGCTTCTATCTCGCAATCCAGGACGACCACCACCTCCCTCACCTCACGGTGAGCCAGACGCTCACCTTCGCCGCCGCGACTCGCACCCCGGCCGGCGACGCCCGCGTCGAGTCTCGCCAGGACACCATCAACCGCAAGCGCGACGTCCTCATGGCTCTCTTCGGTCTCAAGCACACCTACAACACCAAGGTGCGCTTCCTGCGTCCCCCTCTCGCGCGCTCTCAGAGATCCGGCTTGACGACGTTCTTCCTGCCTTCCTTCTCCAGGTCGGCGACGACATCGTCCGCGGTGTTTCTGGCGGTGAGCGCAAGCGTGTCTCGATCGCCGAGCTCCTCACCACCGGCGCCAAGATCGGCTGCCACGACAACTCGACTCGCGGTCTCGACGCCTCGACCGCCCTCGAGTACTGCAAGTCGCTCCGCCTCGCGACCAACATCGGCAGGCTCACGACGTGCCTCTCGCTCTACCAAGCTGTGCGTTCCACTCCCGCTTTTTTTCCCGCCAGCAGCCGTCAGAGGCGGTCGAGGCAGAAGAGGCTTGCGAGCGTTGCTGACTTGCTCTCTCCTCCTCAGGGCGAGTCGCTCTACGAGCAGTTTGACAAAGTCACCGTCATCTACGACGGTCGCCAGGTCTACTACGGCCCCGCCGCAGACGCCAAGCAGTACTTCATGGACCTCGGCTTCGAGCCCCAGCCTCGTCAGACCACGCCCGACTTCCTCGTCGCCTGCACGGACCCGAAGGGCCGCTTCTTCCGCGATGGCATGAAGGACAAGGCGCCCAAGACGCCCGAGGACTTCGTCGCCGCGTGGCAGCGCAGCGAGCTCGGCAAGCGCGCCCTCGAGGACGCGGACGAGCAGCTCCGCGCCGCGCAGAACGCCGGCGACCGCGTCGAGGCGTACCGCGAGAGCGCGCGCTCGGAGCGCGCCAAGCGCCAGAGCAAGGACAGCAACTACCTCATCTCGTTCCCCCAGATGGTCGGCCTCGCCATGAAGCGCCGCTACCAGATGCAGATGAACGACCTCCCGACCCTCATGATCGTCACCGTCGCCGCCATGTTCCAGGCCATCATTATCGGCTCCGTCTACTTCCAGATGCCGAAGAACACGTCGGGCTTCTTCAGTCGTGGCGGTGTCATCTTCTTTGCGATTCTCGTGCGTTTCGCCAATCTTCCTTCTTCCTCCGAGGTCGTGTATTAACTGGGGGCCCTCTTCCACAGTACAACTCGTTCACCGGTACATCGGAAAGCGAACAGGGAGCCAGGAGCTGAACTGACCTTTCTCTCCCTCCGCCTTGTCTCCCTCTTCTTCCGCTCCCATCGCCTTGTCTCTCTTCTGCCCCTAGGTATGGCCGAGATCACCAACTCGTACGCCCAGCGCCCCATCGTCGTCCGTCAGCGCGGCTACGCGATGCTCCGACCGAGTGCGGATGCCCTCGCGCTCAACATCGTCGACGTGCCGTTCAAGTTTGTGACCATTCTGGCATTCGACATAGTATTATACTTTATGTCAGTCCCTATTTATGCGTCTCCCGTGAGCGCGAACCCTTCCTAACGCTCTTTCGCACTTTCAGGTCCGGTCTCCAGTACTCGGCCTCGCAGTTCTTCGTCTTCCTCCTGTTCACCTACGTCACCAACCTCGCCATGCTCGTCTTCTTCGTATGCACCGTCTTCTCTCTCATGATGAGCGAAAACTGATCCCGTCGCCTTCCGTAGCGCATGCTCTCGTCGGTCAACCGGCGCGAGCCGAACGCGACCCTGATGGCCGGTGTTGGCGTTCTCATCATTGCCATCTACGTCGGCTACGCGATCCCGCGTCCCTCGATGCGCGTCTGGTGGCGCTGGCTGTCGTACGCCCAGGTGCGCCATTTTTCTTCCTTGCTTGCCCGCCCCTGCCTTGCCCGCTTGCTAATTCTCCTCCCTCGCTCCTCAGCCGGTCTCCTTCGGTTTCGAGGCGCTTCTCACGAACGAGTTCCGCACGCTCAACGTCCCCTGCGTCACCCTTGCTCCGCAAGGCGCGGCTTACGCCGGCATCAGCGTCGCGAACCAGGTCTGCTCGGGTACCACGGGCGCTCAGGCTGGCTCGGCCATCGTCAACGGTCTCGACTACTGCGAGGCGAACTTCGGGTACAAGTGGAGCCACACCTGGCGCAACTTCGTACGTGCTCTTCTTTTCCGCAACCGGCTGTGTCTGACCCTTTCTCCCCTTCAGGGCTTTATCTGGGCATACTTCATCTTCTTCATGGTCGTCAACCTCATCTCGTATGAGTACCAGAAGGACGAGACCGTCGCCGGCGGTGTCATGCTCTACAAGCGCGGCGCCGCTCCCCCCGAGCTCATCGACGCTCTCGAGGCGCCCGGCAAGAAGTCGGACGAGGAGAACGGCGGCAGCGACAACACCCGCCCGCAGGTCGAGAAGGCCGTCCCCGAGGGCGAAAAGGACCAGGCTGCTGACACGCTCAAGGCCGCGACCGACATCTTCACCTGGCGCGGTTCGTCCACCTTCGGTCTTCCTTGAGACCCCACTGACTCCCCCCTGTGCAGGCGTCTGCCTCGACATCATGATCAAGGGCGAGCCCCGCCGTCTGCTCGACAACGTCTCTGGCTACGTCCGCCCTGGCGCCCTCACCTGCTTGATGGGCGAGTCCGGCGCCGGCAAGACCACGCTCCTCAATACGCTCGCTCAGCGCGTCCCGACCGGTGTCGTCCACGGTGACATGCTCGTCAATGGCAAGCCGCTCCCGATTTCGTTCCAGCGCCAGACCGGCTACGTTCAGCAGCAGGTCAGTTTCATGTTCCTCCTTTACCGTTTCGAGTCTCGCTGACCTTTCTCCCTTCTCCAGGACGTGCACATGGCTACGACTACCGTCCGCGAGGCACTCAACTTCTCCGCGCTGCTCCGCCAGCCGAGGACGACCCCCAAGGCCGAGAAGCTCGCGTACGTCGAGGAGATCATCAAGCTTCTCGAGATGGAGACGTACGCCGATGCGCTCGTCGGCGAGGTCGGTATGGGCCTGAACGTCGAGCAGCGCAAGCGTCTTACCATCGGTGTCGAGCTCGCTGCCAAGCCCGCTCTTCTCATCTTCCTCGGTTCGTCCTCTTCCTTCGCCGCTCAGTCTCGATCCACCGCTGACCTCGCCCTTGCAGACGAGCCGACTTCCGGTCTCGACTCGCAGAGCTCCTGGTCGATCATGATGCTGCTCCGCAAGCTCGCCGACCACGGCCAGGCCATTCTCGCTACGATCCACCAGCCGTCGTCTGAGCTCTTCCAGGTCTTCGATCGCCTCCTTCTCCTCCAGAAGGGCGGTAAGACCGTGTACTTCGGCGACATCGGCGATAACTCGAAGGACCTTTTGGAGTACTTCCATGCACGCTCCGACAAGAAGTGTGGCGAATCCGACAACCCTGCCGAGTGTGCGTTTCCCTTTCCCCAGCTCCCGCTCGAGCTCTCTGTTCTCATTCGTCTTCTGACAATTTGGCGCCCGTAGACATCCTCGACGCCATCGGTGCCGGTGCCGCTGCCAAGGCCGACAAGGACTGGTCGCAGCTGTGGAACGAGTCGGACAACGCCAAGAAGGTGCAGGAGGAGATCGACCGCTTCCACGAGGAGAAGCAGGGCCAGGAGTCGCAGGCCGACAAGTCGCCCGACAGCGGTCTCGGCTACGCCGCCCCCATCGGCCAGCAGTTCTGGGTCGTCACACAGCGCGTCTTCCAGCACTACAACCGCGACCCGACGTACGTCATGGCCAAGGTCATGCTCAACATCGTCGCCGGCTGCTTCATCGGCTCGTCGTTCTACAAGGCCCCAACCGCCCAGTCCGGTCTCCAGGACCGCCTCTTCGGCGTCTTCATGGCCGTCGTCCTCTCCGCCCCGCTCTCGCAGCAGCTCCAGCCCAAGTTCCTCGGTCTCCGCCAGCTCTACGCCGCCCGCGAGCGCCCTTCTCGCATGTACTCGTGGCCCGTCTTCGTCGCGTCGTCGATCCTTGTCGAGATCCCCTACAACTGCGTCGCCGGTACCATCTTCTGGTGCTGCTGGTACTGGCTTCTCGGCTTCCCCAAGTCGACCGCCCGCGCTGGGTAAGCGCGCCTTCCCTCTCTTTCTCTGCTCATCTCCTGCTGACCTTATTCTCCGTCTCCGACAGCTACGCCTGGCTCATGCACATGGCCTTCGAGATCTACTTCCCGACGTTCGCCCAGGCCGTCGCCTCCTTCTCGCCGACCGCCATGGCCGCCTCGGTCCTGTTCTCGACCCTCTTCTCTTTCGTCATCATCTTCAACGGTGTCGTGCAGCCGTACACGCAGCTGGTGCGTGGTCCGCTTCCACTTCTCGCCTTGGTCAGACGCTGACTATCGCCTCCCTCGCAGCCGTACTTCTGGCGCTCGTGGATGTACCGCCTGACGCCGTTCACCGTGCGTTCTCTCTTCTCTTTCTTCCCTTGTCGGTCGAGACTAACACCTCCTCCCATCCGCAGTACCTGAGTACGTCTTGCCAGCAATCGTCTCCCCCTTTCCCTTTCTCTGAATGAGCCTACTGACACTGTTCTTCTCCTACAGTCGAGGGTCTCCTTGCGAACGGTACGTTCCTCGTCTCACGAAGGTTGTTTTCGAACTTTTCTGACCCTCCTCCTGTCCTTCCAGTCCTCGGCGGCATCGAGCTCCACTGCACCGACTCCGAGTTCCAGATCATCGTCCCGCCCGCCGGTCAGGAGTGCGTGTCGTGGCTCCAGCCCTACACCTCTGCCAGCGGCGGCTACGCCGAGGTCCTCGCGAACGGCGACTGCGGATACTGCACGTACAACCAGGGCGATCAGTACCTCTCGCAGCTCGGCATGAGCTTCTCGCACCGCTGGCGCGACTACGGCTTCATGTGGGCGTACATCGTCTTCAACATCGGAGCCTGCTTCCTCGGCTTCTACCTTTACAGCATCTTCGACTGGTCGAAGTGCGTATTTTTCTCTCTTTCAACCCCGCGAACCGCCGCTGACACCTCTTTCTGCAGGCTCAAGCCGAGTGCCAAGAAGGAGAAGAAGAAGTCGGACGAGAAGACGAAGCAGGAGCAGCACTAGACGTCCAGACGGAATCAAGAGTCGGACGTAAGGAAGGAAGGAGGAGCGGCGCGCGGCGCATTACCCTAGAATTTGAATCTTTCTCTCCTTGTCCCTTTCCCATTCATCTTCAGCCTCCTCTCACTTACCCTGTACTACTCGTCAGCACCGTTGTCGGAATCTCTTCCCTCTGTTCTCGCTTGACAATACTGAGTACCTAATCGCATTCTCCGCTGGAGACCTATGGTACAGAAAGCGAGAGCTGGACCGCGAGGGATACCACGCCGAGTAGGAAGAACAACGCAAACCGGGGTCGGGAGAAGGGACGGTGAACGGGGAAACTGGCAGCCTCTCCTGCAGAAACAGGCGTGAAGGGCGCGGGAATGTACACCGGGGAAGAGGCGGATGAGCCCTTGTTATCGGTGGTGGCGCAAGAGCGTCGACACCTTGGTACGGAGCATCTGCCTGTGCCCCGGCGGCAACCGCCTCTCTTCGGCCTTGCTCAGAACAGACCTGCCGGACGAGGTGGACGACACGGTCGCGTACCGCTCGAACGCGACGCCACCGGTCTTCGCTGGGTACTCGAGGTCGAGATTGAGGGCGGACGAGGGCGAAGAAAAGGCTGCGAGCTCCTGCGAGTAGATCGACACGGCGTCGTTCTCCGAGATGGAGAGCGAGAGGCGGTGCGATGGCGAGTTGATCGCCGAGGGTAGGTCAAGCGAGCTGATCCCGGAAGAGTCGCTCATCCGGGTCGGAACGAGCGTGAGGGGGACGCCCCCCGAGACGAGGGCCGAATTGAGGTCGAGAACGCTCATCATGGACGACGGGCTGGACGGACGGAGCGAGTACATCGACATGCCCGAGTGGATGCTCGAGGGGCCGGACTTGGACGAGGACCTGAGTACGAGGGAGATAAAGGATGCGGAGGAAGGGGAGGGGGATGGCCGCGACTTGGGGCATTGCTGGAAAGAGGCAGGGTGAGTCGACACAGTCACAGCATGAAGAAGAACAAGCGTACCTCGGGGCTCTTTGGAGCGCGTACGAAGCCCTCAGACGGAGGCTTGGGGTAGTCGCTGTCGCCCGGTTTCGGCTGGACGCTCTGGAAGCTGATGGCGAACATGGTGCAAGTGTGGAGAATGCGGCCAAAGTCACGGCTCGGCAGAAATTAGCGTCTTCACAGAGAGGTGAGGGGGAACGGCAGAAGGAAGAGGGAGAGCGAGGACGAGCGGCGCCCTCCTGACCACCTCTTCTCGACGTCGGGAGAAAACGCTTGCCGGAGCTACGTCGACGGGCTCTTGCTAGGGCGAAAAGAACGCGCCAAGGTCGCGCCTGCTTCCAGTTGCCGTCCTTCCCGTCGCGAAACTAGAGACGCCATCTTGATCGCAACCGGTTTTGCATTCAGCTGAAAGAGCAGGTGGCGTGCGGGCGGGGCCCGCTACTATCCCTTTCGCTTCGACACAGCAACCGGAACGTGCACAGGGCTGTGTAGGCTCGAGGATGCGGCAGAGGTCGCCGCTGTCTTGCACCTTTTCGAGCTCGAGAACGCGGTCGTCGTCGCTTCTACACCGTCAGCTCACCCTGCACGCTCTACTGACTGCTCTCCCGCGAGTGGAGCAGCTGCGACAAGTACGACCTCACGCCCTGCTTGCTGTCCCTGTCCGCGTCCCGGCCCCGACTCGCAAAGATGCGCCTCCGCTCCGCCGCGCTCATGCACGACGGCGCGAGCGAATACGTCTCGCTCGCGATTGTTGGATACACATCGAGCGGGATGCACGAGAGGTCCAGTGCCGAGGACGGGAGCGCGACGGACGACAGTGAGGGGTCGAAGGTGGATTGCCGCGAGGGGGGAAAGGAGATTGAGGAAGAGTCGAAGCTGAAGAGGGTCGAGGAGCGCTCGAGGGGCTTCTCGGGCACGGCGGGGGAGACGGAATCGAAGGGGGTCGGCGAGTTGAGGGAGGCGGAAGAAGGCGAGGAAAGGCTGGACGAGGTGGACGAGCACGAGCCGGTCGTCGAGGTGGGCTCGAGGAGGAGTCCCCCGGCGAAAGAAGCGGAGTGTGCTTCGAGCTGACGAGTGTCAGGCTGGCTGGTGGTGCGGGAGTGGAAGGGACGGCTCCAGAACGGCTTCTTCGGGGAGTCTGAGCCGGGAGTAGTGGGCGAGGGAGGCGTCGACGGGTGCTTGCTGTCGCCCAGGGTCTGCACCCGGTCAATCAGGTCAGCTGGAACGAGAATAAAGAGGAAGGAGAGGAGAGACGGACCGTGTCGATGAAGGAAGGCGTCCGGGAGTGAGCGCGACTTGACGGCGGCGACGGCTTGCTGCTGTTCGAGGGCGTCTTGCGGGCCATCGGGAGGCTGTTGAAGCTCTGGGCGAACATCGTGTGCGCAAGAGGAGGTGTGAGCGTGGGAGTACGGTAGGGCCGAGGAGGATGAGCAAGAAGAGAGCGAGAGCGACCGCAGCGGGGATATGCTGAGTGTAAGGTTGCGGACGCTAGTGGGTGGCGGGCTGACCCCAAGCAACCGAGAAAGGTGACGAGCGCATCCTGATCGCGGCCGGTTTCGAGGAAGAAGGGGAGGCGAGTCGCCAAGTAGGTTCGCGCTCTTCCGTCTCGACGCTTTTCCCGGCACTTGCGCCCGTACCGGCAGGAAACGAAAGGAACGAGGAGGTGGTATGACGGCGACATGGAAGTAGAGGAAAGCGGGGGAAAGAGCTACACAATGTACACAGGGTATCGGGCGGTCCATGCAGGAGGAGGGAAAGATCGTCTAGGAGATGCACTCGACGGCGTCCGACCCGGGAGAAGAAGGCGGGGCATTGGCGCGCCCAAACGCCGCCGAGAACGGGTTTTCTCCGCCGCCGAAGAACGAGGCGCCCGTCGCGAGCGGCGTGCATCCGTGCAGCTCGAACGTGCTCGGCGTGTGGGCCTGCTCCGATGGTGCAGAGCGGTACGAGCTCGAGGCGGCGCTGGGGCGGCGCGCCGCGGGCGGAATGGCCGGAGGGGTTTGGGCGAAGAGGGTCGGCATGGACGGGAAGGCGAAGTTGCTGAAGGAGTCGCGAGAGATGCCGCGAGTCTGGGAGGAGAGGAAAGGCGGAGGGAAAGGAGAGGCGGAAGCGAGAGTTGGAGGAGGCGCGCGGCGAATGAAGTTGAAGGCGGGCTGGCGGAAAAGGGGGACGTCCTCGACTTCGGGCGCGTCCTCCTCGTCTTCCTCTTCCACCTCCTCCTCGGTGGCAGAAACGGCAGCGAGGGTAACCACCGAAGTCGGACGGGAGGGGAAAACGGGAGGCCAGTTGATCAGGACGCCGGAAGGCGTACGAACATGGCCCCGCTTTTGCCGGCGCTCGTAGTCCTCGCTTTCGTCCTCATCGACGGAGGGGCGGCCGGCTTGAGGCGACCGAGGAGTGAAGGTCCGGCTCGAGCGGTAGGAGGTAGAGGCGGCAGGGGGAGAAGAGGGGAAGGAAGTCGAGGCGAAGGCGGCGAAGGACTGCGGCGGCGGAGGAGATGAGAGTATGGGCGAGCTGGGCTCGTCGGAGAAGGCAGCGCGGCGCTCCATCACGGGCGAGGTCGGGTCTTCCAGAAGAGGCGAGCGGGCCGAGGGGAAGGGGAGGGGGAGCTTGATCGGCACGCCGGTCGGCGACCGAATCTCGCTCGGGACGGGCTGCGGCTCATCCTCGGCGAGCTTGTCGTGTACGGCGAAGTGGAGCTGGGACGGCCGGCGCCCGGACGAAAGGGGTTGGATCGGGGTGAGGGAGGACCGGCGGCGGGCGGAAAGGGTCCTCATGCCCTCGGTCGCGTCCTCGAGGTCGACGACGCTCTTCCTGCGCTTGCCCGACGCGGTCTCGACAGCGACGGTGGCCTTGGCGCGGTTGGCAGCGATGGCCCGATTTTCGCTCGAGAGGCGGCGTTCGAGGCCCGGGAAGGCCGGCTTGGACGGGATCGGCGGCGAGGTGAATGGCGAGAGGTTGGTGAATGGGGAGTAGAAGGTAGGCGCGGGAGAGACGGCGGGAGAGCCGCGAAGGGAGGAGGCGGGCTTGCGCTTCGTGCCCTGCGACGGCCGGCGGCCGGTCGGCTCGGGAGGGGAGGACAGCGGAATGGCGGAGGCTTTGGGGCAGGTTGGGGCATGCGAGACGGACGACGAAGACGACGAGCTGTTGAAAAAGCTGAGCCGCTTGGGGTTGAAGCGCTGCGAGGGAAGAGTGAAGAGGGTCAGCTTGCGGTGAATAGGGAAGGCTAGACGAAGACGCGCATTGAGACCGGACCGCTTAGGTGGAGAGGGAGCCTTGTCCATGGTGTAAGCCATCGCCGGGAGTAAGGCGAAGATGACGGCGACAGAGCAAAGCGGGAGCGAGCAGGAGAAGAAGAGGAGGAGGAGAAGGACCGAACGAGCTGCTCGCGAGACCCCCATTCTGCGCCACGCGGGCGGGACTCTCGGAGAGGATCCGCAACGTCCCTGGCGATCCAGCAAGAAGACGCCCAGCCCGCCTTTCTCTCCGCCGCCGGTCTAGGAAGGTGGTGCGGCGAGTGGCGGGCAACCTCGCGAGGCGGGCGAGGAAGAAAGGCGGGCAGCGCGCCTCGACTGCGCCGCCGGCGAAGAACGTGGACGGCAGGGCGGCGCCGCCCTGGCAAAATAGAGCGCGTCTGTCCCTGGCGACGCAGGTTGAGGAGGAGGAGGATGTCGAGGCTGCACGGGAGGAACAAGGGCGTCCTCCTGCTCCTTGTTATGAATTGCTCGCCGCCCACCGTTGTGGCATCCTCGCATCCCGCGCTCCGGACTTCTCTCCGTCGCCGGACGAGAGAAGAGGAAAGCCCGCTCGACCTGAGGACCGCCTCCCTGCTCTTCCTGCTGCAGATCCTCCCTTTTCGAGCAGCAGGGTGGTCTCAGCATGTCGCAGGGTCGTCTGCTGCCCCGAGGAGGCTCGTCGACGGCAGTAATGGCTGATAGAATGAGGTGAAGGGAGGGTGGAAGATGAGAGGGCAGCATGCGAACGGAAAGAAGGGCGCGCGAGGGCTTCAGTCGGTTCTGCTGAGCTGAAGAGCATCTCCATGAAGTGCTGCCGACCTCCGCCATGGGCTTCTGTGCAGCTTGAAGGCTCGAAGTCGGGCAGACGAGAAAGAGGCGGAGGAAAACAGGGAACAGGGGGAGGGCGCTAAGGAGCAGCGACGGCTCACTTGGGACATGGAAGTGACTCATCGGATGGCGATGCAGGCTTCCACGGAGCAGAAGACTGAGTGTGAGCAGAGCAAGGAGCGGAGGAAGTCGAGGAGGAGATGAGACATTGCGCGGCTGTTTGCTTGCCATCCCGCTGCGCTCAGAAGCGTTCAGTATGGCCACGGACGGTGCACGGAGTACTCGAGGGCAGCTGTACTCGGCTGGCGGTAGTGCAGGAGGAGGACGTTGAGTCTTCTCTTTGCAAGGCGCGGCGGGCGCTTCTCGAGGCCCGGACGACACGCAGACAGCCCAAGATTACAGCGAGTACGCGCATGCGAGGAAGAAAAAGACAACTCTAGAATGCTCCGACAAAAGCAGCTCCCGACCCTGTAACCCCTTCACAGCCCCTCCGCCTCCCGGTTGAGGACGACCAACGCGCTCTCGAGCACGTCGACGCACTTCTCGACCTCGTCCTCGCTGACTGTCAGGCTGGGCACGAACCGGACGGTCTGCTTCCCGCACGAGAGGACGAGGACGCCGCGCTCGCGCATGAGCTTGACGACGCGCTGGACGTACGAGTCCGACTTGAACGGCAGGCCGAGGATCAGGCCCCGTCCCCGCGGAGGGCCGGCGACGAGCCGGGGGAAAAGGGAGGGGAGGGCGGAGAGGCGCGAGTGCAGGGAGGAGCCGACGGAGCTGACTTGGGAGAGGAAGGAAGGGGTGGCGAGGCGGGAGACGACGTGGTGGGCGACGCGGGTTTGCAGAGGTTGTCCGCTGTGCATCACAAGGCAGTCGAAAAAGGGGGATAAGTCAGCGAGCCTGAGATGAAGACGGGGAAAGAAGCGACAAAACGCACCCGAACGTCGTGCCGTGGTCACCGATCTTGATGATGTCGGCGACCTTGTCCTTCATCATGATAGCGCCGACAGGAAGACCGTTTGCCAGCGGCTTGGCCATGGTGACGATGTCGGGGTGGCAGTCGACGGGGAAGGAACCGTGAGCCCAGAGGGAGCCCGTACGGCCGAGACCGCACTGCGAGCGAGAGACGGTCAGCAAGGGTGGGCAAGAGGAGAGGAAAGGGTGCGCACCTGGATCTCGTCAAAGATGAGGAGGGCGCCGACCTCGTCGCAGCGCTTGCGGAGGGCGCGGAGGAAGTCCTCGCTCGCCTCGAGGATACCGCCCTCGCCCTAGAGGAAAAAGGTCAGTGGAACGCTCAGGAAGGGGGAGAAGCAGCGAGAACGCACCTGGATGGGCTCGATGATGACGCCGCAGGTCTTTTCCGTGATCACCTCGTTGATGCTGGCAATGTCGTTGATCGTGGCAGGCTTGAACCCGGGCACGAGCGGCGAGAACGGCGCCTGGTACTTGTCCTGCCAGGTCGCGGAGAGTGCGCCCATGGAGCGGCCGTGGAAGCCGTCGCGGAACGAGACGATCTCGACCTTCTCGTCCGTCGGCGCGGTGACGCCCTTCTCGGCGCCCTTGGCGTTCCTGACGGCGGCGACGTGCTTGCCGTACTTGCGGACGAACTTGAGCGCGCCCTCGTTCGACTCGGTGCCCGAGTTGGTGAAGAAGACTTTGAGGCCGCCGTCCTCGGGCTTGCCGTTGGCCTCGGCGTTGTCCTTGGCGTAGCCCAGCCCGCCGAACTCCTTGGTCTTCTGGACGAGGAGGTAGGCGAGCTCGCCGGACCACTCGTTGTGCCAGAGGTTCGAGTTGTGGACGAGCTTGCGCGCCTGGTCCTGGACGACCTTTGCGACGCCCTCGTCGGCGTGGCCGAGGGCGTTGACGGCGATGCCGCCGGAGAAGTCGAGGAACTCGCGGTCCTGGGTGTCGTAGACCTTGCAGCCCTTGCCGCGGGCGAGGATGAAGTTGGGGCGGGCGTAGGTGTTGAGGGTAACGGCCGAGTGCTTCTTGATGCGGTCCTGGACGTTCTGGGGCACCTCGTCGTCGCGGTGGGTGGGGTTGAGGTAGTCTACGTTGGCCTTGCTGGCAGAGGAGGACGACGAGGCGGCGAAGGAGCGAACGAGAGATGGAGAGACGGTGGGGCGGTGGAGCGGGCGGGCGGCCGCGCGAAGGGGTGCGGCGGTGCGAGTGAGCATCTCTAGCGTGGTCGGTAACAGTCTCTGGCTGGTTATAGCAGTGAGAGACGAAATCAAGGACGGGAAGCAACTCGTCGGCTCGCCTTGCCGCAGGTTGACTGCTGCCGTCTTCTAGCTGACTCGCTGTCGGGCTGGGACTGTACGACAAGAATGGATTGGACTCACCTGCAACCCGGGCTGTCCCACCCAGGTGCGCCCTCGTTTCTCCCTCTCGTCGCCATCGTCGTCTCGCTCAACTCGACCTCGTCACAGACAACGACAAGCGCATTCACGCCCTAGCACTGCTCAGGCAGGAGCTTACCACCCACGCAGTCAGTCTGCTTACTTTCGCCATCTCCCGTGCCCTCTTCGCTGATCTCGTCCCCCTCTTCCAGACCGTCTCCGACCCCGACACCCTCGCGTCCACCCTGCGCACCTCCCTCAAGAGCAACAACGCACACGTCAACAATGCTGCTCTCGCCGCCCTCCCGCCCTTCTTCACCGCCCTCGTCCCCCTCCCCGACTCGCCCTCGCCCCCACCTACCTCGACCGCCTCTCAGGCGCACTCGCTCAAGCACGCTGTGCAGCTCCTCCTTCCCTTCGACAAGCTCGGAGATGCCAAGCTCAACATCCGCCAGCTCGCACGCGAGGCCATCGTCAGCGCAGCAAAGGCGTGCTTGCGGCTCGGAGCAGAAGCGGGAGTAGGCGTCAAGGACAGGGAGGGAGCCTGGCAGGTCCTCGAGAAGGGCGTGCAGGATCTTGGGTTCCGGAGCAAGAGCGCAAAGGCGCGGGAGCAGGTGCGTCTGCCTTCTTCCTTCTTTTCCTCCGCGCGCCAACCCTTTTCTCCTGCAGTCGCTGCACTTCCTCGAAGCCATCCGCTGTCCACCAGCCGATAGCACGACTCCTCTCCCGTCCCTCTCACCCTACACTCCGCTACTCTTGCCTCTTCTCGCCGACTCCGACGGCGCCGTCCGCTCCTTCGCCCTTTCTACCACCATCGCCGTCTTCTCCCATCCCTCGGTCAGCAGTGCCGCCAAGTCCGACCTGAAGAAGCAGATGGTCAAGCTCGACGTCTCGAAGAAGGTGCAGGACCAGGTCCTCGCTGCCGTTCTGGGCGGAGGAGCACCTCCCGCCGGCTTGGAGCGCAGCCCGAGCCAGGCGAGCCTCTCGAGCGCGGGCGGGAAGAGCGAATCTTCGTCCCGTGGCGGCTCGGCGCAGCTACCTCCTCCCGTCCCGCTCGTCTCAGCAGACGGCCCCGCCCGGCGCACCCGTTCTCAAGCCGCCTCTTCCTCCTCGCACACTCCTTCCCTCCTCTCCTCCCTCCCCGCCGCCGCCTTTCCCTCCGAGCCCTCCGCCGTCCACACGTCCTCCTCGTCGGACCTCTCGCCCGTCTACGTCGCGAGCGAGCGGGACCTCCGCGCCGAGTTTGACAAGATGCGGCCCGGGTTCGAGGGCAAGGAGACGGAGCACAACTGGCAGGACAGGGACAGGAGCATTGCGACGATGAGGGGGATGCTCCTGGGGGAAGTCGTCAAGGGCGAGCTGCAGGGCGCGTTCGTTAGGGCGGTCAAGGAGGTTGCGGAGGGCATCTGCCGGATCGTGCGTTTCTCGTCCGTCTTCCCTCTTTCAAGTACCCACTGACTGCATCCTCTGCAGTCCGCCTCCCTTCGCACGACTCTCGCCCTCTCCGCCCTCTCGCTCATGAACGAGCTCTCCGTCTCCCTCCCGCCCTCCCAGCTCGACCTCTTCCTCGACCCTTTCCTCCCCCACCTCCTCTCCATGGCCGGGCAGACGAAGAAGATCGTCGCCTCCGCCTCGCAGAGCACCGTCACCTCCCTCCTCTCGCACTCGACCTACCACCTCCGCTCCCTCCAGCTCATCACCTCCCTCCTCTCGGACAAGACCGTCAGCGCGCGCCAATTCGCCGCGCAGCACCTGATCACCTTCCTCCGCGTGCACGGCACCGCCTCGCACGCTGCCATCGACGCGAGCGGCGGCGCCGACGAGCTCGAAGCGGCGGTGAAGAAGGGCTTGGCGGACCCGAACGCCGGCGTGCGCGAGACGGCAAGGCAGGCGTACTGGGTGTTTTACGAGGCGGGCTGGGTGGACAGGGCCGAGAGGGTTCTCGCTGGTCTGGATGCGGCGGGGAGGAAGGGCGTCGAGAAGGCGCGTCCGGCGGCGGCGGCGGCGGGAGGGGCGGGAGGGGCGGGGGAGAAGTCGGAGAAGGCGGCACCGCTGGCGAGGTCGACTCGCTCGGCGAGCGGAGTAGGGGCAGGAGCGGCTGCAGGTGGAGGAGCGACGAAGAAGCCAAGCGTGCGGGAGCTGATGCTCGCTGCGCGGCGGAAGAAGCAGCAGGAGGAGGCGGAAGGGCTGCAGCCTGAGGCGGAGCTTCTCCCCGAGGGCGACGACGCCGGGGCGAAGCAGCAGGCTGCAGCGACACCGCCGAGGAGGACGAGTTTCTCCCCGGCGCCGTCGACCGGGTCCACGGCGAAGGGCATGCTGTCTCCTCCGCCCGTTGCGGCGTCTCCTCGCCGCTCTCCAGCATCGGCGAGTCGACCTCTGCCTCCCGCAGCAGACGAGCACGACGACCTGCCCGTAGCGGGCGACGAGCCGAACCTGATGCATTCCCCTTCGCCATTCCGGCTCAAGTCTCCCCTTCCTTCAGCCTCTTCCCCTGCCCGCTCCCCTCTGCAGACCCCATCTCGCCTTCCTTCCTCTTCACAAACGCCGCGCACCCCTTCCTCCGTCCCTCGACCCGCCTACAATACCCCCATGCGCTCCGCCCCCTCGCAAGCCTCCTTTACCTCCTCCGCCTCGCGCTCGACAACCGACCCCTCGGGAGCCGGCGCGGCGTCCGGTCGCTCACCGCGTGCCGGAGGCAAGAAGCGCGCGAGCCTCGTCCCCGACCCGGTCGTGGACGATGCGCTCCGCGACCAGGCGATGCAGGCCGAGCAAGCCGCCGAGCGGCTGCTCGAGCTCGCCGAGGACGAAGCTGCTCTTTCCGTCCCCGTCTCTGACGACTGCGGAGCGGGAAGAGCAGCGACGCCCAAGCCGGCACGGACGGTGAGCGCCGCGGCGGTCGAGGCGATGCAGACGCCGGCGATGAACCCGGCGAGGAGGAGGATGGCGGCAATGGGAGGGGGAAAGACGTTCGAGGATAGCCCGGATGCGAAGGATGGGCTGGGAGGGAAGGGGAACTGGTGGATCCGGAGGGGGGAGAGTGCGTCTTTTCCTTCTCATTGTCTCCCCGTTTGATTTGCTTGGCAGACAGAGGGGTGCTCGAGTGGGAAGGGAAGAACTAACGCCCACCAATCGCGCAGACCTCCCGCCCGCGCCACCTCTCGCCGCCGATTCTCCCTCCCGCTCTGCCGAAATCTCCTCCCTCATCGCCTCCCTCCAGACCCTCTCCGTTGACGCCCCCTCGCTTCGCAAACTCTCGGCTCTGTCGAAGGAGCGGCCAGTCCGCGACGTCGACGAGGACGATGAGGAAGACGGGCCGGCCTCGCCGAGCAAGAACGGTGCGAATGGGCATGCTGATGAGGGAGAGACGACGACGAAGCAATTCTGGACGAGCGAGCGGCGGTTCGAGAAGGTGTACGAGGGGCTGAAGGCGTTCTTGCTGCAGCACCAGGGCGGGGCGGAGGTGCGTCTTTACCGTTTTCTTTCGCCTCTGCGACCAAGGCTGACCCGGCTGTTCCCGCCGCAGACCGGTATGACTCGCGACGTCGCGCTCCTCTTCCTCAAGGACCTCGTCGACAACCAGTTCCCGCTCTTCGCCGGCATCGAGGCTGAACTCTTCAGCCTGATCTTCAAGCTTCGCGAGGATCCGTCTCGAACGGTACGCTCTCTCTCCCTTTCCCTTTCTATGCAACTCGCACTGAGCAAAATTCCTCTTCGCAGTCCGTCGCGGCCACCGAGTCCATCGCCACCCTTTTCGCCTCTCGCCTCGAACCCCTCTACGGCCTCGGCGCGCTCACGCCCTCCCTCCAGTCCTACCTCGCCTCGTCCTCCTCTTCTTCTTCCTCGTCAGAGCACTCGGAGCCCGTCGCGCGCTCGTTCGCCCTCGGCCTCAAGCTCATGGGCAGCCTGTTCGAGAGCTTGCCGCAGGAGATCCTGGAGGATGTGCTGCCAGGCTCGAAGGAGCTCATCAAGCGCGTGCGTCTCCCGCCTTCTCTCCTCATCTCCCTCGCGCTTGAGCTTCTCCCTTCTCTGACTCGGCATGATGCACGCAACAGGCCCTCAACGACCCCGCCTCGGGCGACCTCCGCCGCGCAGCCATCTTCGCGCTCGTTTCGGCCCAGTCTGTCCTCCAGGACGAGCAGCGCCTGGTGGAGCTCGTTGACGGGCTCGCGAGGGACCAAGCAAACTTGCTTAGCTACTACTGTGCGAAGCGGGGAGTTTAAGCAGGAGGAGCGGCGCGTTCTTGCGTACGAGGACGACTTAGTTGGATGACACAAACTACCCTTGTTGATACTCTGTCCTCTGACCGGATACTGCTCGTGATGTAGGCGAGATATGGAAGGAAAGCACGAGAGGAGGAGGAAAAGTAGGGAGGAAGCGTCTAGTCGCTACGGTGGAAGACACAGTTGGCGACCCAGCCCTCCTGCAAGCAGCAGAGGCGTCAGCCTGGTCGCCAGGAAAGCGGAAAGGAAGGCAAGAGTGTACCGTCGCGTTGACCTGCGGCAGAACGAGCTGTCCTTCGACGTGCCCGATCGAGTCGCAGTACCTGACGCTGCACCCGAGCTGGTCGAGGTTGTAGAAGGCGGCGATCGAGTCTGTTTGAGCCTGTCCTGGTCAGGGAGAGCAAGGCAGAAAGGGGAGAGCAGAAAAACGCACAAAGACCTTGCTTCCTCCAGTTTCCGGTCACCGCCTGCTGCACCGACTTGATTGGCGCGTTCGCTCCGTCCGCGCCGCCATCGTAGTACGACACGGCTTGCAGCTTCGTCCCGTCGTTGGTCAATTCAGGCTCGTAGCCGTAAACGCACTGATTCGCCCAAGCCGTTGCCGCATTGACGAGTGTCGTGTTCGACACGGAGATCTTGGGGAGGTTCTGCGCCGTGCGGAGCTGGTTGACGAAGACGAGCCAGTAGGCGTTGGTGAGGGCGGAACCTGGCTGGGCGGGCTTGTCGGGGACGAGGGTGGTCGGCGTTGCCGGGGCGGGCGCGGCAGCGACGAGAGCAGCGGCAGAGGCGAGGAGAGTGAGGAACTTCATGGCGTGCGAGGAGGAAGGAGAAGGCGAAGAAGAGAGAGAAAGAAGAAGAGAAAGAGCAGCTTCCGTCCTCATCATCCGCTTCTGCCCGGCGATTCCTGATCACGGCAGCACAGACCACCTGATCTCCCATGTAAGGCACAACCGACGCTGTACGCGTCCATCGGGCCGGGAAAATGGAGCAAGAAGCGAGCCGCCAAGGTTGCGAAGGTCGAGGGGGAGACTTTGCGACACCTTCCGCGGCTGGTGAAGCGTACAGAGTGAGACGGAGGCGTGGGAAGCGATCGGTACGGCCGGGAGGAAGGACGGAAGTGGAAGACGGAAGCAGGTTCAGAGGGAAGAAGGAGGAGCGGGTCGAGGAGGACGTGAACCGTAAGCTCCGTTCTGCTACGTACTGCGAGGAGAGTCACACCTCTTGCTCATTGAATAAGGAGATTGCAGGAAGGAGACGAGCATGGCGAGGTTGGTGATGTAGGTGAACAGGAGGAAGACGAGGAACTGCGAGGCCGAGTACTGGAGACCGGACCTGAAAGTGCGAAGAAGCGTCAGAGAGGGCTGGCGATCATGAGAGGTGAAGAAGAAGAGACTCACATCATGTACAACACAACGTCGAAGAAGAGGATGGTGACAAACTTGAACGGCACGTCGACGATATTGAGCGCGAGGGCATCCGCACTCGGTCGGAGCATCGCGTAGCCGCGCTGACGGACGACGATGGGGCGCTGAGCATACGAGTTGGTGATCTCGGCCATACCTGGAGGAGGAGGAAGGAATGGCGAGTGGAGAGGAAGAAGAGGGAGACAAGGAGGAGGGAGAGAAAGGTCAGTTCAGCTCCTGACTCCCTGTTCGCTCTCAAACGTACCGGTGAACGAGTTGTACTGCAGAGAAGAGCCCACAGTGAGTACAGGGCCAGGAAGATAGCAGGAAGGAGACGCACGAGAATCGCAAAGAAGATGACACCGCCACGACTGAAGAAGCCCGACGTGTTCTTCGGCATTTGAAAGTAGACCGACCCAATGATGATGGCCTGGAACATGGCGGCGACGATGACGATCATGAGGGTCGGGAGGTCGTTCATCTGCATCTGGTACCGGCGCTTCATGGCGAGGCCGACCACTTGGGGGAGCGAGATGAGGTGTGTAGGAAGAGACGGAAGCGCGGAAAGCAATCGGTCCGGGCCCACAGGAGCGATGGAAGTGGAAAAACGAAGCAAGCCTGGCCGGGGGAAGCGGAGAGAGAGACGCCCAATGTCCACGCGGACTTGGCTCGACGTACCCATCTGCGAAAGCCATTGTGGCAGGAGTGATACACTTGCAAATGCGACCCTGCGCGACCGGCGCGCGACCCTGCAAAAAAAACTGCACATAGAGAGAGGGAGAATATTCTAATTCGGCGAGAACTTGTACACGAGGAGTCCGACCGTCGCTACGCTGTAGCCGACGACCTGCGTAGGAGTGAGCTGTAGGGTGGCGAGCCGGGTCAGCGGAGAGGAGGAGTTGGGGAGATGGGTGGTAGATAGGCTGGGCGACGTACGCTTTCTCCGAGCAGGAGGGCGGGCGAAATGACGAGGAGAATGTCCTTGACGACCTGCACAGGGCATCGCGGTTGGTAAACTCGTGAGGGTCAGGAAGGGGAGACGCGACGCACCTTGCTCAGCGAGAGGACCATGGCGCTGAGCCCGATGAGCATGACCGCGCTCAGGTTCAGCCCAAACGTCAAACTTGCGTTGCTCAGGATGGTCACCAGGCCCAGCTTCGGCACGGCCTGCAGCGCGGGCCGGCCTTCAAGGAGGACGAGGAAGACCGAGTTGATGGCGAGGCAGACGGGCGCGAGGAAGTAGAGCGACTTGAGCGGGGACATGTTGAGCGAGGAGGAGGTGCGGGGCTTGGAGGCGCTTGTGGAGGTGGCGGAGGAAGAGGACGAGGAGGAGCCGGAGGAGAGGAGGAGCTGGATGAGGGTCACGCGGGTCGCTTCAATGGCGATGGCGATCATCTGGATGCTGAAGCCGATCATGCTGAACGCGACTTCTCCGTACGAGGCGATGCCCACTGAAAAGACGAGCGGGTCAGCCAGAGACGAATAGGAAGGCAGACGGGACGTACCGCCAGCCGAGATGACCACGACGATGCCGAGCAACTTGAGCGAGAAGGCCTTCGTGCGAAAGATGAAGGCGGCGATGAGGATGGCGACCGGCGAGAACGACTTGAGGATGCTGTGGGCGTGTTTAAGCTCACTTGGTGGTCAAAGGCGGGGAGGAATCGGAGACGTACTGAATGAACGCGACCGAACAGTACAGGTATGCGGCGTTGGAAAGGACGAGGGAGAGGGAGAAGAGGCAGGCGATGGGAAGACTGGGGGGGGGGGAAAAGAAGGTCAGTAGGGCGAAGAAGCAAGAACGGGACACGAGAAGAGCGCACATCTCCCTCGTCCACGTCTCCCAGTCCATTTCGACGCTCTGGCGCTTCCACCGCTGCAGCTCCGACTGCGGCGACGCTGTGCTCCCGTCCTCCTCGCTGCCGGCTTCTCGTAGCGGGACGGCCTGGTACTCGCCGCCTTGCGGTATCGGGCCGGAGATGAGCGGAGTGAAGCGGTGCAGGAGGCGGGTAGCTGCGCGCAAGAGGGAGGTCACGACGTGGTTCGTAAAGCGGGGAGAACAGGGACGTACCGACAGTCTGGAAGGCGAGATGGATGGTTGTGAGGCAGATGGGGTAGTTGAAGCCCTTGGCGACGAGGATCTCGCGGTCTGCGAACACGAGGGAGCAGTCAGGACGGAGGGCAAGAACAGGAGGACAGTGAAGGAAAACGCGCTTTGGAAAATTACGGACGTCGACAATGCGATCCAGCCCAGCACGATCACCGCCGGCGGTATCCTCGACCTGCTCGACGAGCTCGACTTTGTCGGCATCGGTGCAGACGAGACCGGCTCGCGCTTGGCCTCGAGCGAGTTTCGGCGGCTTGGGTTCGGGCTGGGAGAGGCGGAAGAGCCGGGAGAGGGCGCGAGGCCGAGCTGGACGCTGGGCGGGAGGAGCGGGGTGGCCATAGCCTGCATGGGAGTGCACGGTCAGCAACGGAAGGGGAAGACGGGAGGAATGGGACAGACCCAAGTTGGCTCAGGGTCCGATGAGGAGCGGAACAGGGGGAGTTTGCCCGGTTGGTCGCGCTAGGTTCGCTTCAAGCAGCTGCACGGGTCAAACAGTGTCAGTCCAGCTGTCCACCTGCGCGCTCAGGCCAGATGCTGCCAGGTTCACCGCCTCCGTCCGCACTCGTGCACCAGCGTCCACTTCATGTCCACCGGTCTGCCGACGCGTTCTGAGCAGCCCTGGCGCGGTGTACCTACTCCTCTAGCGCTGCGACGACTTGAGAGCCCCAGTGAGTGCGGTGCTGGCACGTCCCGGACTCGCGAGATGAAGGTGGGAACTCCGGCGGGGTGCATGGAGGCGGCTGGCGGGTTGGTGGGAAGGGACAGGGGCAATGAAGGCTGGCGAGACTGACTGTGTGTGTCCCAAGTGACTGGAACAGCGAGCTGGAGCTGTGTTGGGCCAGGTGGGGGCGGGAAGAGTAAGCGAAGGACGCGAAGGTCGACTTGGTTCCCGCCTGGCCTTGATCGTCCTGCGAGGCTCACAGAGCACTCGACAGCGAGCACCAGCAGGTGTAGATCCGCCCCCTCGACCCGCTTTCTGGCTTCTGGCTTCTGTCTGCTCACTGTGCTCTCCTCCGAGTCTCGCTCTCCGCAGGCTCTCCAACCCCGCAGCACTCGCTCTCTTTACCGAGCGCGCGCTCTCTGGCCCTCTCTTGCACTCTCACGCACCGCCTGAGCGTGCGCGACCACAGCCCCGAGGCGAGCATGAGCACCGGCACCCTCCCGCTCCCGCTCGGGCGCTTCGGGCTCAGCAAGCGCGAGGAGCGCCGCCTGCTCCCCTGGGTCGTCCTCGCCTGCCTCGCACTCGTCCTCTACCTCCAGCCCCACCGCCCCGATCCAGCACGGTACCGCCTCCCGTTCTACCCTTCCTCCTCGTCCTCTTCCTCTTCACCCAACTCCGACTTCATCCTCCCCGAACTCCTCAAACTCCCCTCTTCCTCCTCGCCCATCACCCCTTCGTCGCTCGCCAAGCACCTCATCCCTCGGCTCGAGCGGGTCCGCGCCGCCCCCATTCTTTCCTACGAAGCCTCGCTCGAGGTCGAGTCGCTGCGCTGCCCGACCTCGCACCTCCAGAGCAACCGCGACCAGCTCAATGGCGAGGGGAGGGAGTACTGGCCGAGGGTGAGCGTCGAGGAGCTGAGGGAGGCGAGGGAACGGGTCGTCGAGCGGATCGTGGACCAGTTCGGGCTCGCAGAGGAGAGGAAGTTGGTGAGCGAGCAGAGGCTGGAGGAGATGCTGGGCACCGAAGGGCGCGGGCTGGTCTTTACGGGCGGCAAGTGCGTCACATGCCTCGCTTTTCCCGCCCCTTACGCTCACGTTTTCTCCCATTCTCAGCAAAGACACCATGACCCGACTCCTCACCTCGCTCCGCATCCTGCGAAAACGGCACGGCTGCACGCTCCCGGTCGAGATCTTTGGCTTCCCTGCCGAGCTGCATGGGCTCGGGGACGTCAAGCGCGAGATTGATGCGCTGGGCGGGGTGAGGTGGAGGGAAATCGAGGCGGAGAAGGTCGAGGGGGCGTGGAAGCAGTTCCAGATCGTTCGTACCTCCTTCCCAAGCCATCGACATTCCGCCCACTGACCGCTTCTCCGTGAGCAGAAAGGAGAAGCCATCGCCCGCTCCTCGTTCTCCGAGATCCTCTACCTCGACTCGGACAATATTGCCCTTACCGACCCGTCCTTCCTCTTCTCCTCTCCGCTCTACGAGGAGCACGGCATCGTCCTCTGGCCAGACTACAATCGCGACTCAGGTTCGTCTTTCCCCTATCTTTTGCCTTTGTTCCTCATTGACCGCCGTGTATCCGCAGCGGCCAACCCCGTCTGGCGCACCCTCAACACGCCCTGCGATCCCACGCACTGGCAAGCCGAGACAGGCCAGCTGCTCGTCAACAAGCGCGCGAGGAGCGGGCTCAACCTCGTTGCGCTGGCAGTCGCCCAAGCGATGCAGGCGGACTCGCAGTTCTGGTTCCACCTTTCCGGTGAGCCTTTCCCTCCTCTCATTGTCCCCCAAGAGCAGACCTAACCCTTCCTCGCACTTACAGGTGGCGACAAAGACACTTTCGTACGTCTCCCGTCCCCTCGTTCTCCTTCTTCCCGCTAACTTCACTCTGCTCGCCAGCGCTACGCCTACTACCTCCTCTCCCTCCCCTTCTCAATGGCGCCGCACTACCCCTCCGCGCTCGGCGCGGCCCTCCCGCGCAGCTTCAAAGGCCACACGTTCTGCGGGCACACGATGCTGCAGTACGGGTTGAGCGCGGAGGAGTGGGCCGCGCGGAGAGGGGATTTGGTGGGTGAGCTCGAGGAGGGGAAGAAGGAGCACGCGCCGCCGCTCTTCGCGCATGCGAACGTGTTGAAGCGTGCGTCCTCTTCCTTTTCTGGCTTCTTTCCCTCCCGTTATTCCCTTCTCCCGGGAAGCTGACTCTCTTCACCCATACAGACTCGGGCTACAACAACCGCCGCGGGAACACCTTCCTCGCGCTGAAAAAGCCCGTTGACGACTTCCTTTTCCCACCCCATTACTCCCATTCCTCCTCCTCACCCTCTTCTCCGCCCCTCTCCCTCATCCGTCAAACCGGCCTCCCGACGCGCGGCATCTGCGTGGACGTCTGGGACGCGTTTTCCTCGGCGGGCGAGAGCGCCGAGGATGCGCGGGAGGGCGCGTACGAGGAGGGCGCGGTCGAGGTGCTGGATTGGCGGACGGCCTTTGGTGGGGTTGGACGGGGGCTCGAAGACATGTACTATGAGGAGGGAGGAGTCGCAGGGGCGTGGTAGATGCAGTCAAGGGGTGTTTTCCTGCGGTTTTTCTGCAGAGGCAGTCGGTCTCGCAGGGAGAGAAGAGGTAAGAAAGCGCGAGTAAGGCAAGAGTAAGCGAAATAGGACTAGCTGGACCTGCTCGAAGAGGCAGGCGCGCGAGGTGGTCGAGGCGGCACGTCGACTTCGCGCGCTCCAAGTTGGACCGTCACCTCGTCCTTGCTTCCCTCGCTCACGCGCGGCTTGCTTGGTGCTAGAGACGGCCGAGACGAGCTCAGGGCACCGCCAGGAGTACACCGCCCGCCGTCCGTTCCCTCTTCCGCCCAATTGTCCATCACTCGACCACCACTTCGTCCCGCCTCTCGACCTCGTCCCGCTCTCGTCCTCAGTGCCAGCTGCAACCATGGCGACCCTCAAGGAGGACCACACCGCAGTGCCCGTCCTGCCCTCGACCACCCCTATCATCTCGCCCCCTGCATCTCCCCGCTCCGACTCGCCTGCGCCTCATCCCCACGAGAAGGACTACGGCAGCACCGCGTACGGCCAACAGGGCGAGGGGGACAACCTTCTCGGCGCAGGAGCACGAGGGCGGGCCGGCAAGGCGAGCGCATCGCCCATCGACACGCTCCTCAAGCTCCTCCTGGGCATGTTCGCCGTCCTCGCCCTCCTCACCCTCCTCGCCCGCCTCTCCTTCATCCCCTCCCCGACCGAGACCGCTGCGACCCACCTCTCCCCCTACATGCCCTCCTCCGTCACCAACCTCCTCCGCACCGAAACGGGCCCGTCGGCGCCCCACCCCATCATCCCCCTTCTCAAGCAGGCCAACGACGACTGGAGCAAGAAGCTCGCGTCCCAATCGACCACCTTTGACCGCGCGACAAGGACCTACAAGGCCCGCTACGGCATGCCCCCGCCGCCCGGGTTCGACAAGTGGTTCGCGTTCGCGACCCAGGGACGCAACCACTCGCTCGTCGACGAGTACGACCAGCTCATGGACGACCTCGCGCCGTACCGCGGCCTCGCGCCGCAGGAGCTCCGGCGCCGCACGGCCGAGCTCGCCCAGGTCCCGGGCATCTCGATCGTGAGCATCCGGAACGGCAAGGCGCAGGTGCACTCGAAGAGCGGCAAGTGGGCGCCCGCGCACGCGTTCCAGCAGATGCTGCTCTCGTTCGTGCACGACCTGCCCGACATGGACATTGCCATCAACGAGAAGCCCGAGGGACGGGTCCTCCCGAAGCAGCAGAGGAGGGTCTTCTGGTCCGATTACGGCCTTGAGGGCGATGAGCTCGTTGCCAGTGCGCTTTCGCCTTTCTTCCTATGCTGTCCTCCCACTGACCTCTTCTCGTGCTGCAGACATCTCCGACCCGATGCTCACCCCGTCGCTCAAGGGCTTCTCCCCCGAGTGGAGGCGCGACGGTTCCGTCTGGGAGGTCTACCGCCGCTCGTGCCCGGCCGACTCGGCCTCGCGCCGCCTCGTCGAGTCTGTCCGCTCCGCCGAGTCGAACGGCGCGCTCGTCGTCCAGGGCCGTGCGAGCTCGAAGCTCGAGTCGCCCCAGACCCGCCGCGTCAAGTCGGCGACGCCTCTCCCGGTCACGCGCGAGATGACCTTCTCGCACGACCTCGACGCCGACTTCAATGTCTGCGACTTCCCGTCTCTGCACACCCTCCACTCGGCGTTCTACTCGGACCAGCGGAGCATCGAGTACCTCTACCCGGTCTTCTCGCCCTCCAAGCCCTCCGGCTACGCCGACATCCTCATCCCGTCGAACCACTACTGGAGCCCGTCGTCCGAGTTCATCTACGAGAGCGAGTTCAAGCGCGGCCGGACCAAGACCCCGACCGACCTCGACTGGGAGCTCAAGCGGAACTCGGCCTACTGGCGCGGCAAGGTCACCCGCGGCGCCGACACGCCGCCCGGCCACGGCGCGTCGTTCCAGAAGCAGCGCCTCGTCAAGATGGCGAACGCGGCGACGACCGGCACCGACCGTGTCCTCGTCGGGTTCGACAGCAAGACGGCCGCGCTCGAGAGCCTCGCGGTGCCGATCAACATTGCCAACAAGGCCACGACCGACATCGCCATGGCGTGCGACCCGAGCCTCGGCGAGTGCTCCTACCTCCGCTCGCTCGGCTACCGCGTCGAGCCGCCCGCGCCGATGAGCGAGGCGTGGAAGCACAAGTTTGTGCTCGACGTCGACGAGATCGGGTTCTCGCCCCGGTTCTTCCCGTTCATGGAGAGCAAGAGCGCCGTCGTCAAGAGCAGTATCCAGCGCGAGTTCTGGCGCGGATGGGTCCAGCCCTGGTTTGTCCTTTCCTCCCTTTAACCCCCTCGTTCGTCTCTAACCCTTGTTCTCTCCCGCAGGAAACACTTCATCCCGCTCTCCTCCTCCTACTCCGAGCTCTACAACCTCCAAACCTTCTTCACCGGCTTCCCCGCCTCGCTCGTCGGCACGCGCGGCAACCACACCATCTCGCCCACGACGCTCACGCGCCCGTCGCCTGTGCCCGAGCTCCCAACGAACGCCGACGGGTCGCCGTTCGACACGGACCGGGCGCTGAGGGACATTGCCGAGGCGGGCAGCGTGTGGAAGACGCAGTACGTGCGGAAGGAGGACATGGAGGTGCGCTCGCTTTCCCCTTGCCTCTTCTCCCCCTTCTCTCGAACTGAACCCTTCTTCTCGTCCGCAGTGCTACGTGTACCGCCTCCTCGTCGAGTGGGCGCGCCTCATCACGATCCCGGACACGCCGGCCGGAGAGGCCGTCGAGGCGGCATGAGTCGGGGAGTCGAGTCTTATCATGAGTATCACCTTACGAGCATCTTTCCCATCACGCCCATTATTTTCTTGCATTGCTTCTTTATTTCCCTGGACATACGCATGATCGAGACCGGTGGAGAGGAGGTCGAGGGAGAGGAGCCCGAGAGGGGACTTAGCGGGTGGAGGTCTCGGAGAGTGAGGGGTGCTTCGTCTGCGCTTCTCTTCGTCTCTCGCTTCCGCTTCTGCTGTGCTCGCCAGGGAGCTCATCCGGCGCATCGTCCTCATCTCGCTCGCGTCCCTTGCCCTATCCAGGTGCGCCCGTTCTTCTCCTTCTCGTCACGCCTCCATGGAGGGTCCGAAGAGGCGGTGAGAGCTGATAACGCGCTCCTGGACCCTGTACAGTGCACGAAGAGCTGCTGAAAGCCGGTGAGCCCTCTCTGAGGCGGGCGAGGAAGAGGAAAGCGACCGCCGTCGCGTCGTGTTCTTCGGCGACCCTGCCTTATTGCTCCCTCTCGCGCAGTTGGGAGAGCGAGAAGATGGCGCGCACGCGGGAGCCGTGACGAGGGCATCGAGCGGAACGAGGAGCTAACCACCTTGCCCGCGTTTTCCAGCTCGTCAACTACCTCTCCCCGTCTTCTCTCGACCCCCTTCCCGCCCCTGCACCGTGCGACATGATCCTGAGTTACTTCGACGACGTGTCGACGACCATCGCCTACTCGACGAGCTGGGCCATTCTAGGGAGCGACAACGGTGGGCTTTTCCCCTTTCTTCGTTCTGAACTGCGAAGACTGACCCGTCTTCTTCCATGGTAGGCCAAAACGCTACGACTTTCTACAATGCCTCGACGTGGTACGACGGGACGTGGCACAGCTGTGCGGCGGATAGCGCAACGCAGTCGTCCGCCGGCTGTGCGCTTTTCTTCCTCCGTCTTGTTCCCGTCTTGGCTCGAGTCTAACAACTTCCTCTCTCATAGGCAACGCTACCATGACGGTGCAAGGCCCGGGCAGTGTCTGGGTCTTGGGAGACTAGTAAGTCGTCGCCCGTCTTTCCATCTTTCCGTAGAACCCCTTCTTCCCTGACCAACCCTGTTTCCCTCTTCAGCAACCGCAACCATCGTGCCTTCTACTGCATTCTCGACGACGGCGACACGCAGCGCTGGTCGTGGTGGAACGGCAGCACGACCGCGACGAACAGCTCGGCCCAGTTCAACTACACCCGCTGCGCCGTCGCCGGTCTCGAGGACAAAGAGTACACACTTACGTTCGGGCAGACGGTGGAGGACACGAACTCGAACGGGATCACGGTGCGCTGTGCGCGTTTCTGACCTTTTCTTCCTACTGCTGATGTTGCTCTTGCCCGCCTCTCCTACCTACTGCATTTACCTGCCCTCTTACTTCTCCCACAGCTCGACTACTACATCATAGACAACTCCACCGATACGGCGTCCGCGCTCACATGGTCGTGCGTCCTTTTCTTCCTGCTCTATCCACTCTTGTCTCGCTTATCCGTACAGTTTCACTCCTTCGGCAGGAGCGACTTCGTCTCCGCCAGACCCGACTCCGACTACTCCTGGACGACCCAAACGTCGACCCTCTCCTCCGCGATGTCAACTTCGGCGCTTTCCCCCGCCACCGCCTCGTCCTCGTCCAGCCCCTCCTCTTCCTCTTCCGGCCATTCTACTAGCGCGACCTCCATCGGCGTCGGGGTTGGCGTCGGAGTAGGCTGCGGCCTCGCCCTCGCCTGCCTCGCCGGCTGGATCTTCTTCCGGCGCTACCGCCGCAGGGGAAGCGAAGACGGGCAGACGGTCGTGACCGAGCCGCAGAGGCATGCAAGGACTCCGACTTCTGCTTCGGCCAGTCCCGGGCCGAACGGATGGAACGGGAGCAACGGCAGTGAGCAAGGAGGGATGGCGTACTCGTCGCCGGGAGCATACGGTACGTCTTCCTCTTGTCCCCCTCTTGCCTTCATCTTTCCTGACCCTTTTCGTCGTCTTGCAGGTCCGCCGATGTCAGAGTTCGGCCGCCAGTCGCACTTTGGCGGCGTTCCCGAAGTGCAGGAGCACGTCGTCCCCTATTCCTCGGCGACAGTGCGGAGCGGGACGACCACTGCCGGACTCGACAGCCCCACGACGTTCAGGGAGAGGTAGAGGGGCGGAGAAGAGACCGTCACTATCGCTGTAGATTTCGGTTCTTGTTCCAACGATCTTTCCGTGCTCTCTGGTTTTTTTTTTCTTTCAGACGGGCAAACTAGTCGAGAACAACAGAGACGCGAGGTTGCAGTAACTACTGTAGGCGAGCCAGTTTGAGAAGTGACGAGGCAATGGAGAAGATACACAACAGGGTCGATCGCAAGGCGGAAGAGGGGGAAGAGGAGGAAGGAAGGCGTGTTCAAGCAAGCCCGACGCCGAGCGGGTCCGTCGCGTCCGGCTTCGACGGTTTCGGCGGCGACTGCGGCTGGTGCGTCGATAGCGGCGGGGCGGAAGCGGAGGAGGGCGTTGATGGCGAGGGAATCATCGCCTCTTCCCGCGAGATCGACTCCCACGGGTTGACGCTGAGCGTGCTGCTCGGCTGCCTGAGCGCTGGCGGCGGGTTCGAGGCGGAGGAGGAGGGGAGGTGGGAGGAGGAGTAGAGGGACGAAGAGAGCGAGGACGCGGCCGAGCCGTTCGAGGGGTGGTGCGAGCCGGAGGCGGAAGAGAGGGACCCGAGCGAGCTGTCGAGCCGGGACGGGTTCGCCTGTGAGCGGGGCTGGTAGGGCTTGTATGCGAGAGGCTCGGCGGAGGGAGGTGGAGGGGCGGCGGAAGAGGAGGACGGCGCAGAGGAGAACGAGTCGCCGCCGGCGGCCCACGGGTTGCTGGACGAGAGCTTGCTCCACATGTTCCCGGCACTGCGGCCGAAGCTGCCGATCCCTCCTGCTCCTCCGCCTGCAAAGCCTGCACCGTTCGCCGACGAAGCAGGCAGCGGCGGCGCCCTGACCGTCCCGAGCTCGTTTGCGCTGTCCTCGCTCCTCCCGCCCATCGCGCGCCAGCTCCCCGTGCTCGCCTCCGCTCCGTGCCCGTATCCTGCTCCTGCTCCTCCCGCTCCCGCGGCCTCCGCTTCGGCCGCCGCCTTGGCCTGCGCGGCAGCCTGCGCCTCCTTGTACTGCCGCGCCGCGTCCTCGCCGAACTTGCGCACGCTCTTCCACGCCGACCAGCCGAGCTTCTGCACCGAGGCGACCGTGTCGGCGAGCTGGGGCGGCTGCGAGGAGGTGGGCGAGTGGAGCGAGGCGGACGGAGAGGGAGAGCGGGAGGACGAGGAGAGGGGTGCGGGAGGAGCGGCGAGGCGAGACGGGGAGACAGAAGGAGAGGGTGAGGCCCCAGAGACGTTGAGCTGCGCGGTCTGCGCCGTGAGCGGGTGCAAGACCGGGTCGTCCTCGGCCGACTCGACGACCTTGTGCTCCGTGATCGTCGGCGGCTGCTGCTCGCGCTCCAACCCGCCGTTCATCTCGTCGTCCGACCGTCCGAACAGCTCGTGCCACCACCGCACGTCCTGCGGATTGAAGAGGAGGACGCCCTGGTCCGCGTCGGCGGCCTTGGAGTGCGGGTCGTCGAGCGAAGGGTCGTAGGACGGGTTGCGGAATTCGGGCTTGAGGGTGAGGGTGGGCGGCTTCGAGACGTCGTCCGGCGAGTCGGAGATGTCGAAGACCGTCTCCCAGACGCTCGAGGTGCGCTGCCGCGCGCCGAGGTCCGCGCGCTCCTTCTCCGAATTGAAGAGGAACGACCCGTTCGTGCCAGCGTACGTCTCGCGAACGAGGTGCCGCAGAAGCGCCTCGTTCCACTCGAACCGGTCTGGGAACTGGCGCTGGATCTGGTAGATGCAGTCGAGGAACTGCTGGAACACCGGGCAGGTCTCCTTGAACGCGTGCGACGAGGGCGCGAACTGCCGCTGGACCGACGCAAGGAACGACTGCTGCGTCGTCGCGTCGTCGCCGAGCTTCTGGACAAAGTCGACGCGGTCGTTGCAGAGGTGGCCGGAGCGGTCGGCGAAGCGGTGGCCATACGAGATCCAGTCCTTCTCGATGAGGACGGCGAGGCCGCGCGCGGTGCGGAAGAAGGGGTCGAGGCAGAGCTGCGGGAGGGCCGAGAGCTGCGAGGTGCGGTCCCAGCCGTCGGAGCAGTGCACGAGCGCATGCGAGTTGTTGAGGTGCACGGTGCGGATGATGATCAGGACGCCATCGAGGATATTGGTCAAGTGGGAGAGCCAGCCGGTGCGTCGAAGGGCGGACCGATCGAGTCGTCCGGTCATCTCGGCGTCGGAGAGGGCTACGTCTTGCGGTAGGTTAGCTACGCCCCACCGAGAAAAGTGGGAGGGTACGCACCGTCAAAGACGCCCGTCAAGCTCGACCGCATGACATGGATGTTGTCGATCCCGAGGTACTCCTTGCGACAGTTCTTGTAGTAGCTCATGTTCTCCGTCCCGGCACCCTTGACCGAGTTGGCGTACGCGTTCTTGCTCGGGCGTGCGTCGATGATGATGTTGTTCGCGCTCGCGCCGTAGACGATCCCTCCTTCCGCCGCCGACGAGGAGAAAGAGGCAGAGGGGGAGACGGGCCGGTCCGAGACGGACATGGGCTGGAGGGCGTGAGAGTGCTGCGAGTGCGAGCTGAAGATGGCTTCGACGAGCTTCTCGTCCTGGATCGAGCGGGCGGTTTGAGTGAGGCCGACCATGGGCTGGGAGGAGCGGGTGATGGAGCCCTGCACGTCGGTAAAGGTTACGATACGTCGGTAAAGAGCGAGAAGAAAGCAGACCTACGAGGTTGGCCCAGTGCAGGTAGACCAGCCCGGGGATGCGGCTCTTGCTGCGGTACCGGACGGCGTAGGTGAGGGTATTGTCCGAGATCTTGGCGGGCACGACGAGTTGCGCCGGGTAGGAGGGGCAGAACTGCGGTATCTCCAGGTCAGCTTCGGCTGTCGGGGAGGGAAAGGGAAGAGAAGCGCACCTGGAAGTCGGCGTTGATGGTGGTGAACCGCCACGCCTTGCTCCGACTTCCGACGCCCATCCTCGCGAACTCCTCCTCTGGGCTGTATATGCTCCACCCCGCCCTTCCCTTGCCCTTCTCGTCCTTCTTCCCCTGGCCTTCAACGAACGCGTACCTCCCCTCGAGCCCGCCGGCGGAGAAGCTCCCGCACAGGCCCTTGAGCGAGTCCCACACGGTGTCGGCTTCGTCGGCGGTGGAGAAGGAGAGGGAGTAGGTGGTGTAGTCGCGAGTGCGGAGGAGGAGGGGTGAAGGGGTGCCGGTGAGAGAGGGTGGGGTGCGAGTGACGGAGTGCAGGAGTGGGAGCGGGATCTGTGAGTCGCGAGGCAAAGAAAGACGCTCGGTGAGGACCTTCAGGCGCATACAGAGCGGGAAAGGCAGCGTGCACTCACCCAAACCTCGTCCGCTTGCCCTCCCCCACCCGATGCCCTGTCTCCTCCCTTCTCCTCTCCAGGTGCCGCTTCCGCCTGCTTGCCCTTGTCCCTGTCCTCGAGAGCACGCTCGAAGACGACGTGGTGGGGCGTGAGGTGCAGCGAGCCTCGAGTTGGCTCGGCGAGTGGGGAGGACGGCGTGGTCGAGCGAGGCAGAATCGACAGCTGCATCGACGGGATCTGCGTACATTCAGACGAATCAGGAAAGCACGCGCCAGGACATCCATCGTCCAGCGCTCTCATCGCCCGAGAGCGCCAGCCGAAGCCCCTCGAGCGCATCGTCCTCCATCTTGCCAGGCAGTGGGGCAAGAGAGCGAGCACGCACCGTCGCAGCCTTGATGACGTCCATGCTATCTACACTGAGCTTGGGCGAGCGCGAGCGACGGGAGCAACAGGTTGAAGCGAGAGAGTCCATCTCGGGAGGACAGCAAGAGTGGGAGCGCGATGAAGCACCTGCCTCGCTCTTTTCGCCAGCGAGCCGCTTCTGAGGCATCTCGAGCACCTTATCGACCAGCGTGCCCAGCACGCTCAGCCAAACAACGAGGTCAAGGGCCCTTGCTTTTCTTCCTGCTCCCGCTCTCCTCTCCCGGCAGCGAAAGCCAGCCTCTACTCTTCCTTCCCCTCGCTTCTGTACAGATCCCGCTACTACAGCAACAGGTCGTCGTGCGCGCCGCCCCGACCCGCCGCGTTTACCGGCTGCGGGCCCTCGTAGCCGTACCCTGCGACTTGGCCGTCCGACGCGAGCCGGCCAGAGGCGGGCGCGAGGCCCCAGCCGTCCATGCTGCGCGAGCGCGAAAGGAGACAGGGTGAGTATGATGGAAGAGGCAAGCGCAGGGGGACAGGGGGAAGAGAGCAGAAGGAGAAGAAGGCGCACCTCATCCGTGCCAAGCTCGCATACGGATCCAGCGGCTCGTCCAGCGGCGTGTTGACGCCCGTGCTCGGCCCCGTCGGGGGCGTGTACGCCTCCTGCCGCCGCGCCTCTTCCCTTTCCCGCTCGTCCTCCTCCTCGTCGTCCTCGTCGCTCTCGTCGTCCCGCCGCGCTGTCGCCGCAGAAGGGTTCAGCGCCGCGCCCTCCTCCTCCTCGTCCTCCCCCTCGCCCAGGTCGTCCGCGAGCAACCCCGCGCCGGCGACCCCCGCCGCGCCCATCGCGTCGCCGCTGTCCTGCCGCCGCGCGTCTGGCCGCGGCGGGAGGAGCGGGCCCGCACCTGCGGGGGGAGGGGCAGAGGACGAAGGGGTGGCGGTGGCGGTGGCAGAGGCGGGGTACGGCCGCATCCCGGGCAAGCGGAGCGCCTCGAGGTAGCTCTCCTTCGCCTCCTGGTTCAGCGCTGGCGAGTCCTTGAGGTACCTCGGCTTCGCGCCGCGGACGAACGTGTGCGCCTCCTTGGCGTAGATGCTCGCGAGCGTGCCCGTGTGCAGCAGCAGCCGGTCGAGCAGCCCGCGGTCGAGCGCCTCGGACTCGGTGCTGATCTCGGGTTTCGGGGCGAGGACGATGCGCTCGGCCGCGGCGGGGTCGGTCGAGAGCAGGCGCCAGTAGATGTAGCCGCGGTCGCGCAGGTCGGGGTTGTCGACGCTCTCGGTCGCCCATTTGAGGACCTTGGGGACGAGGTCCTGCCCCGCGGTTGGGCGCTTGATGAAGAGCTTGACCGTCGCCGTGAGGAGGGCGAGTTGAACCTGCGGGCCGCAAGGAAGGGTCAGTCGTCTCCAGAAAAGTGGGAAAGGGAGGAAGGCAAGACACACTTCGACCGGCTCCTCGAGGAACGAGAACAAAAAGTCCTCGAGTAGCTCCTCCGAGTTCTCGATCCGGTCGGCGTACTGCCCGACGATCCAGATCATGGCGGCCTTGGCGTCGGGCGTGTCGAGCGCGTCGAGGTTCTCGCACAGCGTGCCGATGATGCCCTCGTACTGGTCCGGGTACCGCCGGAATATGTCCTTGATGACGACGATCGCCTCCTGCACGACGTAGCTCACCTTGGTCTTGACGAGCTGGAGCAGGACCGAGATGCACAGGTCGGCCGAGGGCGGGATCTTGATTGCGAGGCGGCCGATCGTGCGGACCGACTTGCGGACGAATTCGACGTCGACTTCGGAGGCGTACCTGGACATCCAGGATTCCAGGCATCAGTTTGACGTCTGAGAAGGAGAAGAACAGAAGAAAAGGGCAAGCTCGACGCACTCCTTCAACTCGGCGAGCACCTGCTCAACGTTCCGTTCCCCCGCGAGGCGGTAGATGATCTCGAGCTTGGCGAGCTTGACGTAGATCGGGTCGTTGTACTTGCAGAAGAAGACCTTGACCTCGTTCCGGAGCACCGACGGCCGGCGCTGGATGATGAGGTGGATGTTGCGCAAAGCGACGTACTGCACCTCGTAGCCCGACGAGAGGAGGGTGACTGTGCGGGCGCAATGGCTCTTTAACCTTCACGGTCCGAAGCAGAAGGCGAACAGAGAGGAGAAAGAGGCCAACGCACCCAGCGGCGGGCTCAGCTTCCGGCACAGCTCCTCAACGACCTGGCGCGAGCCCATGTAGTTCATGAGATAGAGGATGACCTTGACGGTCGCGAGCACGACGGCCGAGTTCGAGTGCTGGAGCCGGATCGCGATCTGCTCCGCGAGGAGCTCGGCGTCCTCTTGCTCGTCGGGCACGTAGTGCATCAGCGACTCGAGGATGTAGGTTTGGCCCCACCTGTGTGGTCGGGGTGTCAGCAACGACGAGTGAGAGGGAAGAGAGGGGGACGCACTCGGACGCCTCGCCCATGGCGCGCACCAGCCGCCTCGCAATGTCCGCATTCAGCCGCAGGTGGATGTTGTCGCTCCGCTCGCTGATCTCGGTCAGCGCGGCGACGGCATTCGCAATCACGGTCGGGTTCGAGTCCATGAGCAGGTCGCGGAGGCCGTTGACGAACCCCTCCTTCTCGACGAGGCGCCGGTCGTGCATGTACGTCTTGGCGACGCAGATTGCGGCCGTCTTGCGCACGTACGGGTCGCGGTCCTTGAGCGCGTGGTGCAGCGGCTCGAGCAGGGCGCGCAGGACTTCGGGGACGGGGATGTAGGACATGGTGCGGATCGCGAGCGCGCGGATCAGGGCGTTCTTGTCGTTGGCATCCTGTGGTCGGCCATCTCTGTCAGCTGAGGACCCTCAACATCGACCCGCAGGAGAGCACGCGCCCTCCTGCAGGAAAACGAGGAGCGCAGACTGACGGAGAGCAATCCGGGCAGGGCGTGCTTGACCATCTCGGGCTTGACGCGGGCGTAGTTGATGAGGAAGAGGTAGACCATCTTTTTGATCTCGAGGACCTGGATCGAGAGGCAGGCGAGGACGTCCGGGTAGAGCGGCGACATGTCCTGCGGAAGAGGGGGGGAGTTCAGTCGGACAGGAAGAGGAGGAAGGTGGAGAGAAGCGGACCTGGCCCATGGTCATGCTCGCGACCTGGGTCCGGCGAAGAAGGAGGAGAAGGAGAGCCGGGTCAGCGGGAGGTGCTCGTGCCGCCTCGGCAACCAGGAGGAGGAAGAGCAAGAGCGGGAGGGTCGGACGCACGACCTTCTTGAGGGTGGTCTTGCGTCGTTGAAAGTTCTTGTCCTTCTTGTCGGCCTGGAGCTCTGCCCTGAGCCTGTGCAGGAGGAAGGCGAGGGAGGGGTGCCCCACCCGGCGTCAGTTGCTGCTGCTCTGCTGGACAGCTCGGCGGAGGGGAGGGAGGGGAGCGGTGGGCGCACTCTTGTAGTTTTGAGCGGGTGAAGAGCTTTGCGTCGGCCATGGCTGGGGTGAGCGAGAGAGCCGCGAGAGGTGGTGGTGGTCGACGAGTGGGAGAAGGAGTGGGTGGAACGGGAAGGGGGAAAGGGCGGGTCGGCTGGAGGGGTCGAGTGAGGTGTGCCAAGTGGGTTGCGAGTGCTTCTGAGCCAGGCAGAGCGGTGGGAAGAGCGAGAGTGGACCCAAGCCGTCGTTCCCCTCCTCGTCGACCCTCTCGTCCCTCTTTCAGCTTCAGACGACGGGCGATGACCGACGGTGGCACTCCTCAAGGGCTGCTGCCCCTCGTGCAGGCCTTCCTTGCTGACCCTGCCACTCCAGACCTGCTGTGCGCCCCCTCCTCCCCCTCCCTCCCTCTCCTCGTCCGCTTCCCTAACCGCTCTCGCTCCCGCCCTCGATTACCAGGCAACAAGCACTCGCACAGCACGTCACCGCCTCCCATCCCGAGCCACACGCCGCCATCCTCCTCTCCTCGGCCCTCCACCAGCTCCTCGCCTCGACCTTCACCCCGCCCGCGTCCTCTCCCTCTCCTACCACTCAACTCCAGCCTCAACAGCTCGCCCACTTCCTCCACCAGGCCCTCTTCCAGCCCCTCGAACAGCTCATCACCAGCGAAGGCTCCGACGCCCTTGACCGCAAGGCCGCCCTCGCAGATGCCGTCGTCGACTCCGTCTGGCAGCTCGACCAGGAGGTCGACGTCCTCGTCCCGCTCCTCGTCAGGCAGCAGCGCCAGGCCCAGCCGCCCACGGCGACGGGCGAGGCCGCGGCGGATGGGATGCAGGTGGATGGCGCGCCACCACCGGCGGGAGCAAGCGAGACGGACGAGATCCAGCTCCAGTCCACGGCCGGACGGAAGCGGCTTGGAATGGTGGTCAAGGCGCTCGTCGTGCGTTCCCGCCTCGTCCTCTTTCCCCTTCTTTTCGGAACCCTCTCACATCCCTCCTTCTTCCTGCAGGACGCCGGCGACCTCCCTCAACAAGCAGTTCTCGAGCGACTCGACTACACCATCCTCGGCGAGCTCGGCATCCTGCAGGACACCAAGGTGTTCTCGCGCATGGAGGTGCGGTCGAGGACGGCGCTCTAGTGCGTTCCTCGTCCCTTTTCCTTTCCCTTTCTTTCACGTACTTGCTGTCTGCTTACCCACTTCTTCTCTCCGCCTTCTTTCCTCCCCATCGCACCGACAGCTACAAGCAGCAAAAGTTCAACCTCCTCCGCGAAGAGTCCGAAGGCTTCTCCAAGCTCGTCGTCGAGCTCCTCGCCTCCCTCGGCCCGCCTCAGTCCCCGCTCGACGGAAGGAGCGTCGAGAGCGAGGTGGAGCGGATGAGGCGGGCGAGGAGCGCGAACGACAAGGTCAAGAACCTCATCGGTGCGTCCGCCGTTTCCCCCCTTCTTTCTTCCTCTTCTTCTGCCCGTGAGCGCTGGCTGATGTAGGATGTCGGCTGGCGTACAGGCAACTTTGACCTCGACCCCTCGCGCACGCTCGACGTCTTCCTCGACACGTTCGCCGACAAGGTCGTCGAGCACTACCAGTTCTTCCTCGACTTCCTGTCCGTCTCGCCCTGGGCGCCGGCCGCGGTGCGCCAGGGTCAGAAGAAGGAGGAGGAGGAGAGCGCGAAGGGCAAAGGCAAGGAGAAGGTCGATGTGAGCGTTGAGGGCGACGAGGGGAGCAACATTATCGCGCAGATTCTGGGATTCAAGTTCGTCTACTACCAGGTGCGCGTGCCTCCAACCTTCTGTCTCTTTCTCCTCGCCCTTCCGGTACCGAGACTGATAGACCCCGAGCTGCGCGTACAGGGTCAAGAAGCCCCCGAGACGCCCGAGAACCTCTACCTCGCGACGACGCTCCTGATCTGGCACGGCTTTGTCAAGCTTACGGACATCTGGGCGCACGTGCGTCTCTGTTCACTTCCCTCCTCCTCTTTCCCGTCTCCTACGCCTTCTCGCTAACCTCGCTCTTCCTCCCTTGTCCTTTCTCCTGCCGCAGCTCTCTCCCTCGGACGACGACCTGCTCGCTCTCAAGGCCAAGTACGAGTCCGACATGGCTGCGGCGGCGCGCTCCGTCGGGGGCGGCAACGCACTCGCCAACGCCGGCGCCCTTGCCGACGACGAAGCCCCACCCTCGGGCATCCCTCCGTCCTCCTCCTCCTCCGCGCCCGCCGCCTCGTCCTCCGCCGCCCCGCCACCTCCCCCACGCGAACCGCCCAACCAAAAGCTCGGCCTCGTCCGCGCGCTCCTCACGCTCGGCGACGTCCCGCACGCGCTCTTCCTCCTCGCGCAATTCCCGTTCCTCCCCTCCGCCTTTCCCGACCTCGCCGACCTCCTCAACCGTCTCGTGCGCGTCTCGATCGAGCCCGCGTACGGCCAGGTCGCGGTCAGCAGGAAGGAGGGCGGGCAGTACGCTGCCGAGCTCAAGGCGCCCCGGCCCAAGGTCACCGTCGACGCCAAGACGGGCGAGCGCAAGGTCACGGCCCCCTCCGCGCGGCCTGTGCTCACCGCCTCGGCCTCGCCGCCGCCGCAAGGCGAGTGGACGTTCTTCTTCCCGTCGTGGCGGGAGCGCGTCCCGCGCGCGGGAGACTGGGATGAGGCGTGCGCGCTGCTCGAGGGCGTTTGGATGCCGCTTGTCCGGGTCGGCGTCGCGAGGGACTTTGGGCTGTTTACGCGGGTGTGCAGGGTCGTTGTGGCGGATTTGTCGGTGCGTGGCGCTTCATTTTCTTTCTCCCTTCTCTTCCCTTCTACACTGGAAGAGAAGGGTGCTGAAGGGGGTGATGGCCTGCAGTCCTCCCCGCTCGACTCGCATCCCCGCCGGCAGCGCTGGCTCGACCTCCTCCGGCTGCACCTCGTCCCGTCCCTGTCCCTGCTCTCCGCCAGCACCGCCGCCGCCCTCGAGCTCTGGACCGTGCTGTCCCTCTTCCCGATCGAGACCCGCTTCGCGCTCTACGGCGAGTGGAAGTCGTTCGCGTACCGGCGCATCCCGGTCCTCGGCGTGCGCAAGGCCGAAGCTGAGCGCGACACCAAGGGCATCCTGCGCCGCCTCTCGATCGACAACGTCAAGAAGCTCGGCAAGACGCTGTCGCGCGTCGCGCACACGAACCCGACGGCCGTGTTCGCCGTCGCGCTCAACCAGGCGATGAACTACGAGAACCTCGTCAACCCGATCGTCGAGTCGGTGCGGTACTTGACCGAGCTTGGGTACGACGTCCTCGCGTACTCGATCCTCGACGCGCTTAGCTCGGACAGGCCCAAGATGAAGGACGACGGGACGAGCATTGCGATGTGGCTCCAAGGTGCGTCTTGTTTTTCCTCCCTCCGTTCCCCCATTCTTGGAGAGAAACTGACCCACCCTGCATGCTCAGGTCTCGCCGGCTTCACCGGCCAGGTCTACCGCCGCTGGGCGCCGATGCAGCCCTCGCTGTGGATCATCCTCCAGTACCTCGTCAACCAGCTCGTCCTGTCGCAGTCCAAGGACCTCATCGTCCTCCGCGAGCTCATCAGCCGCATGACGGCCCTCGAGCCTTTCGCCGACCTCTCGGACGCGCAGGTCCTCTCCCTCGCCGGCGGCAAGCGGCTCCGGAGCGAGGTCTTCATGCAGACGGAGCTCAAGCACGCGAGCATGAGGGCGCAGCTCGACGCGCTCGCCAAGTCGAGGGCGCGCCTCGCCGACGCGCTCCTCCGGAAGGGGCTCGCGATGCCGCTGCTCGTCAACATTGCGATCCAGCGCCAGGCGTGCTTGAAGGGCGAGGCGCACCTCAAGTCCCTCGGCGCGTTCTTCGACCAGGTGCGCTTTCCCATCCCTCTCTTTCCCTCTCTTTCCCCTCTTCCCAAGCTCGAGGTTGATCCGTCTTCGGAAAACTCGCTCGCACAGAACCACGCAATCCTCTTCCAGCTCACCGAGCTCCTCAGCGCCGTCACCGACGCGGACCAGCTCGCGGACCTCGTCCCGCCCGTCGAGCTCCTCCTCGGCGCGTACAAGCTCGACGCCGGCGTTGCGTTCGACATCGCCCGCCCGCGCCTCCGCAAGGCGCTCAAGGTGCGCTTTCTTCCTCTTACCTCGGCCCTGTTCCCCTTCTATCTTTGAGCAGTGCTGATGCTCCTGAAATCGTCCCGTGCAGGAGGGCGACGACGCCGACGTTGCCGCGTACGAAGCGGAGCAAGCTGCTCAAAAGGCCGCGCGGAGCAAGGCGCTCGCGGACAAGCTGCAGAAGGCGAAGCAGGAGTCGAGCGCGTCGCCGGCGCCCAAGTCGAAGGAGGAGGAGGAGAAGCAGGAGGAGGGGACGCCCAAGACGGACGGCGAGGACGTCAAGATGGAGGATGGGGAGAGCGGGACGCCGCCGCCCCCCGAGGCGGCGAAGACGAACGGCGAGACGCCGGCGCCGGCGGGCGCGGAGGGAGATGTTGCCATGGGGGAGGCGGGTACGCCGCCGGTCGCGGTGGAGGCGGCAGTCGTGGAGTTGAGCGCGGCGGAGGAGGTCAGCGTGCGTCTCCCTTCCTATTCGAGCTTTTCCTCTGCTTCCCTTCCCATTGAGAGAAAGCACCGCTGCTTACTCCTGTGTCCGTACAGCCATGGCACCCCGGTCTCGTCGAGGTCATCGAGAACATTGCCGAGGAGCTGCCTCGCGATGCTCGGGACCGCCTTGGGTATGCCTTGACCGCCCACCTTCTCCCTCTCGTGCGCGAAGGCCGACCCCTCTCTCCTCCACAGCGCCCCCTTCTTCGTCACCTTCTGGCGACTCACCCTCCACGACCTTCTCTGCCCGACCAAGCGCTACGACGCCGAGTCCCTCCGCCTCCGCCAGCTCCAGCGCGAAGCCGCCGCCCTCACCACCGTCAAGCCGGACGAGCGCACCCGCTTTGTCGACAAGCTCCTCGCGCTCAACAACGGCATCAACGACGAGCTGGTCAAGCACAAGGCGGCCGTCAAGGTCGTCGCCCGCCGATTGACGAGGGAGAGCAAGCACTGGTTCGCCGACAAGGGCGTCGGGAAGACGAACGCCGACCGCAAGAAGCTCGCGGACGACATCCTGCAGTACTGCGTCCTGCCGCGGGCGCGGCTGTCACTGCCCGATGCGGTGTTCGCGCACAAGATGATCCAGAAGCTGCATCAGCTCGACACGCCCGGGTTCCACACCATCGTGCTCTATGATAAGGTGCGTCCTCATTACTCTCCCCTTCTGTTCAGCTCGTGACTAACTCGTTCATTTCGTGCAGCTCCTCACTACCCAGGTCGGCCCCGTCATCTTCTCCTGCACCGAGAACGAGGCGCGCAACTACGGTGAGCTCCCTTCCTTCGATCCTCTGCTCTGATCTTTGCTCAACTTCCTCCTTCTCCTCAGCCCGCTTCCTCTACGACGTCCTCGGCGACCTCTACCGCTGGCAGAAGGACAAGTCGGTCTACGAGGAGGAGGCGATCGGGTCGTCCTCGTCGGGCACGGCGACTCAGCTGCGCGGGTTCGCACGCAGCTACGACTACGAGGCGGCGAAGAAGTCGGGCAAGCCGGCGTTCTACACGCACGCCGACTTCACGGAGGTGCTGCTCAAGTGGCACCACAAGCTCGTCGAGGTTCGTCCTCTCGTCCCTCGTCTCTTCTGGCACCGCACGCTCATAGCATCTCTCGCGCAGGGTTTCATGGCGAACTTCCAGTCCGGCGAGTACATGCACATCAAGAACTCAATCCTCGTCTTGACCAAGATCGCGCCGTACTTCCCGCTCGACCACGCCCAGGGCGACCGCCTCGAGCGCAGTGTCGTCGAACTTCTCGCTGCCGAGAAGAGGGAGGACCTGACCATTCTCGCTCAGGGGTTCGTCCTCTTCCTCTCTCCCTCCTCCTACTCGAGCTGACCTTGCCCGTCGGACTTGCAGCTACAAGGCCGTCATCACCAAAAGCCGCAAGACCTGGATCAACAAGCCGAAGAAGGAGACGCCGAAACCTTCTCCGGCACCCGCTCCCGCTACCAAGGCCGCCGCCGCCTCTCAAGTCGCCAAGTCGGCATCGCCGGCCGCTCCCACCAAACCTGCCGCGTCAAGCAACGCTGCTGCCTCGATCACCCGGCAAGCTCCCCCTACCGGTCCTTCGTCCACCTCGAAGCAGTCCGGCCTCCCTACCCGCCCTGGAGCGAACGGTCGCGCCTCGGACCAGGATGTCAAGCTCTCCAATTCTTCCACCTCGTCCACCGTCCCAACCAAGCCCTCCGGCGAGTCCTCCTCTTCCTCCTCCCGCCGCCCCGAGACCAACGGCGCCCCTCCTTCACGCCCGGGAGTCGACGCCGACAAGCTCCGCGCCGAAGCGCTCGCCTCGATGCGTGCCTCGGCCGCTTCCTCGCCTGCCGGCGGCGTGTCGACCGCCAGCAAGGCGATGGACCCGCCGCCTGCGCCGTCGACATCGTCTCGCGGCGGAGCGCTGCCCGACCGGCCTGGGTCGAGGGCCGCGTCGCGGGCTGCGACGCCGCCTCGCGGGTCCACGTCGGACCGTGACAGCGATCGCGAGCGCGACCGCCGCGGCAGCGGACGAGACGGGCGGGATGCTCCGCGCAACTCGAGGTCGTCGAGGGACGACCGCCCTCCGCCTCGCGACTCGGACCGGTCGTCGAGAAGGGCCAGTCCGATGCGGGAGAGGAGCGTCGAGTCGTCTCATTCTGGACGCGGCGGACGGGATCCGAGGGATTCGAGGGATGCGAGGGACTCGAGGGATTCGAGGGATCAGCGGGACAGGGATGTCAGGGACAGGGAGATGCGGGATAGGGACGCGAGGGAGAGGGAGCGGGAGCGGGAGAAGGCGAAGGACCGGGACCGCGAGCGGGACCGCCGAGACCCTCCTCGCACTTCCTCCGGCCGCGATGGCCGCGATGTGCGCCGCGACGACCGCGACTCGCGCTCCGACCGCTCAAGCGGCCGCGAGCGGGACGACCGCAGTCGGCGAGACGACCCTCGCTCGTCTCGGCGCGATGACGACGAGCGGTACAAGGCAAGCGCGTCGACGTCTTCCTCGTCGAGACGGGATGACGATCGCCGCCGCGACGAGCCCAGCAGCCGGCGCACGTCGGACAAGCAGCCTCGGCTCACCCGCGAGGAGGAGCAGAGGGAGGCGGAGAAGGAGAAGCAGCGCCAGCGGGACGAGGAGCGGGAGCAGGAGCGCGCGAAGGAGCGCAAAGCCGATTTCGAGCGGAGGTCGAGCGAGGCGAGGACTCGGGCGGGCGCACGTGGTGGACGCGACGATCCGCCTCGAGGATGGGACGAGCCGTCTCGGTCGAGCGCATCGGTACGTTCCCTGCCCTTTCTGTCTTCCCATTCCTTTATGCTGAACTCTTCTTCCCCCGCAGACGAGTTCCGCCCCTCCCGCTCGCAATGGTCTCCCCGCCAAGCCGTCCGACCCCTCGGGCACGAGCGGCGAGCGCCTCCGCCCTGCACCTGCCGCGCGCCAACCCAGTAAGGAGGAGCCGAAGAACCCCGAGCTGCTCGAGCGCGCTCGCGCCACTCTGCCGGGGCACGCCTCGCCGCCCGCCCCCGCCGCCGCGACGCCGGCTCCTGCTCCTCCGGCGGCGGACTCGCCGTCGCGCGAGGCGCCCGAGTTCTCGATCAAGGGTCGCGGAGCGGGGAACCGGCTGTTCGGCAGCGCCATGGCGAGCACGAGGAGCGGTTCGGAGGAGTCTCGGAAGCGGGGGAGCGGTTCGCTCGCAGGTGCGATTTCTCCTCTCTCTTTTCCTTTCCCGCCTTCCTGCCTTCTTTCCTTCGCTCTTTTACACTCGACTAACGGTACTGACGCTTCCCTCTCCCGCAGACCGTCTTGGCGGAGCACCGGAGGAAAAGCGACCGCGTACGGAGGAGTCGGGTCGCAGCGGCGGTGGCGGAAGGGATCGCAGAAGTCGGAGGTAGTCTATGGCAGGTGCTCTTCAGCCTCTCTGCTATCATACATGCCGTCTCGCAGTACTGGCTTCCTTCTCGCCGACCGGGAGCGAAGTCATTGAGCGAGAGCGAGGGTGAGGAAGCAGGGAGAGCGGCTTTCGAGATGAGCGAGTCCGCTCAGCGTCCGCCTCGTCCTTCGCGTTGCCCAAGGTTCGCGAAGCCTCCGGACGGTCTCAGTCCTGTCTGCCTATCGGCTGTGGCACTGACTGTACTCGCTCCCGAAGAAATCGCTGAAAGAGAGATTGCACTGGGACGAGACGAGGGGACTTTTGGGGCGATCTACCAGAACGAAATCGAACTGGCACGAGAGGAGGGAGAATACGAGGAGGTTTTTTAGAGGATTGGGGGCAGAGAAAGCGGGCATCGCCAGGAAAGGACGCTCACCACCTGCTGGTCCGTCCGAGGAACCGTTCCAGCGGGTCCACCTGAGAAGAGAACATTGCCTGCATGCCCTCCCTGGTGAAGTAGCGCAGGTAGCGCGAGCCCGCGAGGTACTGGAACGCATCCGGGCGCTCGTTCAGCGCCGGCTTGTCCGCGTCGGCCGCAATCCGGAAGAGCGACCAGAAGCTGCTCGAGGCGAGGTCGGCGTCCGACGGAGCGGTGAGGATGCGCATGATGCTCGACGGAGCGGGAAGACCGGGAGGGCGGAAAGGCTTAAAACCATTTATCTTGTCGTAGTCGAAGTCGGGAGTAGGCTTGCGGTGGTAGGTCGCAACGCGGCGGATCGTTCCGCCCCAGATGTGGTAGATGTCGATGAATTTCATCGGGTCCTCCTTGTTGCGATGGGCTGGGAGGATGGCCGGGATGTCCTTCTCCTCGACGGGAAGCTCGATCTCCAGCTGCTTGTACTCCATGGCCTGGAAGCTGCTGACAAGCTCGACGAGCGAGTAGGGCGTCTTGTCGAGCTTGTCGCGCGCCGCGGCATCTTGGAGATAGCTGCAAGGAAGGAGATCAATCAGAGGAGAAAGGCAGAAGAGGAAAAACCGGAACGTACCCAAACGCCAGCACCTCGTCCTCTTCCCACGTCTCCATGATGTAGAAGAGGCAGTTGGCCGCCTGCTCCAGGTTCCTGTAACGAGACGGGATGGGCGCCGCAGCGGCGCTGAGGGTGAACGTCCCAGGGGCGTTCAGGAAACGCGAGTCGACGGCGGGACTAGCCTCAGAAGCAGGCTCAACAAGAACAAGGAGGGAATTGGAGAGGGGATAGCGGTGAAAGTCGGGAGCAACCTCAAAGACGCCGACGTCGCACCAAAGGTAAGCGTGCTCGTCTCCGGAGCGGACGATGAGGAAGGGCTTCTTCTGCTCTGCCATCAAAGCAGCCTGGAAAGCGAGGTAAGTGGTCTTTCCTGCAAGGAGGAAGGATAGAGAGGGTCAGAAAACGCCTGGAGAAGACGGGAGGGGGGGCGAAAGCCAACTCACCGATACCGGGAGTGCCCCAAATCGTCAAGCCGCCCCACCTTCCCTTCGCCTTGGCGTCCCAGCAGTCAGCGACATGCCCGGCCGCGCTCAGGTACTCGGACACGACGACGGTGGGACCGTCGACGGACGCGCCAAAGCCCGCGAGGACCGAGTCCGCCTCGTACGGGAGGTGCGCGAGCCCGTCGGTGCGGCGCAGGTTCGGCTGGCCCCACATGGCCTGCCAGCCGGTGCGGTGCACGGCGAGCACGGGGAAGGGGAGGGCGCGGGCGCGCTCTGCGAGGCGGAGGGCGGCGAGGAGGTCCTCGGGTACGTGGGCGGACGAGGGCTCGTCCGGGCAGCTTGCGACGGGGGCAGGCGCGTCTGTAGCCATCGAGGAAGTAGCTTGCAGGCAGTAGCAGGGAGGGGAAAGAGCGAGAGAGAGACGAAGCCGCGAGACCCTCATCTCACTGCGAGTTTTCGAGTCCCGGGGCCTTGTCGAACGCGCTTGCAAGGGCTCCCTATGCTTCCAGGTGTGACGAAAGCACCTTGCGCGCGGGAGCATACATCCCTCAAAAGCCTCCCGTGCAGGTTTACCCGTTTTCGCTTTCTCTCGCTCATTAACATTCTCGATCCCGCGCGTCCTGCCGGTCCTGCGGTGAGCAACGCCATGCATTGCGCACCCTCGACGCTCTCCAGCACCCGCGCGCGCTCAGCCCTCGTACTTCTGAATCGCGGCCTTCTTCGCCGCCTTGGGCTTGAGGTCCTCGGGATTGACGCCCCTTGGCGCGTGCTTGATGCGGTTCTCCTGCTTGGTCCGCGCGGCGTCGACCATCTCGCGCTTGAGCTTCTGCGCCTGGTGGATCGGCTTGGGGAGGTAGCGCGTGCTGTAGAGGGAGGGGGAGAAAAAGGGAGAAGAAGTCAGTCTCGAGTACGCAGGGCGTCATCCAACCCGATCCGAGCAGAAGGAAGGGCAGGAGTAGTATAAGCGCATTGAGCGAGACGTACCGCTCGACCTTGGCAACGTCCGCCACCGTGCCCCACTTCTCCCGGAGCCCGTCGCGGTACTCCTTGCGGACCTGCTCGCGCTTGTCGACGACGCCGAGCTTCTCGCTCGCGCGCGCCTTCCAGATGCGCAGGTTCGCGTCGTCCGAGCCGGTCAGGACGAAGCGCGCGTCGAGCGTGTAGAGCGTCGAGAAGACGCTGTGAGGCGGGCAAGGGTGAGCTCCACGAGGAACGGGGGGAGTGAGCAAAGGGAGAGGTGTGCGTACCGCTGCATCCGCTTCGTGTGGTACGTATCCCGGCTGCTCCCCTCGCCCGTCTTCCACAGCCGGACCGTGCGGTCGTAGCTCCCCGAGACGAACTCGCGGCCGGTCGGGGACCAGTCGGCGCCCATGACGGCGCCGACGTGGCCCTTGTAGACCTGCGTCGTCGACGAGAGGTTGCGCATGTCGAAGGTGTAGAGGTTGTGATCTTCGGAGGCGCAGAGGAGGACCGGGGGTTGGAGGGGGTTGAAGACGAGGTGGTTGACGCGCATCTACAACAGGAAAGCGTAAGTACCGCACTCCTAGCCGAGTATCCGCATTCCCCGCTAGAGCGATGAAAGCGGAGCCAGAGGCAAGAGCTCGAAACGCACCTGCATCGCTACCCGTCCCAGCGCCTTCCCGCTCCTGAGGTCATACAGGCACACCGTCCGGTCGCTGCCCGAGCTCGCCAGCACGCTCGTCTCGCTCTTGTTGAAGCACACCGAGACGATGTGCTCGCCGACGCTCGAGTTGGACGTCGAGTGGAACTTGAGCGTCGAGAGCGGCGCCGTCTTGGTCTCGTCCCAGATCTCGATCAGGTGCGAGGCGGTGGCGAAGATGGGGTCGTAGCGGTGGTGAGAGATGGAGTTGAAGCCGGATTTGCCGTTGAAGGTTTGTAGTGGCTGCGGAGGGAGAGGGTCAGGGAAACGAGAATAGGAAAAAGGGACGGAGAAGGGTGGACGCACTCGTGCAGCCTTGCCGCTCGCACCCGTCACGTCCCACAGCTTGACCGTCTTGTCCGACCCACAGGTAAGCACCCTCGGGCTACCCCTCGACCGCATCTCGTCAATCGCCTTGACGCCGTCCTCGTACTCCTCGTCGTCCAGCTCATCCTCGAGCCCTGCCCGCCCCTTGCCCTTGAACCCGAGGTCGGTGCGCTTGCGCTTGACGCCGCGCTCGCCAGCCCCGACCTTTTTCTCCATGCGGCCCTCCTCGCCCTCCATCGGGTGGGAGAACGCGACGCCCTTGACCATGCCCCTGTGCGCCTCGGGCACGTTCCAGATCGTCCTCTGTCCGCCGAGGTCCCAGACGCGGACCTCGCCGTCGCCGGACCCGCTGGCGATGCGGCCGAGCCCGCCGCTCTCGTCCTTGGTCATCGAGTAGATGCCGTCCGCGTGGCCCTCGAGGCTGGCGACGAAGGGCTTGGCGAACATGCGCTCGAGCTTGGCGGCGGTGACGGCGCGGGTGTACTCGCGGGAGCGGGCGAAGGGGTGGAGGGCCGGGTCGAGGTTGCGCGAGACGGGGGCGGTGGACGAGGACGAGGTCGGGAGGTGGTCCTCGAGGGACCTGTGCATGGTCTTGATTTTCTGTATGGGGTTGCAGGGTGCATCAGCGGGTGGTGGGCGGGAGGAGGTGGGGAGACTGAGCTTGGGTGGAGAGGGGGGCGAGGAGGAGGAGTGGGAGGATGGGAGGAAGCGAGCGTACCATGGTGGGCTGTCGAGGTGCTGCTGAACCGAGTGGTGAGGTGTGTGAGCGAGTAGCGGCGAGCAGAAGCGAGTAAGCAGCGGGTGGAAGGCGATCAAGCCGCGAGCTCGACGGGCGGAGGCGGTGTTGGACCCGCTCACCCGCTCTTCTCCTCCACCTACTGCTACTTCCTGTTGGTCGCACCTCTCAGCACCGCCCACACGTCCCACTCCACCCACCGAGACCACCCGCAACCGGCCCTTCGTCCCCTGCTCCTCGCTCTCGTCCCGCTCACCCGAGCAGCTCCACCATGCGCTGTCCGTCTCCCTCTACTTCGTACACTCCCTCCGTCCGCTCACCCTCTCTCCCACAGACGCCGTCCTCGTCACCGGTCCCGCCGGCGCAGGCAAGTCGACCTTCTGCGCCTCGCTCATCACCCACGCCCAGTCCCTCGGCCGCACCGTCCACCTCTTCAACCTCGACCCCGCCGCCGACAAGTTCGAGCACCCGCCCTCGCTCGACATCAAGGACCTCGTCAGCCTCGAGGAGGTCATGGAGGACCTCGAGCTGGGCCCCAACGGCGGCCTCGTCTACTGCTTCGAGTGCGCTTCCCCCTTCTCTGTTCGCTCTGCCCGCTCCTGCTGACCTTCCACCTCACAGGTACCTGATGGAGAACCTGGACTGGCTGTCGGAGGCGCTTGGTGACTTTGAGGACGACTACGTGCGCCTCTTCCTCCCCTTCTTCCTCCTGTCTCCCGCTCACACTCCCTCCCGCAGCTCATCATCGACTGCCCGGGCCAAATCGAGCTCTACACGCACATCCCCATCCTCCCGCGCCTCGCCAAGCTCCTCACCGGCACGATGAACATCAACGTCGTCGCGTGCTACCTCCTCGAGTCGCAGTTCATGGAGGACACGGCCAAGTACTTTTCCGGCGCGCTCAGCGCCATGAGCTGCATGATCGGCCTCGAGGTGCCCTTCGTCAACGTCATGAGCAAGATGGATCTTGTGCGCAAGGAGGGCAAGAGGAAGAAGGAGGTCGACCGGTACGTCTGCGCGCGTTCGCTTCCTCAGGTCTGCCGTGCCTTCTCGGTACGGCAGGAGCGTCGCACATTCTGGCCGCATCTGACCTTTCGCTCGCCAAACTAGCTTCCTCGACCCGGATCCCGAGCTGCTCCGCACCTCCGTTAACCGCGAGCTGAATCCCAAGTTCCACCAGCTCAACAGCGCATTGGTACACCTGGTGCGTCTGAGACAGCCGCACCGTCTATCGCTCGGTCTAATCCTCCTGCATTCCCCTTTTCTCCCTACCCTTTTCCTCCCCTCCCGTAGATCGAGGACTTCAACATGGTCCAATTCCTCCCGCTCGACGTGACCGACGAGGACTCGGTTGGCGTGGTGCTGAGCCACCTCGACAACGCGATCCAGTACGGCGAGCACGAGGAGCCGAAGGAGCCAGCAGAGTGCGTTCTTCTCCTTTCTCTCCTCTCGCCTCGAGCTTACCTTTCCTCCTCCCGCAGTATGGATCAGGGCGACTTTGAGACGGAGTAGGCGGTGGACCGTAGATCGCAGTACCCAATGCTTGTTGTAACCCTTCACCCGCCCGGCCTGACTTTGGTGCACGTGAGGCGAAAGGGGCAGAACCCAAGCTCATCGCCTCGCTGCTCTCCACATCGCTCGCTGCACCCGCCACTCGCTGCTGCTGCTCTCTCGCGCTCTCTCCCACCCCACCTAGGCACCCAAACCTCCCTCCCGCCCTCTCGCGCACCCCCAACGAGCTCACTCCGGAGATGGTCGTCTCGCTCGCCTCGACCGTCGGCGGCAAGGTCTACTGCGTCAACGGCGGCGGCCTGACGAGCAAGAACGCTGCCGCCTGGCTCGAGGCCAAGCTTACCGACAAGAACAAGCGCAGGAAGAAGGGCGGCCAGGGCGGCACGGGCGGAGAGGGCGAGATTCGGCTCATTCAGGTGCGCCTTGCTTGCGCTTTCCCTTGCCGCTGGACGAGCGTGTGAGACGAGGGAGAGAGGTTGATGAGACTCGCCGTGCAGGACTTTGACTTCCCCGAGGCGAGCAACAAGCTCAAGACGACGAGGGATGGGAAGTATCTCATTGCGACGGGGACGTACAAGCCGCGCATGAAGGTGTTTGACCTCGAGGAGCTCTCGCTCAAGACGGAGCGAGTGACGGACAGTGAGAACGTCGACTTCTGCGTGCGTTTCCCGCCTTCTTCCCCACCCGTTTCCGAGTTCTGACCTTTTTCTCCCCTTCCAGATCCTTTCTTCCGACTGGACCAAGACCCTTCACCTTCAAACCGACCGCTCCCTCGACCTCCACACCCAGTCCTCCTCCCACTACCGCGTGCGCGTCCCGCGCCACGGCCGCTGCCTCGCCTACCACTTCCCGACGGCAGACGCGCTCGTCGGCGGCCAAGGCCCCGAGGTCTACCGCTTCAACCTCGAGGTCGGGCGCTTCATGAAGCCGTTCGGAATGGAGGGCGCGCCAGAGTACGACGGCGGCGAGCAAGGTGGCGTCGGCGGCGGGCTCGACGTCGTCACGGGCGTCAACGCGATGGACATCAACCCGGCGCACCAGCTGCTGTGCTTTGGCACCGAGACGCGCGAGGGCAAGGGCACGGTTGAGCTGTGGGACCCGCGGTCGCGCTCGCGGGCGGGCATTCTCCGCCTCCCGTATGCGACCCTCGCCGCCAACTCCGTCTCGAGCGCGAGTTTGCTCCAGCCCCGCCTGCCCGGCGTCGACGAGGCAGGCTTCAGCGGTGTCGCGGTCACGGCGCTCGCGAACCGGAACGACGGGCTCAACCTCGCGGTCGGGACGTCGACCGGCCACGTCCTCCTGTACGACCTGCGCGCGAACCGGCCGTACACGACCAAGGACCAGGGGTACGGGCTGCCGGTCAAGAAGGTCGAGTGGGTCGAGAGCTCGCCGGCGACGGCGGACGATGCGGAGCGGGAAGGAGGCTGGGTCGCGAGTACGGACGAGAAGGTGGTCAAGATCTGGGGCAAGGACACGGTGCGTCTTCTCCCTTCTTCTCGCCTCTCCTACCTGTTCTGACCTTTCATTGGCAGGGCAACAACCTCGTCGCCATCAACCCGCCGATGCCGATCAACGACATGCACATCTACCCGGGAACGGGCCTCTGCTTCCTCGCGAACGAGACGTCGCCGATGACGGGGTACTACATCCCGTCGCTCGGCCCGGCGCCCAAGTGGTCCCGCTTCCTCGACAACATGGCCGAGGAGATGGGCGAGACGCAGGAGACGCTGCTGTACGACGACTACAAGTTCATCGACCGCCAGGAGGTCGAGGAGTGCGTCCCCTCTCTTTCCACCCCCTGCTTCTCTCAGTAACTCACGCTTCTCCACAGCCTCAACCTCTCTCACCTCATTGGTACCGACACGCTCAAGCCGTACATGCACGGCTACTTCGTCGACCTGCGCCTGTACACCAAGGCGCGCGCGATTGCGAACCCGTTCGCGTACGCCGAGCACCGCGACAAGCTCGTGCGCGACAAGCTCGCCGCCGAGCAGGAGTCGCGCATCCGCGGCGCCAAGAAGGCGTCCGGCGCGGCCGTCGCCGGCGTCAAGGTCAACAAGCAGCTCGCGAAGAAGATGCGCGAGGCTGAGGAGCGGCAGCGCAAGCGCGAGGCGGGCGAGGAGGACGACGTCGACATGGAGGACGGCGAGAAGCGCCGCCGGAAGAAGAAGAAGGACCAGGTCGAGGTCCCGAGCTTGCTCACGGACGACCGCTTCGGCGAGCTGTTCCAGAACCCGGACTTCGAGATCGACGAGGAGTCGCGCGAGTTCCAGCTGCTCAACCCGTCGACGAAGCCGCGGAGGGAGCAGGAGGAGGACAGCGACGAGAGCGACGAGGACGAGGACGAGCAGGACCAGTTCGGGTCGGAGGACGCGGAGGAGGGAGATTCGGACAGCAGCGTCGAGGGCGGTACGTACTCTCCTCTCCACTCTGGTCCCTTCCCGTTCTCACCTCTTCCTGTACGCGCAGAACTCGGGTTCGACCACCGCCGGCGTCCCGTCGACCCGCCAAAACGCCCTTCGAAGCCTACCCCCTCTGTCCGCTCCGCCCCGTCCGCCACTCCCCGCTCCCGCCCTACTCTCGTCGCCGCCGACGCGTCCGACGACGAAGACCTCAGCGCGACCCGCTCCCGCCCCCTCGCCTCGACGAGCTCTTCCGGCGCTGCCGACCGCGCTGCACAGACGTTCGGCCAGCGCGCGCGTGCCGCTGCCGGTACCTCCGCTGCGAAGCGCGCTCGCCGCGAGGAGGAGGACGCCATGGCCGCGTCCAACCCGGACGAGATTATCCGCGGCGGTCCGGGAGGCGGGATGGAGATGTCGTTCATCCCGCAGGCGAAGAGCGCGAGCGAGGTGGCCGAGAAGAAGAAGGCGGTCAAGGACAAGAAGGACAAGGAGAAGAAGGAGAAGGGCAAGTTTGGCAGCGGGCTCGAGAGCCGGACGAGCGCGCAGGAGATGGACGACGGGCAGCGCGAGATGGAGGGCGAGGAGGGCAGCGGACGGACGAGGATGCGCAAGCCGGCCAGGTCTGCGTCGAACACCAAGACGAAGTTCCTTGGCCGGAGACAGTAGAACTCGCAACGAGATCGCGGTTCGAGCACACTCGCCCATTTTTTTCCTTTCGTTCCGTCCTCTTCCGCGTTTCTTCTTCGCGAGCCGCGCTGTTACTCAGACCCTGCTTCACCCCTCGCGTCGTGCAGCCCCTTTCCTTCAGTCAGCCCCCCAAGCCCACCTCTTCTTCTGCTCCCGAGGGGGCTTTCGGCGTACGGGTTGGAGGGGAAACTGACTTTTGCAGCATAGACACAACAAAGGGTACAAGGGAGCTAGTGCGGGAGGAGAGGAGGGGAATAGGAGGCGGATTATGTACGAAGAGGCAGGGGGGAAACTAACGGAGGCTGACTGCAGCAAATCGGGTACGTAGATGCGATATGAGGTGAAGCCCGGGCAGGGAGTGGCGGGGTAACGACAACGACGAAGAAGGAGATGGCGGGCGGGAAAGGGTGGGAGGGATGGAAGGGAGAAAGGGGCACAGATTGATGCGCATGTGTTGCTGTACAGAGTGAGGGGGTGGTTGGGTGTACTCAGTATGGCGTGAAGGGGAGGTAAGGCACAGAGTAGGTGTGGTCGGACTAGTGGGAATGAGGCGAGGAGAAGGTACGGCCGAGCGGCATCCCGCTGTTCAACCGAGCACCTCTTCGCCCTCTGCGCTCTGCATGCCCTCGTCCCCATCCCCGTCGGCGCTACCGTCGTCCTGCGCCGGTCCGACCGCGCCGCTCGCCGACCCCTCTCCGGCCTCGAGCTCAGCGGCCGCAACGCCGGCGACAGCCGAGAGCGCCTCGGCAGCGGCGGCGCGGGCCTGCTGTTCGCGCGCGAGCTTGTCGCCGCGGCGCGAAGGACCGACGACGGGGACGGTGCCCCCCTTGTGGATCTTGAGGTGGCGACGGAGGTTGGACTGCGTGTTCCGGACGAAAGCGAGAGGGTCAGGAAAAGCTCGCGAAGGATGATACTTGCACAGCGAAAGGAACGAGAGGAGTAACGTGAAGAGAAGGCGCACCTGGACGGAGAAGGCACGGTCACAAAGCGGACAAGAGAAGGGCTTCTCGCCCGTGTGCGAGTGCATGTGGATGCGGAGAGAGGATGGGCGGGCGAAACGTTTTGCTGTGAGGTCGGTACGGGTCAGTGACGGGAAAGACAGAGAAAGGGCGGGATAGCAAGCGAAAAGGGAGAATAACGCACAGCAATGCGGGCAGATGTACCGCCCTGGCTCACTCGTCGCCGGCTCTTGCGACGGCTCGAGCCCGTACGCCAAGTCGTGCGCGGCCTGCCCGGACGGCGGCGGGCCGGGGTGACCGGGAAGAGCGCCCCATCCCGCCGGAGCGGCAGCGAGGAACGCTGCTCCTCCCGGCCGCGGCTGGATGGACGCAAAAACGCCGTGCGAGGGCATGGACCCGCCTGCACTGCCGGCGGATGGAGGGGAGACGGGGCTGGAGAGGGGGAGGCCTGAGGGTATTGCGAGCGGGACGAGGCCGAGGCCGGCGGGGTGATGAGCGACGGGAGGTGGAGGAGGAGGGAGAATGGCGGAGGAAGGGCCAGGGTGCTGACCGTTCCAGTGCGACGGATGTGGGGGATGGGGAAGGTGAGAGGTCGAGGCGGAAAGGGAGGGTTGCCCGGGCTGCTCCATGACGAAGGCCAGCCGAGGAGCATTGTTCAGCCCGCTCCCACTCCCTCTCCGCATCGAGGCGATGTCGGGCTGGTCTCTCCGCCGCGGCGGTCCGGTAGAGAAGGAGTGCCGCGCCGATGGAGCAACGTCGACCGGAGACGGCCCGCCTGGCCAAGCAGGGTGAGGCCGGTACTCTTCCGCCGTTGAGATCGACAACGCCCGTGGCCGGCCGTCGAAAGTCGGTTGCGGCTGGAGGAACCGAGGATCTCGCCGCGCGTCGGCTTCGACCTGCGGGTGCGTCGAGCGGCGCTCTTCTGGCCCGGTGGCTGCGCCAGCACGCTCTGAGCTCGTGGCAAAACCCGCGTAGGCGTGTGGTGGGCGGGCGAACGACGGGTATGCGGAGACGGGCGGGTAGGAGATCGAGTTGCTGCGCGGGCGAGAGGCGCCGTAGCCGTTCGTCCCGTTGATCGCGCTGGTCGACGACAGGCCGGATGGAAGGGGCCTGAGCGCGTTGCCGTCCGGGAACTCGACGGAGGTGAGCTGGTTTGGGCGCGGCTCAGGCTGGTCGATCGGAATGAGGCGCTCGGCCGCTGCTACTCCCGCTTCTTCTGCCGTCCCCGAGGTAGCTGTTGCTACAGGCGGGTACTCGGACGAAGAAGGGTGCCCGTGGAATGCGTGCGCCGACGGGGCGGTCGCGACGGAGGGGAACTCGGAAGAAGAGGGCAGGGTACGGGTGCCGGACGAGGTGGGCGAGTGGGTGATGGGGCTGAGCGAGGTGGAGAAGGAGCCGTTTCTGAGCGGGTTGTCGAACGAGTTGCAGGGAGGGAGGGGAAGAGCGGTGGTCGGGGCCGAGGGGCGAGCTGCGAAAGAGACGAGACGCAGATGAGGTCGTCGGCCGACAAGCGACAATGCAGCCGGCAACAAGAGGGAAGCGCACCGGCAGGCTGCTGGATGGCGTTGAGGAGAGCCGAGATGGACGGGAGACGCGGTGCAGGCGCTGCAGACGAGCCGGACGGCGTAGCGTCCCCCTCCTGCCCGGCCTGACCGCTTGTCGGCGGATCTGGCGCTTGCTCGACATCCATCTTGCGTAGTGGCGGCGTCTAAGCGAACCCTTGACGGTGCATGCCCTCCTTGACGGCCGGTGGTGCTCTGCAGGCAGCGGTCTTGTGGTTGGACAAAGTGACGCTCGCCTGGAAGGTGGAGGACGAAGACCGGGCGAGAGAAGAGCGAGTCGGCGCCAAGTGGGTGATCGACCCGGACAAATAGGGTGCAGGCGGAGTGCTTGCTGTGCTGGTGCAAGTGCGGCGTACGCTCGATGAGGAGGGAGCGTGAAGGAGGCGGATTGATCGACGGAAGGCGGCTCTTCGGACAGGAAGTGGAAGGGCGGCAACAGCAGCAGCCGGGCGCAGTCGGTGTGCGAGAGGGTCGCAGCGGCGCACAGCTGGACGGTAAAGGTGACCCGCACAGGCAAGCAGGAGCAGGAGGAGGGAGCAGAGCGAAGCGGCCGGCTCGCCGACGACGGTCGAAGGCTTTTGGAGTCCGCTCGCTCGCTTCGCTCTTGCGTCGTGGGATCTGCAGCGCCGCCTCTGATCAGCCGTTCATTTCCCTAGCGGCACATCCTCTCGTCCCGCCTGAACAGCTTCTCCCCCTCTCCCGTAGCTGCAGCTCATCCGCCTTGCCCGCGCCTTCCTCCGACCGGACCTTGTCCCCGGACTTTGGCACGGAACGAGAAGCGCGAGAGAAGAACTTCGACTGTCGTCGGCGTTGCGCGCGCTTTGGGCCAGCCTCGCTCGTGTTCTCAGAGTCTGGGACAGGACAGCGATCCCATCTCGAGGGATGGTGACCATGACGGCGACGGTGATGATGAGCATAAGCGGCGGCCGAACAGGCCGCAGCTGCTTACAAGGCGGAGGAGGTGCACAGAAGAGTCGAAGTCGAATCCAACGCCAGAGAAGGCGGTGCCGAAGACAAGGTGGCAATGCAAGACGGGATGCGGTCGATACAGAGGAAGAGGGAGGAGAAGGGAAGAACAGGGGGGAAGAAAAGTGCCGAGGGAGAAGGCGGCGCCTTCTACCGGTTGTCCTTCTGCGAGACGGGGCGGATGGTAACACCAGGCTTGTGGAGAACCGCAGGGATGGTTTGGTCCCGGAGAACCTGCAAATGTAGATCGCGATTCGCGAGGGTCAGAACTTGGAGAACCCGGCACACGACGAACCCAGACCGCTCGCTTCGATCACCAGAAGCGAAGCGAGGGAGAGAACGCGCGAAAGAGCGAGGCAAAGGGACGAGGCGAGGCGAGGAAGAGGGGGCAAGGGGAGGAGAAATGGAAAAGAAAGACGCACCGTCGAGGTCGACCACTCCGGGCCCATCGGCGTGCGGAGCTTGTGCTCGTGCTGCGCCGCCGAGGTGTACGGGAACGGCAAGTCCTTGAGCATGTACTTGGCGGCCTTGCGGTCCTTCTTCTCGCTGATGATGACGTGGTTCAGCCCGGCGTCCTTGCGCTTGTCGGCGTCGACGCCGGCAATCTTGGTGATGAACTTGCGCGCGTTCTTCTGCTTCTTCGCACCCTTGCCGCCCCATGCACCCTGCGAGAGAAGCGGGTCAGTCAAGGCTAGGAGCAGAGGAGGAAACTGAGGAAACGCACCCAGCCGGGAAGGGTATTGTCCTCCTCTCGCGGCGCATCCCGCTCAATCTCCTTGCGCTTGGCCTCCGTGAAGTCCTGCGCGAGAGAGTGGGGAGTGAGTAGGAAGAAGCGAAAAAGAAGAGAAGAAAAGAACGCACCGCCACGACATCGTCGTTCGCAAACGCCTCCTTGACCAGCTCGCGCTGCTTAAACGCGGTCGGTCCCCTACCCCTCTGCGCCTCGATGTCCTCCTCGTCCATCTCCCCGTCGTCCTCGTCATCGTCGCTCGCGCCCTCCCTCGCAACCTGCATCGCCTCGGCGGGAATAGCCACCGCGGCCTGCTTCCCCTTCTTCCCCTTGCCCCTCCCTGCCGGCGCAGCAAGCGCAGCCTCGGTGCTCAGATCAATCTCAACGCGCGCGTCGTCCTGCTCCGCCGCGCGCGCGTCCGCCTGCTTCGCCTTGACGCGGGCGGCCTTGCTCGCCGACTTGGCGGCGTCGGTCGCGTCCTTGCCGAACGAAGCCTTGTTGCTCTTGCGCGAGAGCTTGCCGGAGGAAGCGTCCTCGTCGGCGAGGGCGAGCCAGGGGTTGGACTCCTCGGCGGAGGTGGAAGCGGAGGGGTTGGAGAGGGAGGGGCGAGAGCGCGGAGTAGGACGGGACGCGGCGGCGACGAGAGGCGAGGCGATGGAGACGGAGGAGAGCTTGGTAGTAGTGGAAGGCTTGGAGGCGGAAGCGGGTTCGGGTTCCGGGGCGGACGACTGCAGGAAGAGAGGGTCGGCACGAGAAAGGTGAGAGGCAGAAAATAAGGGTGAAGACATACCGGCTTAACGGTGCTGGAAGGGCCGAACACCATGCGGCCGAGGTTGCCGCCGACCTGCTCGCTCATCGCCAGCGGGTTCTCCGCCTCCTCGTCATCCTCGTCCCGCTCGCCCGCCTGGTCCATCTGCTCCAGCCTCCGCCTCAGCTCGTCCTCCTCCTGCTGCACGTGGCGGTCCGCGCGCGCCATGGCATCCTTCATGAACTTCATATTGAGAACGCCCTTGAGCTTCGGGTCGTTGGCCTTGATGGCCGCCTCCTTCGCATCGAGCGCGGCGAGCTCGTCGAACGCCCTGCGCCGGATCGAGTCGACGTCGGCGCCGGCGCCGTCTTCGTCCGAGTCGTAGTCGCCCGCCGAGCCGTCCGAGGCGAACTCGTCGGCCTCGTCGCCCGAGTCGATCCCGGCAATCTTCTTCCTCAGCTCCTCCCGCCGCGCGACCATGTCCCGGATGGACGCGTTGCGCTCCTCCTCAAGGCCCTCGAGCCCGTCGATCTTCTTCGACCACCGGCCGCCCTTGCTCGAGTGCTTGAGCGTCGCGCGCTCCTTCGCTCGGAGGATCTCGAGCCGGCTCCGCTCCTCCTCCACGCGATTCCCGCCGTCGATGGCGTCGAGCTCGGCGAGGTCCTCCATGCTGAGCTGCGGGCCATCGCCGTCGCGCTCCATCGCCTTGCGGTGGATGCGGCGGTACGCCTTCGACTTGATCTTGGCCACGCGCTTGGCCTTGCGCTCGGCGCGGTACATCAGGTCGCGCTGACGGCGGAGCTCGGCTTGACGGGCGGCGAGCTCAACCGGGTCGAGCTTGGCGAGCTCCTGCTTCTCGCGCTTGTCGAGGTCGCTCTGCTGCATCTGGCCAGCAGCGAGGAGGTTCTGGATCGACGCCTCGAGCTCGTTGGTGGCCTACGAGAAGGTGAAGGTCAGCGGTGTCAGGGGGGGGGGCGAAGAGGAAGGGAAACGCACCTGGAACTTCGCGCTCCACTCCGCCGCGTTCGGGTCCCGCCTCACGTCGCCCGCACCGCCCATGAGCGGGAGCGTCAAGCGCTCGTGGCGCGCGCCCTCGACACCAAGCCCACTCTCGCCCTTCATCCGCCTGACCGTCTCGTTCCACTTGTCCGTCTCCTCCTTCGTCTTCTCGTACGCCGCCTCGCGGTCGATCTTGTCCTGTAGGCGACCGGGAAGGGGAGCGGCGAGAGGACCTGCAGACTTGAGGTGCGAGTTGCTGGTCGTCACGTTCGAGGAAGAGTCGGTTGCAGTGAGGGGCTTGAGCGACTTGCGGAGGGCGGCGAGGCGCGGGTTTTTCGAGTCGGAGAAGGAGGACAGGAGGTCGTCGAGGTTGACTTTGCCTGTAAAACGAAGGGATCAGCACGAACTGAGAAGGGCAGAAGGGAACGGGACGAACCGTCGACGTCGTCCGCCCCGACCGCCACAAACTGGCCCTCCGGGTACGCCTCCGTCCGCTCCTTCAGCACGACACGCTTCTTCTTCCTCCCGACGTTCTCCTCATCCTCGCCGTCATCCGCCTTGCGCTTCTTCCGGTCGAGCCTATCGACGAACAAGCCGAGCTTGTCGGCGGCGTCGAGGTCATCGTCCGAGGTGATCTCGGACTCGTCCTCTGACATGTCATCGTCCTCAACTTCGTCCTCGTCGCCGGAGCCAGACGCAGAGCCCGAGCCAGACTCGTCATCCTCGTCCGGGTAGCCGCCGGCATCGAGGAGCTCGGTAAGGTCCATCCAGCCGGCGCCGTTCTCGTCGTCCCAGTCGATCTCGTCCTCGTCAAGGTCGACTTCGGCGTCGCGCTTGCCCTGTGGAAGGAAGGGAGAGTGAGTTTGGGCTGAAAAGAGGGGAAGAGACGAGGAAGAAAACGCACCTTGCCGCCCTTCTTCCCCTTGCTGCTGCTCTGCCTCGGCAAGTCGTCCTCACTCCCACTCGCCAGGTCACTGTCAATCTCCTCGTCATCGTCGTCGCCGAACCCGCCTTCCGCATCGCTGTCCATACCCAGCTTGAACCCGAGCGGCTTCCGTCCGGTCCACTCGACGACCTCGTCGCCGTGGACGCGGAAGCCGTCGTCGTCGCTGAGGTCCTCATCCTCATCCTCGTCGTCCTCGTCGCCGTCGTCTTTGCGAGCAGGCGCGCGGCCCTTGCCCTTGACGGGAGCGGCCTGCTTGCCCTTGCCCTTGGCGTTCTTGCCAGCGCCGACGCGGGCGAGGGGGTCGACGTCGCCCCTGGGACGCTTTACGCGGGCCTGGTAGGAGTAAGCGTCGAGCGAGTCGGCGGTGGTGGCGGTGGAAGCGGACGAGGTGTGCTTGTTGCCCTTGGCCTTGGTGGCCTGCGGTGCGGGCTTGGTCTTGCGCTTGGTTTGCTGAGCGAGCTGCTGAGGCTGTCGTCCCTGGCGAGCCATAGCGGAGCGGTAGGGGAGCCGACTGAGCGAGTGCGCTGCTCCACCTTGGCCTCGTCCCAAGTTCAAGCTCAGCACCGCCTTCGCCCCCGCTTTCACCAGCTGATGAAGCTTCTGTCGCTTCCTTTGCTCTTCTAGCACTCTGTGACGAGCTCTCGGGCAGTCCTGGCTTTTCCTGTGCGACGAGAGCGCCATTTTCCTCCCCACTTCCTCCTCGTCCCGCTCTCGCTTCCGCTTGCACCTCTCGCACTGCCATGGCTGCTCCAGACACCTCGGTCGAGGCCCACCGCCTTGTGGCGACCTTCCTGCGCTCGCACGGCTACACCGCCGCGCTCGCCGCCCTCCTCGACGAGTCGGCCAACACGAACCCCCGCCTGCCCGCCCTCATCGAGCAGCCCCGGCGACCAGGAGAGGCCGCCATCAGCTTCGAGGACGTTGTCGAGGAGCACCTCGCCGCCCAGCTCTCTCGCACCAAGCTGGACGACCCGGCGGCCCCCCTCCTCGACGACCTCAACCGGCTGGACCTGGCCGAGGGGGCGCTGCCGCAGGTTGTCAGGACCGCCGTCAAGGAGGCTTCGAATGTCCTAACGGTCAAGGAGGGCGTACTGCCGAAAAGGAGCTGGGACAGCGCCGAGTTGAGGTTCCGGAGGTCAGCCCCCACTTGCTCTTCTTTCCTCCCGTTCAAGCTGACCCTTTTCTTCTGCAGCGAGCACATCCCTTGCCTCCTCAGCACCGCCGTCGACCGCTCACTCAAGCTCTACTCGCTCGACACCTTCGACCTGCTCGACTCGTTCCCACTTTCTTCACCCGCCCTCTCGTTCGTGCAGCATCCGGTCAGCGGCAGTGAGCGCTACGTCGCCTGCGCGACGATGGAGGGTTCATTGACCGTGATCGACCTGGTGACGCGCGAGGTCAAGGCCAAGGTGAAGGACCACACCAAGGTGCGCGGTTTTCTTCTCGCCCAATCCCTTCAGTGTCGCTCATCCGCCCTCCCCGCAGTACATCGTCCGCGTTGCCTGGTCTCCCGACGGCCGATACCTCGCCACGCTTGGCTACGACAAGCTCATCCACCTCTACCGCTTCTCCCTCACCGCCTCTTCCGCCTCTCCCGACGCGCCCGCACTGCTCGATGACGAGCTGCCTGACCCGCTCGCCGAGGTACCCTTGGTCTCCCTCACACTCGCGCATACCGTCAACACTCGGACGAACCCGGAAGCGGCGGTCTTCCTGCCCGATTCGCGGTGGCTCGTCTGGACAGCGAGGGAGGACCACCTGCTGCATTACCAGCAGGTGCCGGAGGAGGGGAAGGCGGATGAGGAGGGAGTTTGGGCGGCGCAGTCGTACAACCTGAACGAGCGCGGAGATGCCCACGTCTCCTTCTCCATGTTCGTCCTGTCGTTCGCATCACTCCGCATTCCAGACGGCTTACACGCCTTCTACCAAAGCCTCAACATCACCCTCCATCCGACTCTCCCTCTTCTCTCCCTTCAAACCAACACCGCCAATGCGCGCCTCCTCCTCTACCCCTTCCACTCCGCCACCCGCCTCCTCACCCTGCACACCACCGCCTCCTACTCCGACTACGCGAACCCTCGGCACGCCTGGCTGCCCTCCGGCGCCGCCGCGGTCGTCAACTCGGAAGACGGCATCCTGCGCGTCGTCGACCTGCGGGGCAAGGTCCGCCTCGCGAAGGGCGCGCATGGGCCCGCCGCGCCGCTCGAGCTCGCGCCCGGTGAGGAGGTGGACGAGGAGCTGAAGAGCGAGAGGGCGAGGGCGAGGAGGGAGGCGGACAAGGGCAGCTCGGTGATCCGGGATGTCGAGGTCGTTACGGTCGGCGAGGCGCAGGACCGGTTGGCGATCTTCAGTTGCGGGTTCGACAAGACGATCAAAGTCGTCGAGTAGACTCGTCCTGGTCGACAACCAGTTGCGATCTGGATGGGGTGGCCGGGAAGAGGGGCACCAGGGGGAGGCTGGGCGGACAGCGATGCTTCCGCTTCTCCAACACTCTGTTTCTTGCCTCTCTAGCTTCTTAAGACATGAAGCGCAGTGGCTGTGACTGACGGAAGAGGCAGGCTTGCGTGCCTCCCACCCTCCCCGCCTCGCCTCCCTCTTCCTCCCTTCCTTTCCTTTGCCTACCTTCCGCCTGAGCCTCGCATTACTCCCGTCGGCCTGCCACTCCCACCTCTGACGTCTCTACACGACCATCATGAAGCTCTCGACTCCCTTTTTCGCGGTTGCCGCTCTCTATGGCGCCTCTTCCGTCGCGGCTGGTCCGCTCGCCTACGCCGGCTGCCAGGCGGGTTGTGCCAAGGTCGTCGTTCCTTGCGTACGTCTGTTCCTCGTCTACTACACCACACTTCGACAGCTGACCCGCTGGATGTTGACAGTACGCTGCTGCCGGCGTCACGTCCGTTTCTTCTCCTACTACGGTTCCTTCGCCGCCTCGCGCTGACTCAATGTGGCATTCCCTCTCTCTTAATTTGACGCGTGCCACAGCTTCGGGACCGTTGTCGCCAGCCCGGCCACTCCCGGCGTCATCCTGGCTTGCAATGTCGGCTTCGGCTCGTGCATGGCCGCTTGCGCCGTTGCCGCTCTTACCGCATCGACTCCGTGAAGGTGCGCATCTCTTTTCTCTACTTGTCTAGCCGTGTTGACGGCACTTGCACAAGCCTACAGCACTAAGCAGGGCTCTTTGCCCTCTCGCTTCACTTCCTTCTGGTCTCTTTCGCTTGTTTTGGTGCAGTAGGAAACCCCGAGTGTGTTCTTCCCCGGCAATGGAACGTCAAGGTGCAGCTTCGTCTCTGTCATCCAGGGCCCGCGAGCAGAGAGCGAAGAAAGTAACAGAAAGCAAAAGAGGGCGGCGACGAGCAACTCGAGGCACGGTTCCTTGCTATTCGAGGTGGACGTCACTTATAATCGTAGAGCTGCACCTCCACACTGTGGGTACCGTTCCTACTGTCCCTGCGCACTCTTCCTCCTCCGCCTCTCCTCCTCCCACCGCTCCGCCGCGACGCCGATCCCAACATCGAGCGCCACGCCCGCCGCGTCCATCAAACCCTCCTCGATGACGCGGTGTCGATGGGCGGAGGAAGAGCTGGGGAAGGGGGAGGTGCAAGACGAGCAATAGCAGGGGGAAGAAGCCGGCGTGTTTTGGCGGGATTTGAGAACGACGGGCTTGTGCACGTCGGTCTGTGCCTGTGAGACGGGCACGATTGAGAAACGAGCGAGCAAAGGAAGGGAAAATGGTTCGATAAAGCGGACCTGGCCCTCCCCCATCAACCGCTCCCTCACCCTCCTCCTCCCGACCTCAGCCTCGTCCCTCACCCACATCCCCGCCTGCCTGTCCGCCTGCCTCGCGTCGCTCTCCGCATAGTGCAGGTACCGCCGCGAGAAGTCGCGGTGCAGGGCGAGGCCTTGCTCGAGGCCGGCGGTGGGGATGGCGGTGAGGGAGGGGGTGATGGGTGTGGAGAGCTGCGCGCCGGGAAACGGTCAGGAAGGGAAGAAGCGAAGAAGGGGGAGGACGGACGAGAGGGGAGGCGGCCAGCTGCGACTTGAGGACATGGACGCGGTGCGAGCCGGCATCAACCTGCGAGGAGAACAGCGGGTCAGGCTCGTCCTCCCAACCAGGGGAATGGAAAGAGGATCACCACGTCTTGAGCCTCCTTCGTCAAGCCGTCCCACTACTCGAGAAGCCGAGAGAAGTTCGTGAGCTCGCTCGAGAGGAAAAGAGCAGGAAAAGCGACGCACCCGCGTGAACTGCATCGCTCCTCCATCCCTCCCGCTGCCCAGCCACTCGATGTCCTCCATCCGTGCATCAAACCTCTCCCACGCCCTGTGCGCCCTCCGCCTCGTCGCCGCCGCGACCAACGCCAGCTCCGCCTCGAGCTGCTCGCGGCGGTGGGAGGCGAGGGCGGCGTCGAGCTCGCGGGAGGTTAGGGAGACGGCGCCGAGTCGGTGCGAGGGGCGGCTGGACATGCTCGCTAGGCAGACGGAGTACGAGAAGCTCGGCGAGCGAGGAGGAGGTGGAGGAAGAGGAGGCTGAGGAGGCCGCGGAATGGGTCGGTGCCTGACAGCGGGCGATGCTGACGAGCGAGCGCGTCAAGGAAGCGCCAGAACGGCCGGTGAAGAGGAGCGGGAGACTTTGAGAGAGCCGCGAAGATCAGAAAAACTGACCTGAGAAGGCCGGACTGACAAGACGGCGTTGCAAGCGAAGGCGAAGGAAGATCAGGATTGCGAGTGCGAGATACGTTGAAAACGATGTGCGGAGCGTAATGTGGACAACAAGAAGGGTCGTGACGAGGAGAGGCAGGAAAGGGAGAAAGCGCCAGATGCGCTTTTGGTGAGAGGGGAGGAGGGAAGACAGGGGAAGCTCATCCGAGCCTGTCGATCTCCTCGTCAATCTGCAAAGACAGAGCGTGAGCGACAAGGGAGGTAACGTAGCGGAGGAAGAAACGCAACGAGTTCCGTCGCCTTCTTGACGCGGTCCCATTGCTGGGCAGTGAGCGAGATGCCCTGCAGCAGGAAATGACAAGCCATTATGTGTAGGGGGTTGCGAGGAGAGCAAGAGAGAGACTAAGCACACCTTCTTGCCCGGAGCAGCCTTACCGCCGCTCTCGTAAAACTGCCGAACGAAGCGGATCAGCCCTGCGAAGAAAAAGACACGAGGAGAACGCACCTCGCGGATGTCGATGAGCGTCTTGCCCTTGTACTTCCTGACCGTCAGGCGCCGCTGCTTGTCGAGTTCGAGGTACTTGTCGCCCTGGTCGTTCTCCTCCCACACGCCGCCCTTGGCGCGCCTCGCCGCTGTGCCGATCTTGCGCTTCTCCTCCTTCTCGGCGCGGACGGGCTTCTTGTCCTTGGGCTTGCGCTCCGCCTCGGGCGAGGAGGAAGAGGCGGCGGCCTTGCTCTTCTTCTTGGGCTTGGACTTGGCAGAGAGGGCCTCGTCCTCGCTCGTGCTCGGCTCCTTATCGGCCTCCTTCTTAACGCGCTTGCTGCTCTTGCTCGACTTGCTGCTGCTGCCCTTGGAGGAGGACGCGACGGGCTCGTCGTCGCTGTCGACGTCCGAGTCGTCCTTGGCCTGACGCTTCTTGTTCTCGACGGGCTTCTTGTCCTTGTTGGCCTGCAAGGCAGCGGGGGCACCGGTACCAGCGGGGACGGAGACGGTGCGGGTCGAGAGGGTGATCGAGGGGCGTCGGGGTTGGGTTGATGAAGCGGTCGAGGGAGGACGAGCGAGGTCAGGCGAGTGGGAGGGGCGCGGAGAGGGCGAGGGGCGGCGGACACCGAACATGGCGGGTGGATGGGTGGAGTCGGAAGTCGCGACAAGGGTGTTGGGGACAGTTGAAGCAAGAGGGACGAGCGGGAGGCGAAGTGGGGGAAAGCCAGAGTGAACAAACAGCGACAAGGTCAGCTCGGTCCACTCTGACACGGTAGCTGTGCACTCTCTGACGGGCTCGACGCGTTCCGTCGTCCGCCAGACGTCGTGCACGAGGTTGACATCGGATTCGAGCGAGCGACGAGGACGAGCGCACCTTGGACGTCGAGGGGGCGGGCGAGCCAGCGTGAGACTCGTCGTCCGACGTAGACACAGTCTCCTGCGACTTGTAGGCCATCTCTGGAGCAGCGGGTGAGGTGGAAGAGACGAGAGTTGGGCGACTTGCTCTTCCTCATCTTGCGGACGATCTGGCGGCTTGCCCACGAACTCTTTCGGGTTTCTTGCTCGACAGACGGGCTGCATCTCTCGCCGTGCTCGTGCTGGCGAGGCCGCAGCTTCTCAAATGGCCTGCGGCTTGCTGTGGCGAATGGCGGTCTTTTCCTCCCTTCGGACGGCTCCTGGCCAGCTTCGGTGGAGATCCCGAGTCGTGCATTACAGTCTGGAAATGCAGTACATGCTGCCTGCACCATGCCCACCTCGGACCAGGCAATTGTCGAGAGAGGCGGTCTCGAGGTGGAGCTGAGTGGAGGGAAAGGGGGACGAGGCGGAGGGCACGGAAGGCGAGGGGGCTTGCGCGGCCGGGAGCAGAGCAAGCAGCACGGCGGGCACGTCTGCAAGTGCTCAGTCAGCCCGGCAGTGGCGTGTGAGCAGAGGCAAGGCGGGCTTTCCACCGCGTTCTGGTCCTCGAAGCAGTCGAGCTTTCGACCTCCTTTCGCCTTCTCTCCTCGCTAGACTTGCACCATGGTGGCAGAGACCGCACTCTACCAGACCCTCGGTGCGTCCCTGTCCTCCTGGCTTGCCCCGGTGCCGCGAACGATGAGCTGAGCCTGTCCACTGCTCGTCCCCAGGCGTCTCTCCCGACGCGAGCGACAACGACATCAAGAAGGCGTACCGCAAGAAGGCCCTCGCCCTCCATCCCGACAGTGCGCTCTTCCCGCTCTCTCCCGCTCCCTCGTGCTGAGCTGACCCCTTTCCCTTACCTCCGCCTCTGCTTCCTCTCCCTCTTCCGTTCTCCCCTACCTCGCCCTCGTTCTGCCGCTCCTGCTGCTCGTTGTGACCATCAGAGAACCCTGGCAACGAGGAGGCCGCCAACCAGTTCAAGGAGGTTCGTCCCTGCTTTATTGTCTCCCAGTCCGAACCCCGTTGCTGACCTCGCTACTTCTGCCTTTCTTAGTGCTCTCATGCCTACGAGATCCTGAGTGACCCGGAGAAGCGGAGGGTGTACGACCAGGTGCGTAGCTCTTGCTCTCTACTCGTCAAGATGCTTTCTAACCCATTCCTCCCTCGGCAGTACGGCGAGGAGGGCCTTTCCGGCGGCGGCGGCATGGGCGGCATGGACCCGCAAGACCTCTTCTCCCAGCTCTTTGGCGGCGGCGGCGGCTTCTTCGGCGGCGGCGGGCGCGGCGGTCGCCCGCAAGGACCGCGGAAGGGCAAGGACCTCGTCCACCGCATCAAGGTGTCGCTCGAGGACCTGTACAAGGGCAAGACCTCCAAGCTCGCGCTCCAGAAGCACGTCCTCTGCGGCAAGTGCAAGGGCAAGGGCGGCAAGGAGGGCGCGGTCAAGACCTGCCAGTCGTGCAAGGGCCAGGGTGTCAAGATCGTCCTCCGCCAGCTCGGCCCGATGGTCCAGCAGATCCAGCAGCCGTGCGGCGACTGCAACGGCGAGGGCGAGATCATCAACGCCAAGGACCGCTGCAAGGAGTGCAACGGCAAGAAGATCGTCAACGAGCGCAAGGTCCTCGAGGTGCACATCGACCGCGGCATGAAGGAGGGCCAGACGATCACCTTCAACGGCGAGGCGGACCAGGCGCCCGGTGTCGAGCCCGGAGACGTCGTCATTGTGATCGAGGAGAAGCCGCACGAGGTCTTCAAGCGCAAGGGCGACGACCTCTTCGCCGAGGTCGAGATCGACCTCCTCACCGCCCTCGCCGGCGGCGCCTTCTCCCTCCCTCATCTCGACGACCGCGCCCTCCTCGTCAAGATCCACCCGGGCGAGGTCATCAAGCCTGGTACGCTCCGCTTTTTCCTCCCTTCCTCCTTTTCCTTACTTACTCCTGCCCCGTCCCGCAGGCTCCGTCAAGGTCATCCCCGAGCAGGGCATGCCCTCGCACCGCCACCACGAGCTCGGCGACCTCGTCGTCCAGCTGAACGTCAAGTTCCCCGACTCGCTCGACCCGGCCGCGCTCGCGCCGCTCGAGTCGATCCTCCCGCCGCGCCGCGACCTGCCGACGTACCCGAAGGAGATCCACGTCGACGAGATTGAGGAGATGGTCGACGCGAGCGAGAGGCGGACGAAGAGCGGGCTCGGCGGGCAGGCGTACGGCGAGGACGCGATGGACACGGACGAGGAGGGTCAGGGCGGCCCGCAGGTTCAGTGCGCGAACCGTACGTCGTGCTGCTTCTCCTCCTTCGTTCCTCTTCCGGTGCTCACCCTTGCTTCCCCTACCCGCAGAGTAAACGCCTTTACCGCCACGCCTTCTCCCCTTCCCCGCCGCTCCGCCCCCGCACATATCATCCCTCCCTCACCCCTTCTCTCCCCCCTCTGCGCCGTCGACCCTCTACAGACCCCTCTCGACCTCACCGCATTGCCCTCCGTATTCGCCCCTCGTCCTCCCCCTCCTCCCTGCGCTTTTACCCTCCTACCCTTTCCTCCTCCTCGGTCCCCGCCTGTAGTCCGTGTGCAAGCGAGCATAGATTGTTCTGCTGGGCCACCCTCTCCGTCTTTTCTGGCTCGCCTTGGCGAGAGAAGCCAAAGGAGCGAGGCGAGAAAACTGCTAAGCTGGAATATGAACACGGGCGGGCAGACGGGCACACTACGAGGGATCTATGGACCGGCGTGAATCGCCGCTGGGCTGTTCCTCCTGACTTGTCGACTCGTTCCTTTCCCCCTCGCAACCTCGTCCACACAGGCGAGCCGTTCATGCGCGCTTCTTCTTCGGCCAGTAGGGGGTGACGTCCCTATACGAATAAGGGGCGGTCAGTACGAGGCCGGAAGGAAGGGCGAGTTGAGAGCAAGAAAGCCTCAAGTAAGGGAGAAAAGGAGGCGTACCCGACCGGCAGCGCAAACGGCATGTCGACGCTCTCGAAGATCTGGACGAGGACGAGGTAGTACCCGCTGCACGCACTGATGAAGAGGAAGGCGCCGCCCGCTTTGCACAGCGCGCGGTAGCCGGACGAGGTCGTCAAGCCCTGCGCGGCGAGGTTCGCGGCGACGACGTAGGAGCCGGCGAGGCTGTCAAGAGGGAGAGGCGGTCAGTAGGCAGCTGAGAGAGCGGCAGGGAGGAAGAGAACGGGGGAGGATGGACATGGGTGGAGGGAACAGAAAAACGGGAGAGAAAGAAGAGACCGAAAGGAAGGGGCTGCGAGGGAAGAGGACGTACAGCCAGACGCCCATGGTCACGCCGAAGAAGAGAACGATGAGGCAGACGTTCGTGCGGAGAGAGGCGAGCCAGATGGCCATGAAAGCTCCTGTGGGGGAGAGAACGAGGGAGTAAAATCGGTTAGGACCCGCTGCATATAGCTCGTCGCAGCAGAACAGCTGGAGGGATTGGAAAGCTGCGCACCGTTCCAGACGAAGAGGTACATCGCCAAGGCATTGTTGAGCGAGACGGTGTCGTCTCCAAAGGCAGCGGTAACGCCGAAAGCGGGGGTGAGGATGGCAGCGTCTGCGAGAGGGCCTCGTCAGGGAGCGTCAGGAGAAGGCGAGGGAAGGACCGACAGCTCCAGTAAAATGCGCCGAAGGTTGCGAAGACGGTCGAACTGAACGTCTCGCCCTTCACCATGGTGAAAATCGAGACGAGGAACATGTAGGCGCCCGAGCAGAACCAGAGGTTGCCGACAAAGGCCTGCAGAGAGAGAAAACGTCAGCCGCAGGAACTGCAGGCGTAAAGGAGGAGAACTACAACGCACATTCGGGATGTTGACGCCCCTCCAGCCCATGAACTGGGTCGAAATGGACATGAGGGTGACGGCGTGCACCATGAGGCCGCTACAGAAGCGAGCGATGTTAGTGGGTCGATGCGGTTTCGGACATCTGACAGGGAAGAAGGCGAGAAAGGGAGAAGAGGGAGAGAGAAAAGGGAATACAAGCGTACGTGAGACCGGGATTGCCAACGCGCTTGTAGAAGCCGCGCTCCTCGATGGTCCTGGCTGTAACGTGGCCGAGCAGGAAGAGTAAGGGAAGTGTAGAAGAGGAGGAACAGGGCGAGAAAGGTCAGTCTCCGTTTTCTCGCCTCTCTCGCCCAGGAGAACCCGCCGCCGGAGGTCGACGCACCCATGTGACCCAAGTCTCCGGCTCCCTCGCGCGAGATACGCGAGTCGAAGCGTGCGCCCTTGTGGCTGTAGCTGTCGTCGAGGTGGGTAGGGTGTTCGTGGTTCGGGTGCGAGGCGAGCGTTGTCGCGACTGGCGAGGATTGGTGCTCGTGGTCGGTCATGTCGGCAGCGAGTCTGTGCGAGGTTGAGGAAAGCAGAAGCGAGAGCAGAGCAAGGCGGGAGAAGGTGAGAAAGAAGCGCCGAGTTCGAAGCCACCTCACATGTCCCGACAACTCTCCTCTTTTCCCCCACACACCTCCCGTGTCGTCAGGAGTCGGGATGAGCGTGCTAGGCTAGCCCGCAGCCAGTCCCGCTCTCATGCCTGGTCAGGAAACCTTCCTTCTCCTCCTCGACGTGTGGGGAACCGGCGGTGGTCGGGACCGTCGAGGGAGGCTGCAAGGGCAAGCGGGAGGGGACGCACTGTCACTTTGTCGGCAAGAGGGTCTCTGTCAGAGCTTCTGAGCCCAGCTGAGCGCTTGCTGGAGTTGCGACCCGCCTTACGAGGCCGAGGAAGCGCTCGTTCCCCACCCGCCCTTTGCTTCGAGTCCTCCCCGCCGCCTGCGAACGAAAGACGGCGAAGCGCCATATACATTACGACGAGCACGACACAAGACAGAGACGGCTGGGTATGGACGGCAGAGCCAAACGGCACCAAGAAACGATGGGTATGAGGGAAACGGGGTGGTAAACTAGGGTGGTGGGGTATCGGCGTTGCTGCAGAGGGGAGGGAGCAGTCAGTACCTTCAGGCCCCCACAGGAACAGGAAAGAGAAGGAAAGGCGCACGTGTCGACAAACTCGTCCGTGACTGTCGAGACCCTCGAGGGGGTGCGCGAGTCGTCCCGCTTCAAATCGCGCTTTTCCTCCTCGTCCCGCTGCTGCTGCAGGCTAGGAGGCTGCTCGTACGGCGACAAGCTTGCGACAAGGTCGTCGTCGTCTTCGTCCTCGTCGGCCTCCGCGAGCATCGCCTCAACCTCCTTCTTGCCGCGCTGGATGGAGCGGAGCCGGATCGCGGACGAGAGAGCGTCGATGTAGGTCGTCCACTTGACCGACTCAGTAAGGAGGTGCTGCGACTTGCGCTCCCAATTGGCGAGGGCCTTGGTCGCGTTCGAGGAGCGGGAGGAGTACTGGCGGGGACAGGCAAGTCAGTCTCGTCTCGATGAGAGGAGAGAGAGAGGCGAAAGGACGTACGAGCTTGAGCATCGGCGCCCGAAGCGTGTTGTGGTGCGCGAGCTCCGCCTTGACGATCTGGGCGTGCCGCTTCAGCGCTTCGAGCTGGGCCTCCTCGGCGAGCTGACTCGGCTGGAGCGGGACCTGCGGCGGCTTCCAGTCGTTGATGTGGATGCGGTCGTTGAAGTTACCGCCGCCGCCAGAGACGCTGCCGTGGTGCGAGAAGGCGGACCCGGCGTGGCTGACCCGACTGTGCCCGCTTCGGATGCTCGCGATCTCCTCGTAGTCGTCGTCGGCCGAAGGCTCGGGGCTTTTGGGCTCGGCGCGGTTCCAACCGTACTCCATGTTCGAGACGCCGCCGGAAAGCGGCTCCTTCGAGAGCCGGGCGGACCAGTAGTTGCAGGTCGCGACCCACTCGGCAACGAGGTCGGGCGTGCCGGCCTGGAAGAAGTAGGAGCCACCGGTGGGGAGGGTGAGGACGAAGCAGTGCGGGCGGTCGCGAGAGTAGCCCGGGGACGGCATGGCGGAACAGAGGGCGTGGATGAGCGAGATGGCGCCGACGCTCGAGGCATTGGCCTGCACCGGAAGGAGGGTCAGTGCATGATGAAGGAGGTCGGAGAAGGAAGTGAGCGCACCGTCCAGTCCCCGCCGCCGATTCCGCCGAACCCGGTCCTCATCCCGCCGCCCTGGTCGAAGCGGAACATCTTAAGCTCGCCCGCGCTGATAACGACAAACGCCTGGACCCAGCTCTTGTCCTTGGCGCGTTTCCCGACCGTTTCCCAGTAGTGCTTGCGGTGGAGGATGCCCTCCTTCGCCCAAGGCGCGCCGAGGAGGGCGAGCTCGGCAGACGAGACGGAGATGGACGACGAGCGGTCCGACTGGGCGTCGTCCTCTTGCTGCTCGCGGATGATGGTGTGTGAGAGCGAGTTGGCGAAGCCGATCGTCGGGACGTGGTGGTGTTGGGAGGAAGCGCCGAAAGCGGTCGACCAGTGCTCCTGTGAAGAACAGAAGTCAGCGTTGAGGTAACGAAGCCGAAGCAGACGAGAGGACTTACGTCGCTGAGCGAGGTATTGGTGCTCGGCGTCGGGCTCGTCGACCTCGACAACTCCAAGCTGCTCGACCCGGCGCCGAGGAACGCTCCCATGCCGCGAATGCTCGACCGCTTGTACGAGCTCCCCGCGCTGCCACTCCCGACGCTGACCGTCGAGGTGCCCGCCCCGCTGCGCCGACTCGCCGCGCGAGACACGCCGCCCGGACCGGAAGCGCCCCAGGTGGCGTACGGCGAGTTGCCGGGCGCGAGGGAGAAAGACGGGCGTCCCGAAGGCGTCTCGCCACCGGGAAGGTGGAGAGCGGAGGACGAAGACGACTGGTAGATCGGCTGATTCTTGATCGCGTTGTACATGTCCTTGAGCGCCGTCTGCAGGTTCGCCTCGAGCGCCTTGCTCGACATAGTCGAGTTGACATTTGTCGAGCTCTCGCTGCGCATCGGAGTCTGCTTAATCGGGCTGTCGGAAGCGGTCGCCGGACGGGAGGAAGGAGGAGAGGTAGGGAGATTGAGGGTCGATGAAGAGGGCGAGTCCTTGCCGAGATGACCGGTCGCGCTTCGGAGGCTTGAAGCCGTCTTCGGCCGGTCAATCGACTTCTGGGACGCGGCAGCCTCGTGCGAGCTGAAGACGGAGCCGTCTTCGGTACTCCCCTCGGGAACGGAAGGGTTCGGCGACGAAAAGAGGCGGGTCGGCGAGATCGGCGTCTGGATGATCTCGTCCTCGATGCTCGTTTGCGCTCGAATCGCTTCTAGCGTGTTGCGGATGAATTGCGGGCGGGTCATGCGGGTCGTGGTGTCGACGACGTGCAGGTCGGTGTTGAGAAGCAGCAGGGAGTACGAGACGGCGTGGACAACATCTGCGGGAAACGGGTGTCTAGCGTTTGTGATACAGAAAGCGACGGCAGCGAGACGCACCAGCACTGCCGTAGACCGACTTGGGGTTGTCCTCGAAGTACCGCCGACTGAACTGCTCAAGGATGCGGTCGACCTGCTGCGTCTCGGCCTTGAGGTAGAGCTTGGCACAGAGGCGTCTGTGGCAGAGAAGAGGTCAGAACAGATCCGTGTGAGGAGAGGCGCGAGCAACGGACCGGAAGGCGACATCGAGGCGCAGACCGGTAAAGTCGAAGTTGTCGATGTAGAATCGGAGTGCGGAGACGTTGATGCGACCACTGTAAGGTGTGGGAGTTCTGCGGTCAGTCGCTTGCATCCCGGCTTGGGAACGTAGGAGGAAAAACGGAAGCAGGCAACTCACGCCGAGCCCAACCACGTCGCGATCTTCCTCCTCTCCAAGAAGTCCTCGTCCTCCTCCCAGGCCTTCTTCGCCAGCTCCTTCGCCCGCTCCTCGACTGCCTCGTTGCTCATCCCCTCGGCCTCATCCACCACCGCGGCGGTTCCGGGCCGCCTTCCTCCCTTCCGGGCGGAAGAGGCGAGGGAGGCGGTCGACCCCGGCGCACTCGCTGGGAGAGAGCGCAGGGCGGTCGAGGAGGAAGAGGCAGGCGCGCCGACGGGAGGGTAGCCGACAATCGAACCGCGTGTCACGCCCGCGCGCTGGTTGCTCAGCTTCCCAGGCTGAGCGGGCGCGAGGGAGGACGTGGGGGAGGAGGCAGAGGTAGGCGAAGGTGAATGAGCGACGACGGCGGGGGCAAGCCCGTTGGTAGAGAGGGGCGTGAGGAGCTGCGACTGCCTGCGGTTCTGGCCCGAGCGGGTCGGCGTTGCCTCGAGCTCGAGCTCCTCGGCGCCTTCGCTGACGCTCCGAGTAGGCGTGACTGCCCTGCCGGGCACGAGAGTCGCATCCCGCCCGTGCCCGCCGCGTCCTGCTTCGGGCGAGGCAAGCCCGAGCCCAATGCCCTCCGGCTCGGCGATCGAGTGCCGCTTGAGCGCGCTAGTCGAGGCGGAGAGGGTGTCGGCGGAGGCGTTCGAAGGAGAAGGGGAGGCGGTACGGGGTTGGGCAGTGGAGAGGAGGTTAGAGGAAGAAGAGACGGCGCCGAGGGACGGGGCCGAGGCGGACATGGAGGAAGGCGGGAAGAGGGACGAGGCGGGCAGAGATGCACTGCGACCCGTTCCTACGGCAGCTCCCGGAGTAGGCGGGAGCTCCTTCCCCTCGGGCAAACTTCCCCTCCTGCCGTCTGCCGCCGCGCCCGCTCCGCTCCTGATCAACCTTGACACTGTCGGGCTCGTCTCAGCCGGCGCCGTCAGGCTCCGTCCCATCTCCCTCCCAAACGACGCGTTGAGCGTCGCCGCCGCCTGCGCGTTCGGGCTCGCCCCCGGACTAGGGCTGGCTGACGACCCGCCCAGCCCAACACCGAGCACGCCGTCGACGCCGAGGCGCCACTGGCGCAGCTCACGGCGGAGCTGGTCGTCTTCGCCGCTGCCGATCCGCGGCGAGGCGGACGGGCGGCGCGAGCGGGACGAGGTGGCGGTGGCGGCGGAAGAGGGCGCGAGAGTTGCGTTTGGGCTCGTCGAAGGAAGGGGAGGCGAGGAGGGAGTAGTAGGCGCGAAGGCGGAATTGAGAGAGAGAGACCGCCGGCGGGTCGACTTATTGCTTTTCCGGCTCTTGCCTGAAGAAGCGGTAAGCGCACTTTGCTCGGATGCGACCGAGTTCTGCGACTGATCTCGTCCGAGGGGCTGAGAGACCGCGGCCGTGCTGCCCATGCCAAGGGCAGGAGAAGGCCGGCGGGGCAGAAGAACCGGAGAGGCGTTAGTGGTCGAGGAGAGGGCGGGAGACGGGTGCGAGGCTATGGACGCGGAATGGGCGGTGCTAGGGCGGCTGTCGAAGGAGGTGGGAACAGGTGGCACGGGCGGAGCGAGGGACGACGAGGCTGACGTGTAGGACGCCTCGACGGCAGTTGAAGGGACGTTCTGCAGGTCGAGAAGGTTCAGCTGTATGGCTAGCTAACGAGGCGAGCAGACGCACCTTCGAGGCGGAACCGCCAAACTTGCGGAAGAAGCGACTGGTCTTGCGCATCGTGCTCGAGAGGGAAAGCTAAGGGAGGAAAGGTCAGTCTCGGTGCGGGTTCAGAGAAGAGTCAGTGCCAGGTGCACCTTGCCGTCGTCGCCCTCTCCAGCATTTGACTTCTTCCTCCTCGGGCTGAAGTCGAACCCGATTCCGGCGCCTAAGCTTGTCACGCTCGCGTTCGACCCGTTCATCAACCCGACCTGCCCGCCTTGTTGCCGTCCAGACGTCGAAGCTGCTGGCGCGTCCCCCACCTGAGACGCTGCGGAAACGGGAGGGAAGGGCACGTGGACGTAGGAACCGGTCCAAAAGGTGGACATGCTGGACAGTCGAGGCTTTTCTCCCGAGGCGGAGGCGCGGGATGCAACGGTCGAGTCGCGGGAGTCGGTCAAGGACGGCACGGAGAGTTGCGAGTCGTCGGCCGGTGGACGGGGAAGGGTGCGCTGGGCGGTCGGAGAGGTGCTCGACCGCGATCGGGGTTGGCGAGGAGGAGAAGACGAAGAAGGGGGTGCACGGCCCAGGTCTGTCTCGTCCGCATCCTCGTACGCCGCTGCAAGGTCCTCTTCCTCCTCACCGTTGTTGAGCACCTCCTGCTCCTCGTTCGGGACGGACCCGATGCGGCCACTGCCCTCCTTTGCCTTGCGAAGGAGGGAAGAAAGGTCGGGCGACGAGGCGTTCCCGACCGAGCGGAACATGCTCCGACGCTTGAGGGTGTCTGGCGGGGTCGCGAGCGGGTCGG
>JAQJIZ010000049.1:0-184555 GCA_029873605.1 Rhodosporidiobolus sp. SP3-3/4
GGGACCTGACGATGAGCGTACTAGACTGCAGTCGACCGCTCTTCCACTGAGCTACCACAGCGCCCAGCCTTTGGCACAGTTAGATATAAACAGCTTTTCCAGAGAGGTGAGAGAAGGAAGTTGGGCAAGCCACCGTGGTTGGGTTCTTCTGATCCTCTGCCGCCTTGTCCTACACCTCTATACCCATGAACAGGAACCTGTCTCTTGTTCTCTTAGTTACGACTCCTTTCGTTGTTGTTTTTCCACCCTTCGGCCCCCAGGTCACCCTTTCTTTCCTTTCTTTGCCGTTCTCACAATCCTCTCTCATCCCCCATAGCAAGACTCGAGGGCCAGCACACCGCCAGTGTCAGCAACACTAGCACTTGTCCTGACCTGTCAGAGATGCAGTGTAGGCATCAAAGGGGGAAAGTACCACTATGAGCGGACAGTGCGTTTTTCAAGATGCCAGGCTTCTTTTCCTCTCCGTCCTCCCTTCTTCTGGAGCCAGAAGCCAATGTTGAGAGATGGCCTCCGCAGTGCCAGAAAAGAAGCTGAAGGGACATCCGCAGCTCGGCACTTTTCTCGCTTCTTGCTTCTCGCAAGCTACTTGACCAGAAGTACTGCCCCGCCACCACAAGCTTGTGAGAGCGCTGCATGGTGTTAGAAAGGCTAATGGGTCTAGTTCTTGGGCTCTACTGTTTCGGGGAGCGCTAAAAGCGGGAGGATGAAAAAGAGGCGAACCCCGGCAACACTCCAGTAGAGCAAGGAGGGAGAGGGACATGGTGAGGGCGCAGCTGGTCACACCTTGCAAATCATGAGCAGGACCTGGGGGAAGGGTACGGCGAAGCGGACGTAGCCGAAGCGAGAAAGCGGGGCGAGCAAAAGAGAAAACGCTCAAAGACCGCCACGGCGGAAAAGGACGCGGCTTTTTGCACAACAGAAGACCGCTATGGGAGAAAGGGAACAGGTAAAAGACCACGGAGGAAGTGCTGTACAACGGAGGCGAAAGAAAAGCAACAACGACCCCGACAAGCGACGCAAAGGGCACAGCCCTCCACCCTCCCTACACGCGGGCCACACCGGCGACGGCCTGCGGCCCCTGCTGCTGCGCGAGGATGTCGAGCCCGCGGTTGATCTGCGCGCGCACCCACTTCTCCGCGCGCGCCTTCTCGAGCCCGAAGCCGATCTTGGGGTTGAGGACGCCGTTCCACGTCCCGTTGCCCTGGGCGAGCGCGCGGCGCTTGCCCGCCTTGCGGACGCCGTCCGCCGCGAGGGCGACGAGGAAGGGCGGCAGGGCGGGGACGGTGTCCTTGAAGAGGTTGAAGACGGTGCGGTCAGTCGGGTCGTCGGCCGAGTCGAGTTCGAGGAGGTCGTCCGGAGTGGTCGAGAGCGGGAGTTCGGACGGCCACGAGTTGAGGTAAGGCTGGAAGGCGGGGCTGATCGTGAGGAGGAAGGCGGCGAGGGGCTCGTTCGAGGCGGGATGAGGAGTGGCGGAGGGGGTGACGGAGGCAGAGGTGAAGCTGGCCGGATTGGGTTGGTGGAAGAGCGGGGGAGGCGGGTGCTGCTGGCGCTGGGCGTGCTGCTGTTGCGGGACACCCTGTTGCGTCTGCGCCATCGGCTGCCACTGCATCGGCTGCGGCTGCTGCAGCGGCGTCCCGGCCACACTCGGCGGCGTTCCGGCGAGGTTCTGGAGACCGCCGCCGAACGCGCTGCCCTGCACGCTGGGCGTCCCGGCGCTCGCTCCGCCGGCGAAACCGTTTGGCCCATCCGAGCTCGACTGGCTGGCGGCGCGCTCGGCAGGAGCGGCAGCGCGCGCGCGTGGCGGGTCGTCGAGCGTTGGGTCGTCGTGGGTGAGGGTCGAGCGGCGGCGGTTCTCGGCGTCGCGGTCCATCGGGACCCACGGGTTGTGATGCGAGTGCACCGGGTTGAAAGTCTCCTTGCGGATGCCCCAACCGCTGCCGATGCCCGGGAAGTGGGTGTAAAAGCCGACGCAGTTGTAGGAGCAGGACCTGAGGAAGAGAACGGTCAGACGAAGTGGAAGTAAGACGGGAGAGGAGTCCGGCGCACATGTTATCGGCGCAGATCAGCTTGATTTCGGTGTCGTTCTGGTTGCCCGTCTTGAGGTCGTAGCTAGGGAAGAGAAAGGTACAGAGCGTCAGCCGGGGCGAAAGGCTGGAAAGCATGCAGGCGAGCGGAGTGAACTCGAGCAGACGGCTCGGACGTACCCCTGAAGCCACCAGTAGGTGCGATGGTAGCGCTTGAGGTCCTCCTGTGATGGCACGAGGTCTGATCAGCGGCAAGAAGGGATGCGAGGGGAGGGGAGGGACGCACGGCCGACTTGTACTTGCCCTCCGGGTTGTCGCCGCCGTACTTCTCGTCAATCTTGAGCTTTGGAGGCTGCTCACGGGCGAGTCAGTCGAGTCAGTCGTGCACCTACGAGGGGGAGAGGACGAGGAAGAGCGCGAAGAGTCGCGAGGAGGAACCGAGCAGAACAGCTCGACATACGCGACGGGGCGGGGCGAGAGCGGGTTTGGAGGGCGCAGACACACCTTGGGGAGTCGTTGGGACGACATGCTGGGCACGCGTAGGTGTGGGTGGAGCGGGAAGGAGAGGAGGGGAGAGCGAGGTGGGGAGACGAGCACAGCAGCCCGCAACGCTCGCAAGGCAGCTCTTGGACTGGGCAGGCAGACTCTTGACAAGACACGGAGTACGGCACATGCTGCGCAGCTCAAGCAGCGGATGTGCTGATTCCGACTTTCTTTTCCTCCTCAACTCGCGCTGTTCTTGCTCTCCGACCCGCTCCGCTTTGAAAACTCGAAAGCCCAGAGTTGCATAACAAGGACGAATAAGGAGAAACGGCAAAAACCGGGACACGCTAGAGAGAGAGAGGAGGGGAAGAAACAAGCTGTGCGTGCAGAACGAGGTCGTGAACAGGTCGTGCGAGGGTCGTAGCGAGGGTGTAAGAACGCGGTGGAGAGAGTGTAGGTACAGGCGAGAGGGATAGAGGAGGGCAGGGGAAGAAAACTCCCTTCAGGACCGCACCGAGCCCTTGGAAGAAGCGCCATCGCTCCCAGCGGCCTTCGCCGCCTTCTTCGCCGCCTCGACCTCCTTCCGCGTCCGCGGCGCAGGGTACACCTTGCGCGGCGGGGGTCCCGTCGCGGCCGCACCGCCCTTGATGCCCGCGTTGTGCATCGTTGGCTGGGCGAGCAACCCGCCGAGGAAGCCCTTCTTGACGACCTTGGCCGTCGCGATCGCGGCCGTGCCCGCCGCCGCCGCGGCCTTCTCGGTCGAGTGGCGCGTCGAGGACGAGTGCCCGCCGGACGACGACGCCGTCCGGATCGAGTCGGTGTCGCTCTCCCTGGGGGAGGTCAGGCCCGAGACGCTCGGGGTCGGGGCGTAGGCGTACGACGCTGCGGGGACGCCGTTGCGCTCCGAGATGGACGAGAGCGTCGAGGGGGCGAGCGAGCCCTTGCGCTCGTTCAAGCGGAGGTTGGCCGTGGAGCGAGAAAGCTCCGTCTCGGCGAGCCGAGCGGCGGCCTCGGCGCGCTGGCGGCGGTCGCGCTCCTCACCTTCGCGCCACGCTTCGGCGATCCGTGCGGGGGTGTTCGAGGCGATGGGCATGGGAGGAGGAAGAGGGGAGGAGGCAGTCGAGCGAGGCGGGGCGGGGTACTGAGCGACGGGAGGGGAAGGAAGGCCGGGCGTGGAATGGCCGGAGTGGGAGGAAGGGGCGTAGTCGGAAACGACCGAGGCGGCGCTGATGGAAGACGAGCGGCCGTCGGGTCCTCGCGAGGTCGAGCCGAAGACGGGGGCGGTGCCAAAGACGGGGAGCGGAGGGAGGGGAGACGACGGCGGGACGTCGGCGGTGTAGTGCGACGGGACAGGTGGGAGAGGCGGCACGGATGCGCAAGGCGCAGGCGGAAGAGGCGAGCTAGGCCAGCTGCTGTGGAGCGAACTTGCCGGGGTGGAGGGAGGGGACGAGGCGGTTGAGAGGCGGTCGCAGGGCAGGCCGTTGTACGAGTCGGCCGACGAGCCACGAGAAGACGCTGCGACCGACGAGGCAGGAAGCAAGGTCAGGAGAGATGCGCGTGAAAAAGCGAGCTGGAGAGGGAGAAGGGAAGAGGGAGAGAGGCGGAGGGGCGGCCGCACCTTGGCTTTGATCGGAGAAGCGCGACGGGTGGAGTAGCGCACTCTGCGGCTGGGAGAGGAGAGAAGGAGAACAGACGGGTTAGCGCAACGGACGAGAGCTCCAGGAAGACTGGCTTTGCGAAGGCCGAACAGGATCCTTACCTCGAGCGAAGACGGCCCCGACGGACGACGGGCCTGGTCGCGAGGGTCCCTGTCAGTCTGAGATTCGTCTCGAGTAGGGAAGAGAGGGGACGAACGGCGAGCATGACCTGCATCGCCCGGATCTGCAGCGCGACGCACTCGCCCAACACGGCCGCCTCGTACACCTTGGCCGCCGTCTCGCTGCTCAGGCTCTCGTGCAGCGCATGGACGACGAGCGCCCTCAGCGCAGGGAGGACGTTCTCGTACGTCTTGGTGAAGGCAAGGAGGGAAGAAAGGACGGGGAGGGACCGCTGCAAAGGCGTCGAGAGGGCGAGGGTGTGGAAGTACTGGAGGAGGGCGCGGGCCTCGGTCGAGGGCAGAGGGAGCTCGAGGGTATGCATCGTCGCCGGGAAGAGGCGAGACGGAGAGCGGTGCATCTCGGAGGAAACGGGCCCGGCAGAGCGATGAGGTGCGGGCGAGGCGACCCGGCGCTGCATCGTGTCGATCGGCTCGTCGTCGCTCGACTCGTCGCTGTACGCACCGGTGTCGGCGCCTGTCGTGCGCTGCTCGCGCACCTCGACCGCCGCAGCCGCCTTGTGCTGCAGAGCGGCCATCTCGTCCCGGAACCAGGCCCAGCGCGCCTCGAGCAGCTTGCGGCTGCAGCCGAGGCGCTCCTTGTCGCTGCACAGGAGCTCGTAGTCGAAGAGCTGCGGCTGGCCAAGGGTGAGGAGGCCGAGTTGCTGCTGGGTCGGAGGAAGGGCTTGCGGCGGAGGGGTGTAGATGCCGAAGCCTTCAAGCTGGACGAAGGCGACCGAGGTGAAGTTGGTCTGTGGGAGGAAGACGTGAGCAAAACAAGGAAAAAAGGGGAAGAATTCGGAGACCAACCTGGCGCGAGTTGTAGTCGTCCATCGCATCCCTCGCCCCGTCGCCGAGCACGACGAGCGTATTCCGCCACCCCAACGCCGGCCCCCAACTCCCTTTTCCAAACACCTTGTCGACCTCGATCCTGCTCCACGCCATACGCTCCTTGTCCCTCTGCGGCCCTCTGCCGCCGCCGAGGTCGAGCGCCCACAGCTCGAAGCTCGCGCGGTTGACGCCGACGTGCGAGCCGGAGAGGACGAGGTGCTGGCCGCAGATGTAGGCGCGGGGGAAGCGCAGGCCGGGAGGGAAGGACGGGTCGCCGACCATCGAGTCGGAGAGGGAGACGTAGGCGGGCGTGGTGAGGCGGTCGTGGACGGAAGCGATCAGGTCGAGGTCGCGCCGAGGGCTATGGAGAGAGGTTTGAGCTCCTTCGAGGGGAAGAAGGGAAGAAAAGAAGCGCACTTGGCAAAGTTGGTGTTGGAGAAAACGAACGCCGGCTCGGGCTGCTCCTCGCTCGGCGGCACGCCGTAGCTCGACTGCACGGCCGTCCCGTCCATGCCTCCCTTCTCAACCCTGGGCCGGACGCTCGTCGCCGCCGTCGCCGCGACGGAGCGGTACGTCCCGGCCTTGCGCGGGTACGGCGCGCTCGCGACCCACTCCATGCGGTCGAGGTCGAGCACGGCGAGGTCGGTGAGGTACTGGTTGTCGTAGTCCTGGCCGCCGACGACCAAGAGGCGGGAGGAGGAAGGGGAGGAGGAGGGAGAAGAGGAGGGCGGAGAGGGAGAGGAGAAGCCGGAAAAGGGGGCGGCGGCCGTCTGGGTCGAGCAGAGGGAGAGGTGGGCGTAGCGCGGCGACGGGCGGGTCGCACCCGCTGCAACGGTCGTGGACGGGTAGCTCCACCGCCGCTGCATCGTGTCGAACACGATGAGCTCGTCGAGCGTCTCGAGCGACCCACCCTCTGCCGGGGCGGGCTCTCCCTCCGCCGCCGGAGCGGGAGGGACAAACGACTGCCCGCCGAAGAAGACGATCTTGTCCCCCCACGCCTCGCTCGAGTGGAAGTAGCGCGGTTGCGGCGCGTCAGCGAGCGAGAGAAGCGTCCAGGAGAGCGTGCGGAGGTCGAGGGCGTAGAGCGAGTTGACCATCTCCCTTGAGGCGACTGGGCGACCGCCGAAGACGTAGAGGGTGTCGCCGACGAGGGTCGTCGAGGCGCCCACCTGCGAGATAAGGACGTGAGCGAGGAGGGAAGGTCCGAGGAGGAGGTGAAAGGTCGCGCACCAGCGGCGGCGGGACGTCCCCTCGTGTCTTGCGCACCGTCGAGATCAGGTCCGCCCATTCCATCTTGCCCGTAGTTGAACTGGAAAGAGGCGAAAGCGCGCGAGAGGGAAGAGAGGACGAGGCGAGGAAAGGTGGTGCCGCCAAGGTGGAGTCGTTGCCGATGCGACGACTGCGCGGAGCTCGGTGGTCGTGGCCCAGGAGGTTGGTTTCGTCGAAGAGGAGCCGGTAGGGCTGGAAAGAAGCGCTACTTCGGAGAGGAGGGCGTTGAACCTCCTCCTCACTGGAGTCGTTGAGGGGTCGTTGGCGTGGGCAGTCGGAGACGGGCCGGTCGCGTATCGCCAACGCTTCGCAGGTGCTCGAGTGTCGGTGGCTTGTTCGACGAGCGCTTGAAGGAGGGAGGAAGAGGCGCGAGTGCCCGGCTCGAGAGAGGGCGCGGTCCTTGCTTGCGGTGCGGGTTGCTCGAGCTGGCGGGCGCCGAGACAAGTGCGGAGATTGAAGATCTACGTCCGGGGCGCACAGGCGCACGGCAAGCAGGACGAAGGAGGGCGGGACGAGCGAGCGAAAGCGCGGCGAGGAAGAAGAAGTGCACCTCGTCGCGGCTCGTGTGAGCTCGCGCTGCGCCGTCGACGGCGCCTTGCCCGACCAGGAGAGGGCGGGAAGATGGGTGAACCAGCGCGAGAAGGCCATGCGAGCATTCCGAGATCTTTTAGCGTGAAATAGCGATTGCTCCGGGGGTGCTGCCCTGGAGAAAAGAAAATTGTGGGCGCGCTGATGAGGCTGAGGACGGTGCGAAGCGACGAGGTGCCGGCGCACAACGGCTCCATGGAGAGGCTTGATAGACTCGTTGAGGACGGATTGAGCGGAACGTTAAGGCGCGGTGCGAGCGGGAGAGAGAAGAGGGTGCGAGCGGGCAGATCTTCGCGAGACGAAACGAGGCCGAGCAGGCAGCGACTGCGACGGTGCGGTGGTAATCGGGCGTGCCCGTCTGTCCCATCTCATCTCTCCAACGACGCCGCTGCGAGCAATCCTACCCTCTTTTCCTCCTTTCCACGACCGTCTACTCAAACGCGCTTGAACACCTTGCGCTCCTGCTTCGCTCGCACAACGGAGACGAAGACGGCGGAGAGGAGCGAGAGCGCACCAGAGTAGAAGATGGCGGGGCGGTAGGCGCCGTAGCCGGACTCGGGGCCGCCCATCGCTTGGAGGAGGAACCCTGGGTTCGGGAGGGAGAGAAGGCGACGGGTCAGTGAAAAGAGGCGGCGGCGGAGGTGGGACATTGAGCGCACCGGCGATGGGGCTGCCGAGAATGTAGCCAGGCGTCCTGTAGAGGCAAGAGGAAGGAGTTCAATATGCGGGAAGAAAAGGGACGGCAAGCGAAAGAGGGGCGGGAGCGAGACGGAACCGCACCAAAACGAGGTCACTGCGCGCGAGCAAGCAGACGCAGTCAGTATCGAGGTAGTGTGAGGCAGAAGCAGCGGAGGGACAGGGCGAAGTGAGCGGAAGGAAACGCACTCATCGCAAACGCCACGCCGAGCCGGACGGTGCCAAAGACGGACGCGACGACGCCCGGGGCGAGGCTGAACATGCCGCCTGTATCACGTCGAGCACAGTCAGCGAGTCGAGTGAGGCAGGACGAGATGAGAAGATGTAGCGGCAGGAAGGGAGCTGGAAGAGACGGACCGGCGCAGAAGCCGTTGATCACGGCGAAGATGATCCTGCCCCTCGCATCTCCGTCAGTACTCGTCTGACTTTCTTACCGTACCTGCCGGGCCAGGAGGAGAAAGAGGAAAGTGGAACGAGAAACGCACAGGGGCGCGATCGAGGTCGCGAGCGGCCAGATGACGAGCGTCGACACGCCGACGAGGACGAGGCAGAGCACGAACGAGTTGAGCGTGCCGAGGATCCCGTCGGCGAAGACGCCGAAGCCGATACGGCCGGCGGCGGAGGCGAGGTTGAAGCCTGTTTTTTGTGTGCTCCTCGTCAGCCCGGCGGAAAGGGAGAGGCGGAGGGGGACGAGGGCTAAGGGGATGCGGATGCACCGGCAAGGATGAAGGAGGCGGTGGAGGAGGAGAGGCCGATGGAGGTGCCGTAGAGGGGGAGGAAGAAGGGCGGGACGAAGAGGGGGAAGATGGCGATCGAAGTCCCAACGGCGAGGAGAATGAAACGGACGTCCTTGAAGAGCGTCCTATATGGATAGAGCGAGTCAATAACTGCGGAAGGAAAGGGACGAAGAAGAAGCGCACCAGTCGAGCGCCTTCTTCCCGCCCCTGAGCGGGACCCTCTCCGCCCTGCCCCTCAGGCTCAGCGCGCACGGCAGGTTCATCGCAAGGAAGACGAAGCCGAGGATGCGGTACGTCCACGGGAGCGAGACGCGCCGGAGGAGCTGGGCGGTCACGATCGAGAAGAGCGCGCCGCCGACGCCGCCGCCCGAGTAGGTCAGGCCCGTCGCGATGTTGCGCCGTCGGAGGAAGTAGGACGAAGGGAGGTGCGCGGCCGAGAGGAAGAGGAGCGCTTCGCCGATGCCGAACATGAGGCCTTGGCTGCAGAGGGACAGGGATGTGGTGTCAGAAGGGCAAGGAGAAGGCCAGGAGTTGCGAAAGCGACGTCGGACGTACGTGACGACTAGCCCGCCGACGCTCTTCGTGCAGAAGCTCGCGAGGATCATAGCGGACGACAGCACCGTCGTCCCGATGAGAGCGATGGTGCGTGGGCCGTACGCGGCGACGAGGCGGATGATCGGGATCGCGGCGATGCCCTGGATACACCCGAGCGTAGAACCGATCCAGGCGCTGCGGGAGGAAGCGGTCAGGGAGGAGAAAAGGGTTGGAGCTCGAGAAAACGCACAGGGTGGACGAGGAAGCGAGCCCCGAGGCGACGAGCGCGTCCTGGAAGACGCCGTAGGAGTATACACCGCCGACGCTGGTCATAAAGATGACAAAGCAGGGCAGAACGCAAGAGAGCCAGGCATCCTCGGGGTACGAGTCGAAAGCTGGCGGGGGGAAAACCCCGGGTTAACGGGCGTTTGTCGGGCTGTGAGGGGTAGGAGAGGTGCGCACCCTCCTTGTTGGCCGGTGGAGCGTCGTCGTTGTCCTCATCGTGTGCGGTGTGGGTGGTGGAAGGTGCCGGAGTCAAGGTGGGGGCGGAGGAGGCGACAGTGAGCGGTGAAGGCGGGCTGGCGGTGAGGGAGGCCGGTGGGACCTTCGCGAGTTCGATGTCGGTGGCTGCCATGCTCTCGAGAAAGAGAAAGAAGCAGAGTGACGAGAAGGAGGGCAACGAAGTCGACTCTGCTCTTACTCCTCCACTTGCTCATAATGGCCCCGCTGCTGCAGTTTAAGGCTGGGAGGGCAGTCAGACAGGGCGATTCGAACACGGTCACCCCGCTCGCAGACCGCGGGTCCGTCCCTCTCCCTCTCCTTCCTCCTCCTCTTCGTCATCCTCGCCGCCATACGCCCACTCACACCACCGGGGGCAGTGCGATCACCACTCGTACACTCCCAGCTTCACCACGACCCTTTGCAGCCACCCACTCTCCCCCATCAGAGCCTACGAAACTGACCGCTGCCCCTCTCCTCCCCTTGCAGCCTCATCTCGCTCGAGGAGGAAGACGGCCTGCTCCACTTCTACTACCGCGCCATCTCCCCCGCCTACCCTCAGGGACAAGTCGAGGACGACCTCATCCTCTTCCCCGGCGACGTCACCTTTGCCCACCTCCCCTCGTCCGCCCCCGACCAGGCTCGCAACCGCGTCCACGTCCTCAAGTTCAACTCGTCCTCCGCCAGGCACTTCTACTGGTCTCAGGACCCCGACTCGTCCTGGGACAGCGCCAAGTTCACCACCCGCACCGCCCGCCTCAATGAGCTCGTCGGCGCCGACGTCCCCCCCGAGCAGGACCAGGCGCAGGCCGGCGAGGCCAGCGGCATGGACATCGAGCAGTGAGCTCCCCGTCCGCTCTCACATTCGCACCCAGCCGTCCGCCATACCCTTCCGTCTCCTCCGTCGTTATCACCCCCGGCTGCCTCTTCCTGTTGTAATCGCACGCCCTCTCGCTCTCAGCTCGCCAAACGGGTCTAACGGACCCAGAGAGAGAGACGAGAGGGAAGCGCCTCGCCTGGTCTCCCGGTTTCTCCTCCACCTTACTCACCTCTTTCCCGCCTACAGCGACTCCTCCTCCTCCTCCGCTCCTCCCCCCGCCGCCCCCTCTTCCAACGACCCTCCCTTCACCTTCTCCACCCCCGCCCCTGCGGCCTCGTCGTCTTCATCGACGGCGCCGGGCGCGCCGAAGAAGGCCTTCGGGTCGGAGCAGCAGATGGCGCAGCTGCAGGACATCCTCGCCAACCTCACCGGCGGCGCTGGCGGCGCGGGTGGCGCGGGAGGAGCGGCAGGGCTCGCAGGGCTGATGGGGCAGACCGCGCCGGGTGCGTTTGCATTTTCTCCTCTTTAATCTTTCCTCTCTCCTCGAGCCCGCCCAGTCCCGACTAACCCCTCCCCTCCCTTTCCAACGCATGCAGAGTTCTCTCTCCCAGACGTCCTCCCCGCGCCCGTCGCCCAGTCCCTCCTCTCCTCCCTCCCACCTTCGACCCTCGCCTCCCTCGCCTCCTTCCTCCCCACGTCCACATCCTCCTCAGGCGCCCCGCTCCTCCCGACCTCCACCCCCTCGGAGCAACTCGCAAGCCTGCAGCGCGCCGTCGCCTCCCCCGAGTTCACGCGCGCGCTCGCCAGCCTCGACAGGGCGCTCAGGACGGGCGCGACCGGGCCACTGATGCAGGGATTGGGGCTGGGGGCGAGGGAGGCGCAGGGGACGGGGGAGTTCTTGGAGGGCGTGCAAAGGCAGGGGGAGGAGGAGGCGGAGCGGCGCAGGACGGAGGGGGAGGGACAGGGGCAGGGGGAGAAGAAGGAGTAGGAGAGTGTGGGAGGAAGGGCTTGTAAAGGCACGGCACGCAGTTTCGCTTTCTTTGCGTGCGGTAGTGACGGGGAGAAGAGGCGAAAGGCTCACTGTCGGGAAGAAATAGCCACATTAATCCGGAACTGAATGTCTAAGCAAAGTCCCTCCTTTCCTCTCCTTCTTCCTCCCGTCCGCGCGCACCCTAATCCCGGTCCTTCTCCCTCGCAACGACGACCTCTGCACCGAGCCTTGCGCGGCGGCGGAGCGAGAAGAACAGGCCGACCTTGGTGAGGACGAGCCAGGCGGCGAGGATCGGGAGGTTGTAGTACAAGCGCGGGACGGCGCCGTTCCCTGCTCCATCACTCTGGGTCAATATTCTCCTCGAGCGGATCATGGGGCGGGGGAGGGGGAGGGAAGAGAGTTCGACAGGACGGGCGAGAAGGGGGAGAGGAGAGGGAGACGCACCAAACGCTTGGATCATGCTCTCCCACACGGCGTGCGCGGGGAAGGCGTACTGGATCTTGAAGAAGCGGTTCATGAGGTCGATGGGGAACAGGACGGCCGAGACGGAGATGACCATGATGTCTGCAGGGCATGCGAGGAGAGCGATCTCGTGTCAGTCTCTGCATCGGGCGAGAAGATCGACAGAGAAGGAGGCGAGGAGAGGAGGAGGTGAGAGAGGAGGAGGGGAAGAGAGGAGAAGGGGGAGAGGAGAATGAAAAGGAGAGGATGGACGGACAGAAGACAACGACGTGCGAGATGAACTGAGGCGGGATGTAGGCCGTCGCGATGTCGAAGAGGTCGTAGGTGATCATGCAGTAGACCCTGAGAGCGGAGAGCGAAGAAGACTGTTAGCGGGCCCGTGAAGACGAGGGAAAGAGGGGGATGAGCGCACCACTCGAGCGCCCACAGGGCGAAGAAGCTCTTTGCGCTGATCGAGTAGGACTCGTCGTAGCAAAGGTACTGTGACTCGGCGCATAAGAGGACGTACTCCGTCAGTTTTCCTGAGAAAGTGTGGACGAGAAGAGAAGGAACCCGCGCCAACTTACCCACCCAATCACGCTCAGCGCGCTGACCAGCGTCCACAGGCTCCCGATCGCCGTGCGGGTCTTGACGTGCTGCATGACGGTCATGCCCTTGTACCAGCCCGTCATGTTGCCGACCGTGTTCTTGGCCATGAGGAAGAAGAAGCAGAAGAGCGAGGGGAAGACGAAGCCGATGGTGTTGCTGTATGGAGTGGAGCGACGCAAGCGGTCAGTCGATGCGAGAAGGGGAGGAACGGGGTGACCTCGAGGCGAGGAGAGGAAGGCAGCGTACAGGACGATCCTCGTCCCGAAGGAAAAGGGGGTCTGATTGTCATACGTCGAAGACAGCGGATTGACGAGCACAGCAGCCGAGTAAGGTCCGTACGTCGTGCCGGAAGTAAGAAGCGGCGCGACCGTCTCGCGATTGAAGGTCGCGATCGCGGCCTGGATGGCCTTGTTGAGGTTGACGAGGACGAAGCCAGACCAGACCTGCCTCCGCTCGGACTGATCAGCACCCGCACGGGCAAGTGGACGGTAGAAAAGGGGGAGAAGAAGCGCACCGTGTTGTACCGCACCTCCAAGCCCGTATACACCAGCGCATCCGCCGCGTTGTACGCCTGCGCAGTCGTGTCGTTCGCCACGGCGGCCTCAAACCGCGCCGACGCCCCCGCGGTGGCGTAGATCGCGCCCCAGACCTGGTCGTGGCCCTCAAAGACGCGCTTGCTTAAGTCTTCGGGCGAGGTCGAGGAGGCGGGGACGATGCGGAAGGTTGGGGTGGTCTTGCCAGCGAAGGCGGACGAGGCGGCGGCGGTGAGAAGGGCGGAGCCTGCAACGGGAGAAGTTCAGCGGGGCAGAGCAGGAGGACAGGGGACGAGGAGGCGTACCGACGGATCCGCCGTCAAAGTCGGCGACGAGGACATGGAGGTTGTGCGTCCTCTCGCTGCTCTTGTACAACGTGCCGAACAGCCAGAGAGCGCAGACCCTACCCAGGAAGAAAGAAAGTCAGCTAGGAGAGAGGAAAAGGGAAGGAGAAGAAAGGCGCACCAGAAGACGAGCTGGAACGACACGCCCGCCGGGACGAGCTTGCTCAGCACGAGCTTCGTCTTCTGCTTGTGCCCCGGTGCGGCGCCCTTGGCTCCTCCTGCTGCAGCTCCTGGTCCTCCTCCTCCCGGTGCTGACAGAGGACTATCCTCCGCGAGCTTGTCGAGCGGGGCGGCGGAAGGCAGCGCGGTGGCTGTGTCGGTCTCTGAGGGTGCCGACGAAGGCGGGAAGGACTTTTCGACGTCCATCTGTGCGGTGCGGACGGCAAGGAGGGCGGAAGTTGCGAGAGCGGGAGGAGGTGGTAGTCGACGAGCGAGAGGGGCGGCGCGAGATGGGGCTAGCGAGGTAGAGAGAGCACCGAAAGCAAGCGTGGCTAGCTCAAGCGCATGCCGGAGAGAGTGAAGGACGAGCAAACGTCGTCCGTCGAGGCCCCCGCCGCCAGCGGAGGAGGATCCGGCGCCCAGCGAAGTGCGGTCAAAGTCGCTCGCCGAGCGCTGGCGACGACGTGCGGCGCTTTCCTCAACTCTATCTTGCTTCCGGAGACGGGTCCGAGGGCGCGGCGGAGGAAGGAGAGAGAGAATTGCAACATGGACAGGAAAAATCAAGAAATGGGATACCGAGGTTAGTCGAGGCAGCGCTTCTACCGACGGCCCTTCTTGCCTGCCTTGAGCGTGCGCTGTGAGGGGAAGAGGGTCAACATGAGGGAAGGGAAGAGGGAGGGGAAGGCGCACCTTGCACTCGTCGCAGAACCAGCGGCCGTCCGGGATGCTCTTGAGGCCGACACAGGGAAGGTGGAACTGCACGAGAAGGACGTAGAGCGTCAGTCATCGCTTGAGGTCTATCTTTCCAGTTCCCCAGAGGGAAGAAAGCGAAAAGAGGGGAAGAAGAACGCACCCACTCGTGCTCGCAGTCGGGCGCGTCGCACGCAATCATCTCGCCAAAGCTGACCCTCTGGCAGAAGCAGTACAGCGTCTTGTCCTGGTCCTCGTCGCCCTCGACCTGCTCGAACTCGTCCTCCGCGCCGATGCCCAGCCCGGCGCCGCCCGCACCCGCGCCGTACGCCGCGGCGGCGGGCGCAGGGTAGCCCGGCACGGCGACGGGCGCGGAGGGGAGCGCGCCCTGCGCGGTCGCGGAGTAGGGGAGCGGGGAGGGCGGCTCGCCCCCGTGCGTCGAGGTCGAGTTCTGCCGCCGAGGGGCACGGCCCGCGGCGGCGCTCGTCGAAGTTGAGAGAGGGAGAGTGCGCGCAGCCGGGTCGGGCGAGTCGGCAAGGCTGTGCGATCGGACAGCGAAAGGGTAAGCGGGAGGCGAGGAAAGGGAAGAAAGGAGGTAAACGCACCCCTTCTTCCGCCTCTTGTTCCCGCCCGCCACGTCCTCCACCTTCCTCTTCGCGCCTCCCCTCCCTCCGGCAGCGAGCGGCATCCCATACTCGTCCACGCCACCCTGCTGGGCCGCGTAGTACTGCCCCGCCTGCGGCGCCTGGCTCGCCGAGCTGCCCGGCCGGCTGCCGTTGTTCGCCGTGCTGCTCATCATCGCCGCCGAGAAGGCCGCCGCGCCGCCACCCTGCGCGACCGCCTCGGCGCCGTACGCGGCGTCGGCGCGGCGCTTCGAGCCGCCAACGTCCTGCGACGGGTACTGGTACGGGTGCTGCTGGTACACGCCCGCGGCAGCGTTCGTCTGCGCGGCCGAGATGGCGCCGCCCACGACGGGGGACGCGCCGCCGTACGGCTGTTGCTGCTGCTGCTGCTGGGCGGCCGCGGCGAGCCGCTTCTTGGTGTACTGGTTCGGGTGGCGCTGGCTTGGGTCCTTCTCGCGCCCGCCGCCTACTCCGCCATACGCGTCCTTCGCGCGGGAAGACCCGACGCCATAGTCGTCGCCGTAGATGCTGTAGTCGATCTGCGCTGCCCGCTTCTTCTGCGCCGCGCCCGCGGCCCTGCCTCCTCCCGCACCGGAGCGAGTGAGGTCGTAGTGCTCCCTGACCATCCCGAGCGCGCCGCTGAGGCGCGAGGTGCTGCCCTGGCCCGGGTGCCGCGCGGCAGAGTAGTCGTACCGGCCGCGGAGGGAGGTGTTGGACTGCGGGTAGCCGTGCGGCGCAGAGGGGGCGGGGAGGTGCGGGAGGAGGTGCGGCGGGAGGAAGCCGAGGAGAAGGGTCGAGAGCGTCGAGAGGTGCGAGTTGTGCGTCGAGATCTGCACCGGCAGCCAGGGAAAGGTTAGTGGGGGGAAGTGAGGAAACGGGTACGGAGGGCGCACAGTCTCGCAAGTGTTGGTCGCGACGCGGATCTTGTCCTCGCCTCCCAAGCGGAACACCCTGGCGTCCTCTGCGACCTCCCTGAGGAGCTTGAGGCGGTCGAGCGGGGAGTACTTGTCCTTGGCCTGCTCCGCGTCAGGGTCCTGCCCGGTGGCCTTGCTGCCCGGCTCGGGGGAGTGGATCATGTCGTGGAGGCGCTTGAGCTTGCCGGTGATCTGCTGGAGGGACGAGTTAAGGACGGCGTCGAGCTCCTTGAGGTCCGAGAGGGAGCGGGTGAGGGCAGGCGGTAGCGAGTCGAGGGCGTCGGTGAAGGCGCTGGTGAGGTGGATAATCTCGGACGAAGGCGTGGGTGCTGGAGCCGCCATCTTGAGTGCACGCTGAGGAGGCACGAGGTGGAGCCGGGAGGAGGACGGGATGAGCAGCTGGCGCAGCGAAGGTGCAGCGGTGCCGTCTGGGTGCTTTGGGTGTTGCGTGTGCCCTCCTGAGGGTGATCAAGCACTTGAAGCAGCCTGAGCGAGTGGTAGAAGGCGAGCCAGCTCGTCGTCGTCGCCTTCCGCTTCCTCACCTCCTTCCGTCTCCCTGCAACACGTCTGAGTACTCGATACGCCCTCGCACCGGAGTCCAGTACACCTCTGCAGCCTACGCTGCCGTCCCGAACCCGCTCCAGGCTGTGTCCACCACCTTCTCTTCCTCGCTGCTTCCTCCGCCTCTTTCCCCCTGCTTCACCTCTTCCATCTCGCCGGTCCCTCCCCTACGCCCATCGGCCACCCTCCCGCCTCGTCCCGTGGCGCCCATTCCTCCTCCCGAACCGGGCCGCCTGCCCACCATCGCCTCCCCTTGTCGCGCCTCTTCTCGGCTCGAATCTAACCTCGCCAAGCAGCTCGCCCCGGCGCCTTATGGAGAAGTGGGAATCGCGCTGCGCTCAAGCTGCCTTTGCGCCGCTTCGCAGCGTTTTGTGGGAAGAGGCTTGAGCAGGACAAGGGCGAGAACAAGCGATCGCTATCCCTGCCTCGACGCCTGAAAGTGTACGACGACGGCCATGGTGGACGAGGCCTGCATCACACGAAGTCAAGGGTGAGACGCAGTGCTAATGCAACACCTGTGGTGGGACACCTCCTGGCAAGTGCTGTCGCCCACTTTTCTTGCTTCTCTCCTCCTCCTCGCGGCCGCTTCTCGTAGAAACGACGACGCCTTGTCCTCGTCGGCCTCGTCGCCGTCGCCGACAGGTTTGCCTTGCCAGCCAAAAGAAGCTCCCCTTTCATCTCGCGCTCAGACGGGAAAGACCACCCCTCAAGTCGAGGCCCCGCCAGCGATCAAAGTTGGCGCTTGTTGCGGTGGCCGAAACGATCGCATTTCGCTGGTGCCGGCGCACCCAACGAGGCAAGGCGCGCCCCGTCAGCTGGGTGTGCGCTGTTGCGTCCTGCTCGCTGCACCTCTCGCTCCGTCCTTGCTGCTGCTGCTTGCTGCTCGCGTCTCCCGCACGCCCGAACCGCCCGCCCGCGACGGACGAAGGAGCGATCGACAGTCCGCCCCCGCCTCGAAGTCGTCCTCCTCCTCACTCGCCGCCTCCGCGGGTCCTCGTCCTCGCCGCCCTCGTCCCTCCTTGCGCCTGGTCGCTTCGCAGGACTCGAGCTTGTCGTCGCGTGCAGCATCCCTAGGCGTAGCGCGAACCGAGGTGCGCTTGTCGCCCGTGCTCCTTCAACCCCTTGACCCCCAAGTTCGAGCTAAGCTAACCCTCCCTTGTCGGTCCCGGTCCGCGCTTAGCCTCGTTCCTTCTCTCCCGTTCCCTCGACCTCTCTCTCCCTCTCGCCGCCGCACGCCATGTCGCCCGCCGCGAGCCGCTGAGCTGGTCTACCCCACCTCCGACCTTCGCAATCCGCTTTCCATCCGCCTCCTGGTCCTCCCTCCTCGCCAAAGACCCGCCAGCCTCAATAGATGGCCTCACACTAGACGCCTCTCACCGACGAACTTGCCTCTACCCCTCTTCCACACGCCTCCGACTCGCCCCTGGTCCACCTCTGGCCGTCCTTTTCCTCCCCGTCCTTCCACCGCGAACCGAAGCCAGCCTCAACGCCGGTCTTCCCCCCATCCATGATCACCCTCGGCATAGTGCGCCCGAGCGGCAACGCCGCAACAGGCGTGCACTTCCCCTACACCGGCGTTTTTGGCGTGTCGGACGTCGTCCTGACGGGCCGCATCGCCTGCGGCGTCGACTCGCGCGCGTCGGGCGTGCCGCCGCTCGTCCAGGCCGTCAACGTCCGCATCAAGCGCACCGACGCGTACAAGAGTCACCGGGTCGTTACGACCCTCGTCGACGAGACGATCTGGGAGGCGAGCGACGAGGACGTCAACAAGGACGCGGTGGAGCTCGGGAAGAGGGAGCTACCGTTCAGGCTCGTGATTCCGCACGGGACGGAGGGACCGTCGCACATCGAAAACCTGGCGGGCAATGGTGAGGCCAGGTTTGGGTGGAAGCTCGAAGCCTGTGCGCCTTTTCCTTACCTCCCTTGTCCGTCCCGACCTCACTAAAGACGGTCTTCTTCAGACTACATCTCGGACGGCAAGGTGGTGCACGAACCCGAATGGCACGCCCCCATCCGCCTCACCCGGATCTCAACGACCCCACTTGTCTCTGCATCTCTGCCCTCCACCTCTTCCTCCGACCTGTACTCGTCCTGTGCCGTCGCCTCTTCCTCCACCTCGACCCCTCCATCTCCCCCGCGGGAAGTTGTCTGGTCCGACAGCGTCGGCACGCCCGGCCGCTCGAGCAGCCCGACCCGCAAACCGGAATCCGGCCCTCCCCTGCCCTTCTCCTTCACCGTCCGCCTCCCGAACCGGCCCATGTGCACGTCCGACCCGTTCGCCTTCACCGTCGCCTTCGACCTGCCGCCACAGAAGGACGACGAGAAGCTCAAGATCCGCACCTTCGAGCCCCTCTTTCGCCGGACCGTCTCCTCTGCCGACGGGCGGAAGGAGAAGCCTCAGCAGCTCGACATCAAGCCGCGAGGCGAGCCCGCGCCTCCTGCGCCCGGCGGAAAGGGCAAGGAGAACGATCCGATGGCGCTCGTTCTGCCGGTGCTGGCGAGCCGGACGGCGTCGACGAGCGTGTGCGGGACTTACACCGTCTCGGCGCAGCACAACCACTACACGGGCGGCGAGACGTGCGCGACCGAGACGTTCAAGATCGAGTTCGAGCTCGGCGGGAAGGTGCGCTTTCTTATTCCCCATCTCGAGGCCTGGATGGAGACTGATCCTTCCGCTTCTTTCTCACCTCTACAGATCACCTACAGCACGAAGCGAGGCGGCAAGCAGTCCCACCACCTCGAGTGGCGCACCGTGCACATGAACGGCCGGGACCCTAATTCTTCGACCCGGCTCGTCCGTCCCAACCTGACCGCGGTCGGTGCCGTGCCCGTCCGGCGCAACTCCGACTTTGCACTGCACTCACTACCCACTGCCGCCTTCTCCAGTTCTTCTCCCACCGTCATCGGCGTCCCCAGCCCGCTTCCTTCCCCTCCTCCGCCTCACGCTGTCTACCTCAACCCGGCTACCGCCGCACTCGCCGCGAGCGACGCCCGGCGGCACTCGACCTCGACGCTCCAGCCCGTACCCTTCTCGGCCCGTCCTCTCTCGAGCGGCCGCCGCATGTCGGAGCAGTCCGAGGCCGGCGTCAGCGAGCCGGCGCGCACTCGTGCTCGGCGCGATCCGCCTGTACCCATCGCAGTTCCCTCGCGGGGGACGTCGTCCACCAGGACCACTTCGGCGGCGTCGTCGCCATTGGCCGGCGCTTTTCCCGGTTCTGTCTCCCGCTCGAGTACGGTGGAGACCCTCGGGCCCGATACGCCCAACACGGTCGAGTTCCTCCTCTCGCCCGCGGGATCGGCCCTCAGCCGCTCCTCGCTCCTCTCGTCCATCCCGTCCCGCCCTTCGACTGCCCCTTCCCACCCTCATCCTCACTACCCTTCCTCCCTCTCCGCCTCCGCCGGTCCCGGCCCGCACCGCCACGGTCACCGCACCTCGCGCGCCGCCCTCGGCTCGCCTCACCAGCGACACTCGTCCCGGCCAAAGTCGGCGGGTTCGGCTCGGAGCGTTTCCGGCCTCTCCGTCTCGTCCTTCGCCTCGGTCACCTCGGCCGCGTCCGGGTCGTCGAGCTCAAGGAACTTGCGGGAGATGTCGGCGCCGCTGCCGGGCACGTCGAGCCCGACCGTGCTCGAGAGCGGCAGCGGGATCCCCAGCCTCTCCCTCGCCGAGCCGGACCACCGCGACCTCGACAGCGGCTGGAGCACCCTCCCGCCGCCGCTCTCGCCGCCGTTGCAGCACTTCGCGTTCCTCGCCCCCGTCGCGGCCGACACCGACACGCCCATGTCGTCCGCCTCGCGCTCGTCGTCCCAGTCGCCCTCTCTCTCGCCGCCCTCTTCGCCCGAGCCGTCGACTCCTTTCCCGCCTACGCCGCAGGTCCTCCTCGCCGACGGCGGCTTCCGCGACCCGTTCTCGCCGACTTCCACCTCGGGAGCAGGCGGCGCCATCGACCCGCACGAGGCCTATCGCGGCGTCGCCGCCGCTGTGAGCAAGCACAAGGACGCCGGCATCGGTGAGATGTACGTCTCTCCGCGCCAGCGGAGTCGGGGAGTCGATGGCGGGTCGACTGCGCTACTCGCGAACGGGCTGGCGGTCCCGCTCGGGGGAGGGGAGAGCCCGCCGAGGGCCGAAGTGGACGGCCAGCAGCCGCAGCAACAGCTGGCACCGAGTGCGCGTCAGCAGCCGCGGAAGGCGAGCATCGTTGGCACCATCTTCAGCAAGATCCGGCGCGGGTCGAAGGCCTTTGGGGCTTCTTCTCCCTGAACTCCTCCATCAACCTTTCCTCCCTCCTTGTCTTCCCTTCCCTCTTTTACGTCCATATGCATACCTCTCGATACCCCCGCCGCGCCGTATCCTGCCTGTTGCTCTCAATCACTCTCGCATCCTCGCATCTTCCCTCCCCGTCTTTTCTACCTCGTTGGCCGCGCACCTCGTTTCGCTGTTGCCGCATTCTTCTTCCCCGTTGTCGACCCGTTGTTTTGTGCCTGTTCGTGGTATTCTCGCAGCCATCGTAGCATCTTCCTCTTTCCTCGCGTCCTCCTTTTCCGATTCAGTGCCGCTGTATCGCAGGTTTCCTCTCCTTCTCCTCTGTCGTCTAGCCAACAGAGAGGTTCGTGAGCAGCTGGCACCCAGCCCAAGCAGAGTCGTTGAACGCGATGATCGCCCCGCCGCGAGGCCGACCCTCTCCCTCTCTTCGTCCTCTTCCTCACCATGTCCTCATCTCCCCTTCTGCCAGTCTTCCATACCCCTCTCTCCCTCCTCCACGCCCCGCCGACCGAGATCCTGTCCGGCGCTGCGATCCCCTACATCGAGTCTCCCGAGCGCTACCACCTCGTCCTCGCCGCCGTCTCTGGCTCGTCCGCGCGCTTCGATGTGCGCGAGGAAGGCTGGACGAGGGATAACGTCGTCACCGATGAGCTGCTCGAGGCGGTCAAGGCTGTGCATGGCGCGGAGTATCTCGACTTCCTCCGGGAGATTTACGACGAGTGGGTCGCCGAGGGCGGCTCGAAGGTACGCTTGCCTTCCGCGCTCTGAGCACGAAACGACTCACAAGCACACTTGGTCACCCGCAGGAGGCCGCGCTGGCCGAAACGTTCTTGAGAAAGGACCTCCTCCTCGAGCCGGAGATGGACGGGCGGGAGCTGAGCAAGGGGAGCGCGATCGCCAGGATAGGTGCGGGTCTTCTCTCACTTTCTTTTGACCGGACGAGACTGACAACAGAGTCGGAACGACACAGGCCGCTTCTCCTTTGACCTTTCTGCACCTGTCACCGCCGGTCCGTCTCCCTTTCCCTCTCTTTCCCCCTCCTTCCTGACACTTCCTTCCCACAGACACCTACATCGCATCCCTCGCTTCGGCCCGTCTCGCCCTCAGCGCCCTCAAGCGCCTCGTATCGACCCCGAGGCTGAAAGGCGCTTTTGCTCTCTGGTCCGTCGGCCTTCTTCGCCCTCTCCCCCTTTTCGCTATGATGACACTTCCGCTGTCAGCCGTCCTCCAGGTCACCACGCCACCGCCGCCCTCTGCGGCGGGTATTGCTACCTCTCGAACGCGGCCATCGCGGCGCGGTTCTTCCAATCCCATCTCTCCTCTACTGTTTCCTCTTCCTCGCCCACTTCTCCCGGCGAGGGAAACAAAGCCAAGGTTGCGATCCTCGACATCGACTACCACCACGGCAACGGCACCTCGCAGATCTTCTACGACGATTCGAGCGTGCTGTACGTCTCGCTGCACGCTGCGGGCGACTACCCATGTCCGTCCTCTTCCTCCTCCCATCTTTATCCCTATCTCTTCCTGCACGTGCGTGACTGACGCAAGCAGCGCAGGGTACACCGGTTCAGCGGAAGAACGCGGCGGGCCGAACGCCCGCGGGCTGAACCTCAACTTCCCGCTCCCGCGGGGCGAGAAGACGGGCGACAAGCAGTACCTCGAGACGCTTGAAGAGGCGGTCAAGGCGGTGAAGGCGTTCGAGGCGGAGCTGCTCGTCGTTTCGTACGTTCTTGCTGTCTCTTCCTTTCTTTTCCATCCTGAGAGAGTAAGCTGATTTCGGCTGACGAGCGTCCGCAGCCTCGGCGTCGACACCTACATCGACGACCCGCTCACGGACTTCCGGGTGACGCTCGCTGCCTACCCGGAGATGGGGCGGCTCATTGCCGGAGCAGGGGTGGACAAGGTGCTGTTCGTCATGGAAGGGTGCACTCTCTCTCTCTTCTCCCCAACCGCCAGCTGGGCGGGGACGGAGCAATGGGATGAGGACGCCGGCTGACTTTTGGTGGGAGGAGGAAACAGCGGGTACTGCCTCGAGGCGATTGGGGACTGCGTGAAGGGGGTGTTGGACGGGTTCGTAGACGGCACGGCAGCGTAGAGAGCGTTTAGCGCAGTATATCCACAGGCAGAAGAGGTAAGGAGCCTGAGGCGGCGAGCAGGAAGAGGCGAGAAAAGCGAGGAAGAAAAGACACCGAGTCGCCCGCATCGCGCAGCTTGTGCATCGCAGCGCTCGCTGAGCGTACCAGACGCACCTCACGGGGTAGGAATGTGAAAGAGCTGGCCCGTCGAGAGAAGAGGAGGCGAAAAAAAGCGACCTGTCAACGCCTCGTCCGGTCAGCGAGGCGTGCGCTGGCGGGCCCCGAGCCTCTTGTCTGCTTGTTGTCTCCTTCTCTTGTTCTCGTGCTGTGCTCGCGCTTCTTGCTTCTTGCTCACGAGTCGACGACGCGGTGTGTTCGGAGCCTCGAGGTGGACGCGTTGTTGCGAAGTGGGCGGAGGGCGACTCGAGGTGGTGAGGGCCAAAGGCGGATGCACGAGCTGGCCTGGCTGAACGGCAGGCGCAGTGTGGGTTGCAGGGCGGTGCTCGAGACGGTGTCGAGGTCGAGGGTGCATGCGGGCTGCGAGCGCGCCCTTGTGCGCTCGTCGCTCTCGGGCTTTCGCCTTCTTCCTCTTGCTCTCCTTCCTCCCCTTCGCCTGCTTCTTTCTCCCTCACCCGCTCCCTCCCCTACTCTACACTCTTTCCACAATGTCAGTCACCCACTTGCTGCACTCCTCCCCGCCCCGCTGCACCCCGTCACCCAACCCCTCCTCGTCCTCCCAACCTCACGCGTCTGCTGGCTCGTCACCGCCCTCCTGCGCCCCATCGAGCGCATGGGGAGCGTTCACTGCGCGCTGGGAGGACATGCCGCACGCGTCTGAACCAGCTGAACGCCGTGCTGACCCACTTTGGTCCCCTCTCTTGCTCGTGCAGGGTCAAGTTCACTGCCGCTGCCGCCACCCTCGCCGTCCTTGCCGGTGTCGCCTCTGCCCAGCAGATCAACACCCCGACCGCCCTCTACACCTGCGAGCCCTACGCCGTCTGTGCGTCGCTCGCGCTCTTCTCCCTCTCCCCGATCCCACCGCGTGTCGATCTGCGCCGACCCCGAGCGGCCAACTCGCTCCCCCGATCGACTCGCTGCCCTTCGGATACAGCACAGCACGCCTACTGACGCGTCCTTGATCCCCCGTCCACAGCCTGGTCCGGCGGCACGGCCCCCTAGTCAGTCGCCGTTCTTCCTTCTCGCTCGGCATGCACCCACCGCCCTTCTCCGGACTGACCTTTGTCGTCCCTTCCTCCTTCTTCGCGTCAATGCAGCTACGTCCGCGTTCTCCAGGGCGGCACGACCTCCGACGTGCGTCTCGTTTTTCCCCCTCTCGAGGTCGCGTTTCCCGTACCGCGGCGGAACGCTTCTCGGAACGCCGCTTCTAAAGACGCGTTGCACTGACTCGCCGCTTCTCTCTTGCAACGAACAGGTCATCGAGACCCTCCAGTCCGCTGTCTCGACCACCTCGTACACCTGGAACGTCGACGTCCCGGCCGGCACCTCCGTGCGTCCTGTTTGCCCTGGCTCTTCCACTTGCCTGCCTGACTTTCCTTCCCTTTGCAGGTCACCCTCGGCCTGACCGACGCCACCGGCGCCAACGCCTACACCGCTGAGGTGCGTCTCCTTCCTTGCTTCGAGCGGGAAGAGCGAGAGAGCCGACACTGACTTTGGCTTCTTCCCCTTTTCTTCCCTCACCGTTCGACAGGTCACCGTCCAGGCCGGCTCCTCCACCACCTGCGCCTCCGCCTCGGGCGCTGCCTCGTCCGGCTCCACCACGTGTGCTCACTTCCCGCTCTTTCTTGGAGTTCAGCTTCTGACTTGTTTCGTTCGCCCTTCCGCAGCGCGGCCGCTACCTCGGCCTCGTCGGCCGCCTCCTCGGCTGCTTCCAACGCCTCGTCCGCTGCGTACGTTTCTTCCCACTCACCACTTCCCCCTTTTTCCCCTATCTCGCCGCCCTTCCTTACCCGCCTTCTCTCCCACCGCAGCTCCTCGGCCGCCTCCAAGGCCTCCTCCGCCGGCCAGTCTGCCACCTCGGCCGCCTCGTCGGCCGCCGCCTCCCCCACCTCGGGCGCCTCGCACCTCGCCGTCTCTGGCGTCCTCGGCGTTGCCGCCCTCGGCGCCGCGCTCATGGCCTAAGCGCGTCCTCCCGGAGTAACCCACTCTGCCCCCTTCTGTCTCTTTCACGACGACCGCTAGCCGGTCACCTTTCTTCTACCTACCCCGTCTTGCGATCCCCTTCGATCCTCTTGTTATCCCGTAACCGCTTATTCCCCTCAACTTTACGACCCCTCCATTCTCCCGATATACACCCCCTTCCCCGCCCCGTTCAATGGACGCTTCTCTTCTCTCTCCCTTCTTTTTCTTCGGCCCCGTAACATCGCAGTCGTTCTTTACTCTCCGTGTCTCGCCTGCTTCCCTCCCCGTGCGGTTCTCTCCTTCGCTCCGCTGCGCAGACGCAGAAGAGGTGGTAGCGTAGCGCCTCGTGAGCCTGGTGAAGCCTTCTCGCTCGCTTTCATCGAGCCGGATGGGGAGAGGCGGACGAAAAGCACTTCTGCTGGCGGATCAAGACTGCGCCGTGCGCTGCTGTGGCCTCTGCTGAGTTGTAGAAGAGTCGCAGAAGCGCCCTTGTGCGGGAGCGGACTCGGTTTGGCTTCATCACCTCGAGCGAAGGAGGCACTCTAGAGTTGGTCCGCTACGTCTCCTCCGCTCGCTCCCGTACGCTCGTACACAGCAGCAGCACGCCGCCTAGCATGCCCTCGGATCGCTACCGCTCTCGCTCGCCGCCCCCTCACCTCGCCTCCTCCTCTCGTCCATCCGCCTCTCGCTCGTCCAACTCGCGCTACGACGACCGCCGCAGGGACGACCGCGACGACCGCGACCGTGATCGCCGGCGAGGGGGCGGGGACTACGACGACCGCGACCGGCGAGGCGGCGACTACGGCCGGAGGGACGACCGGCGAGGAGGTGGAGGAGCTGGAGGGTACGGAGGAGGAGGGAGGGACCGCTCCCGCTCCCGCTCGCCTGTGCGGCGGCGCTCGCGCTCGCCGCCGGCTCCGTCAGGCGACGGCGGCTGGGGCCGCAGGCGCGACGGCGAGAAGGGGCTCGCGGACCAGAAGGAGCTCGTGCCCGGCGGAGGGGGAGGAGGAAGGGATGTCGGCAGGAGGGGAGGCGAGGGCGAGAAGCTCCCCGAGAAGGCGTTCGAGCCGGACTTCAAGCCGAGCGGGGCGTTGGCGGCGGAGACCAAGTGCGTGCCTCTCTTTCTCTTCCTTGTCTCCCCCCGATCCTCTTCCCCGCCTGGGAGGCTGACCCGGAGGTTCCGAGTAGTACTCTCAACGGCGTCGTGCTCAAGTACGCTGAGCCGCCCGAGGCGAGGAAGCCGGTGAGGAACTGGCGGCTGTATGTCTTCAAGGGGAAGGAGCAAGTCGGTATGTCCTCTCACCTTCTTCATCTCTCGCCGCCCACCATGTCGCTCTTCTACGCCCTCGCCTGCAACGACACTCCTACTCCGCTCTCATCAGCCCGTCCGCGCTCTTACTGACCTCCTCCACCGTCCCGTTGAAACAGAGCTCTTCCACGTCCACCGCCAGTCCTGCTACCTCGTCGGCCGCGACCGCATCGTCGCCGACATCCCCGTCGACCACCCGTCGACGTCGAAGCAGCACGCGGTGCTGCAGTTCCGGCAGGTGCACGAGCGGAACGAGTTTGGCGACGCGAAGAGCTTGACCAAGTGCGTCTTGTTCTCTCTCTGCACGTTCTGCGTCTCTCTTGCGTTGTCTGTCCGACTACTTGAGAGGCTCGACGCGTCTCTTGAAGAGAAGAGTGACCTTTTCTCCCGCACGAACCAGGCCCTTCATCATCGATCTCGACTCGGCGAACGGCACGCTCGTCAACGACGAGCAGATCCCGAAGCAGCGATTCTACGAGCTGAGGAGCGGAGACGGTACGTTCCAGGCCCTGTTCTGCTTCGCCTCCTTCTGTGACGAAGAAAGCCTCGCTGTTGGGGCTGACACGAGGACTCGTGTCTCTTCTCGTCCTTCCCATGCACAGTCCTCAAGTTTGCCTTCTCTACAAGGGAGTACGTCCTCCTCGTCGAGTCGTAGGTCGCCTACCCTGCAAGACGGAAAATTGCGCGCTCTGGCCTCTCCCGCTTTTCCGCCTCGTCCTTCCGAATCTTCCCGCTTCAGCCTTTTCTCTACGCCGAGCACAGAGCCATCGGCTACGGTTCATTGGCTCGCCAGGTTGCCGCCTCCCTACGCCAAAGCCGCTCCTCCGCCTTCTCTCATCAGCCCATTTCCCTCCATCCGGCCCTTCGAGTCTTGGACATCGATCTTCGCGGTCCGATCCAGGATAGCGACGGTCGGCACCGGGCGACCCGGGAGCGTAGGCGCGCCAGAGGTCGACGACGCCTGCCGGCAGGCCTGCGACGCCTTTCGGCAGGACTTCATCTCGACATCTCTCAACCTATGCCGCTCGCCAATGCGGTACCGTCCACCTAGGGGCGAGGCGCGAAGCTTTTTCGCTTCCAGCGGGCAGCAGCACGGCTCAGCTTGATCTCCCTTTCTCTTCTCCTTCTCTCTCTTCTTTGTTCATCCCTTCTTCACCCTCAACGACGATAGGAGATGGCGCCCGACCTTGTCCGCGACTCGCTCGTCGGCCAGGTGATCAACTGGCTCTCGAGTGGCCGGTACCTTCCCTACGCTGACCAGAAGGCGGGCTACGTCGTGCCGGAGCGGTACCTGGTCCCGGGTCGTGCTCTCCCTCCCACTTCCACTACGACGTACCGCCCTTCCTTCTCGGCCGGCGCTGCGACCGCCGAGCCGGTCATCACCTTCGTCGAGGCCATCACGCTCGCGGACGGCGTTGATCGCTCCAGTGAGGAGGCGATGGTCGGGTCCGTGACTGGCCCGCCGTCAGCTGAGAAGGGTTCGCCGGCGTTTAAGGAGGGCTCGACGACTACCGACTTGCCGGCGTTGGCGCAGTACCCTTACCTCGTCGACTGGGAAGAGAACGACCCGGACAATCCTCGGTGCGTCTCCTTTCTCCTTCCTCCCTTTCTTTCCGTGCTCAACCTGCTCCCTCTCTCCTCCACAGCAACTGGTACGTCCACCCCTGCTGCAGCTCTTTGTCTTTCTCTACCTTAACGTCGTCAACGCCCGCAGGTCCCCCTGGAAGCGCCACTTCGTCGCCGCCCTAGTCGTCTACTATTCCTTCTCAGTGTACATCGGCAGCGTCATCTACACCGCATCGATCCCGGGCATCCAGGAGCACTTCGGCGTCGGAACGGTGACCGCGACGGCCGGGCTGACGCTGTTCGTTGTTGGGTGAGTTGGGCTTTTCTCCCCCTTTTCGCAGACTCGGGAGTGCTGAGGGTTCTCATCACCTCCTCGCAGCTACGGCATCGGCCCGAGTCAGTCTCCGTCGACCCCCTTCCACCTGCGCCGCTGACCTCCCTTTTCTCCCGTTCCTCCCCTTCAAGTGCTCCTCTCCCCGATGCAGGAGATGGCCACCTGGGGCCGCAATCCGGTCTACCTTACAGGCCTGGTCCTCTTCGTCATCTTCCAGATTCCCGAGATCGTTGCAAACGACCTCGCAACCGTCCTCGTCTTCCGCTTTCTCAGCGGGTTCGTCGGTTCGCCCTCACTGGCGACTGGCGGAGCAAGTCTCGGTGACATCTACCCGCCGAATCAGATTGCTGTTGCGATTGGCGCATGGGGTGAGCAGCCGTTCCCCCTTTCCTCCTTCCAAAGCTGACCTTTCTCTTTCGACTCTAGCTTTTGGCGGTCTCAGCGGCCCCATCTTTGGTCCCGTCATCGGCAACTGGGCCGCTGAAGGCAAAGGCTGGCGCTGGCCGCTGCTCGAGCTCCTCTGGCTGTCAGGCGCGGCACTCGTCCTCCTCGTCCTGTTCCTCCCCGAAACCTTTGGCCCGACCATCCTCGTCCGCCGCGCCGAGCGCCTGCGCAAGCTCACCGGCAATGAGCTCCTCAAAGCTGCTGCCGAGCTCGACGAGGGCCAGGCGAACGTTGTCAAGACGATCGGCACGACCGTGGTGAGGGCGTTCAGGCTCGCAGCTGAGCCGTCGCTCCTGGTCTGCCACTCGTACATGGCCTTCGTCTACTCCGTCTTCTACCTCTGGTAAGCTGTTCTTTAGAGCTCTCTGCGAGTCTCCCAGGTTGATCTCTTCATCCTCACTTCAGGTTCGAAGCCTTTCCGACCGTCTTCACTGACCTGCACGGCTTCTCCATCGGTATGAGCGGTCTCCCGTACCTCACATTCTGGGTCGTCGCCATCCCTACGTGCGTCACCCCATTTCCTTCTTCTTCGTCCTCGTTTGACCTATCTTAACCGCTCCACGACAGCTTCCTCTGCTACGCCCACTACCACTGGCTCAGCCTCGGTCCGCGCCTCATGAACAATCCGACGCTGCCTCCTGAGATCTTCCTCGAGCTGGGCCTCTTCGCAGCGCCGTTCATCCCCATCTCGCTCTTCATCTTCGGCTGGACAGCTAGCAAGGATGTCCCATGGTGCGCTTGATTCTCCTTTTTCCCTTTGCAGCATACTCATGATCCTTCTTCGCCAGGATTGCCCCTACCATCGGTGCTGGCCTGTTCTTCCCGGGGTATCTCGCCGTTTTCTCGCCGCTCGGAGACAGGAAGCTGACCTTCGGATTGCCGACAACCCAGCATCTACCTCTCCTTCAACTCCATCGCCACCTACATCGCCATCTCGTACGCCTCTTCTCCCGTCCGTGCCCTCATCCCGCCCTGATCGCTGTCCTCCCTCGCAGGTACCCCGACTACGCCGCCTCGAACCTCGCTGGCAATAACCTGTTCCGTTCCATCTTCGCCTCCGTCTTCCCGCTTTTCGGCGCCAAGTTCTACAAGACCCTCGGGTTGGGAGGCGGATGCTCGCTCCTTGCCGGCGTCGCGCTTTTCATGTTCCCGCTTCTCTGGGTGCGCGTTGCCGCCCTGTCTTTCTTCCCTTCCTCACTGTTCTCTCCTCCCCTCTGCGGCACTGATGCCCTGCTTGCTGCAGACCATCAAGCTCTACGGGCCGCGCCTTCGTGCCCGCTCCAAATTCGCCTAGACTGCATTTTCCGCTCGCATCGACCTCGGTTCCTCCGTCCAGTGCTCTCCCCCCTCCACCCTCTTCTCTTTCCCTGCCATACCACGCTCGCCATTCCCCGTCTCTCGTGCCTTGTGCAGCGGGAGAGATGGCACACCGCCGAGAAAGAAGCAGGAGTGCGACTGCAAGAAAATGAAAACAGGCGATGGCGGCGCGAGCAAGACGTTCCGGTGGGACGGAAGCCAGAGAAGCTTGGAGCGCAGCGAAGAGCTCCCCAGCAGCACGTTGTGCGCGTCGCCTGCCAGTTTGGGCGAAGCGGGCTGGAGGAAAATCAGGCTCCTCGTCCTTGACCGGCTCCAGTGCGTGTGCGGGTTCGTCTGAAGAGGAGGGGCTTCGTGCGCTACTCGGGATGGCCGGGAGAGTGGCTCAGCCCGCAGTGAGTGTCCGAGGCGAGCGAGAAGGTGTCGGGTTTCGAGAAGAAAGGTTGAGTGATCCGGGATCTGCTCGTTCTCCTCCCCGCCGGTGTCTCTGCCGGATCTTGCTGGACCGTCAGGCATTACTTGACGACGACTAGCACACCCTCGACCCCACGAGTCTCCTCTCCACGCCCTCCGTCGCTGTTCTCGCTCACCGAGGGAAACAACTCGCTCCTCCTCCTCGCCTCTCTCCCCCCCAAAGCCGCATCGTAGGCCACCGGTGCAGCATGGCCGACGTCTACCCGGCCCAAGGACCGCAGACCATCACTCCCTCGGTGCTCAGCGGTCCTCCGCCTTCGTCGCGCCCTCTGACCCCCTCTCGCTCCTCCTCCTCTTCCGGCGGGTCAATCCACGCCCAGCCGTCCTCCTCGGCCGCCTTCGATCCCTCCCAGTACCTCATTCACTCCGAATACCCGCCCATGCCCCCCCTCCCCGCCTCGTACCACGACGGCACCTCCCCCGACCTTCCCTCAACATCCTCCTCCGCGGGAGCACCAGGCCCCGCTCCCTTTGCCGGCGCCAACCCTGCGCCCGCTAGGATGACCAGGGCTGCAAGCGCAGCGTCGAGCAAAGGCGGCGGGGCGAGTGTCCTCCAGGCGATGCCGCTGCCTCTACCTCTGCCCGTCCAAGGAGCAGCAGCAGGAGGCGGCGGAGGAGGCGGGTTCGTCTCGTTCGACCCGGACCGCGGCAGCGGCTCCGACGTCGAGTACGACTCGGAGGACGACGACGCCGGGCGCGCGGTCGAGGGCCGCCCGCGCAAGCGCAAGAGCGTGCGCGACCTCCGGGCGGCGGCGTCTTCCTCGGCGCCTGCGCCCATCGCGGCGCCCAAGATGGAGGATGCGTCAGAGACGATTCTCGACGAGAAGGCGCGGAGAAAGATCAACATCGAGTACATCGAGGAGAAGAGCAAGCGGCACATCACGTTTTCGAAGCGCAAGGCGGGCATCATGAAGAAGGTGCGTCCTGCCCATTCCCCCTGCCCTCCACTGGTCCGTCGACTGACCTTTACGCTCACAGGCCTACGAGCTCTCGACCCTCACCGGCACCCAGGTCCTTCTGCTCGTCGTCTCCGAGTCGGGCTGGGTTTACACCTTCACAACCGAGAAGTTCAAGCCGCTCGTCAAGGAGGACGAGAACGGCCAGCTCTCGCAGGGTCAGAAGCTCATCGCGGCGTGTCTCGTGCGTCGCCATCGGTTCTTCCCTTGCGATCCCGACTGACCCTCTCCCTCTCACCTTTTCAGGAAGCGAAGGACGGCCAGCCCAACCTCGCTGCCGCCGTTGCCGGTCCGACCAACGCCGCGTCTACCGGCAACTTCGAGGCCAACTCCGCGATCCATGGCGGCCAGATCTCGCTCAAGACGGGTAGCAGGGCACCCCGACCGACAGCCGGCAACCGCCGCGTCTCTTCGAAGGGGCGCGGGCACGTTCCGGCGCCAGTCCTCACCGGCCACCCCTTGCCGCTCGACCCGTCCCTGCCGTGCCCGCCCGGAAGCGGCGGCGTCCCGCCAGTCCCGCAGCTCCCGACGCCGCTGAGCGCCAACTGGCTCGAAGGCGGCGGTCCGATGGCGAGCCCGCGCGGCGTGCCCAGCCAGCGCGGCATCTCGCACCCGCCGCCGAGCCCGGTGCGGGCGCAGTACGGCATGCAGCAGCAGCAGGGGCTGCCCGTTCCGCCGCCGCATCTCGCGCAGGGGCAGGAGTACGTCGACATCACGAACCGGACGGACATGCTGCACCTGTACAACTACGACCAGCCGTACGACATGCCCTCGACCGTCCCGGTGCGTCTTTCTTGCCCATTGCACGCTTTCTCTCCCTTTTCCGTACTGACTTTCTTTGCCCGCTTCCTCTTCTCGACCTATTCGACAGCCCTCCTCCATGCCGCCCGCCCACCACGGCTACTCCGCTCACGACCCGAACGGCCTCCCGCAGCCGCACCACCACGGCCACCACTCCCAACCTCCCACGCCCCATCGCACCCTGCACCACCAAGCCTCGCACGCCTCGCTCTCGGACGCCTACGCCTCGTCGGACCCGTACGCGCTGCCGAACCCGCCGAGCGGCGGCGGCAACTACACCCACTCGCGCGACCCGTCCGTCGTCTCGGTCTCGATCTCGATGCAGGACCCGCGCGCGGGCGGGAGCGGCTGGCAGACGCCGCAGCACTCGGGCGGCGGAGGGAGCCACCACAGCACCCCGGCGCACCATGCGCACGCGATGTACCAGCCGCAGCAGGTCGGTGTCGGCGGCGAGGAGTATGGGCGGTAAAGCGGCGGGACGAGGAGGACGACCTGTTACGATGCCTTTGACGACCTCGACGACCCTTCTTGACGACCTCTCATGCCCATACCGCATCACTACACCATTCCCTTTGACCCACCATACCCCTCTTGACGCCCTGTTCCTCTTCACGCCTTTCACCCCTCTCTTGCCCGTTCTGTCTCTGCTGTCTGCCTAGTCCTGTTTCGTTCCCGTTGTCCTTATCTATTCATTCCCCATTCCTGTTTCTCCCGTCCGTCCTGCTTGCCTTCATACCCCTTTTCTCCCTTCCCACTTCCGCCTCTCTCTCTGCGCCGCTCTCTCCCTCGTTCTCCCTCCCTCTCTGTCGGACGACGACGATTGATGCGCGCTGCAATACCCTTTGACACTATCCTTGTCCCACCACTAGAGAGACCTGTCATGTCGTCTTGCGGTTCTTCCTCATTCACAACCTGCTGCTCTTGCGGCTCGAGAGCAGATTCTGTCGCTCGGCTGATCGATGTCTCTGGCCGAGTACGACGAGCGTAGGGCAGGCAGACTGGCAGCCGTTGCCCCATCTTGCTCGAGAAGGAAAAGGAGAAGAACGGGAAAGGCTTCCAATGCTAGATGAGGTACTGACGGACTGCTATGGACTGATTCTGGGGGTACTGATGAGGTATAAACGTACAACCGCTACCGCTCGCAGGCGCACCGCCCGCCTGCCTGCCTGCACTTCTTCCCGTCTTTGCTCCCTTCCAGCCCTCTATGCCGAGGCGAGCTCGACGAGACCGCCGGCGTCGACGATGTCGCGGTGGAGGATGTCGAGGTACGCAAGGAGGAGGTGGGTCTTCTCGAGGTTGGCTTGGAGGGAGAGGTGGCCTGCGGAAAGGAAATGGCGAAGGGAGAAAAGAGTCAGTCCTGCGGGGCAAGTGCGAGGCGGGGTAACGGGCATCGACTCACAGCCGTCGAAGCTCGCCGCTCCGTCCGTCGCCGCGATCAAATCCATGTACCGCCCCGCGCCCTCCGTCGTCGTCTCGCCCGCCCAAACCTCCCGCAACCACCGGTCGACCTGCTCGGCAAAGTTGCGGACGGGCACGGGGCCCTGCGTGGGGATGAACTGGGTGGCCTGGTTTGCCGGAGCCTAGCCGTGGTGACGAGAGGAGAGGTGAGCCGGAGACGAAGGAAAAGCGAGGTAGAAAAACGAACCTGGTGAGGGCCGGCGAAGATGTTGAGCGGGCGGGGGAAGGTGCGGGTGGAGATAAAGTTGGCGAGATGCTGCATCCAGGGGTTGATGAGCTTGGGAACGTCGTAGCTGTTGAGGTGAGGGTAGGCAAGACAGTCAGTCCCGCTTGAATACATAAAGACGAGGGAGGAAAGTGGCGGACTTGTAGTGAATGCCGTGCGACTAAGGGTAGACGAGATGATGGTCAGGAATAGGAAGACGAGTAGAGGGAAACGAGGAGAACGCACCTCGATGTAGACGGGCGAGCGAGCCTGGGTCGCAGCAGGAAGTTGACTCCGCCACATAGCGTAGTCAAAGGTGTCCTCCCTGATGGGAGGAGATACGAGAGTCAGATCGGGCGTAGAGAGGGGAGAAAAGCCAAAGTAGAGAGGTTAAAGGAGCGAAAGGCTGCTTACACGACGCCACCGGCAGTTGCCCAGCGATGAATGTAGCGGATCTGCACCTTGCCGCCGCAGATGGGCGGGACCCCTTCGGGCACGGCCATCGTGTCCTCGGGAACGCGGATGCGGCTGAGCGAGCGGGAGAAAAAGAAATCAGTTCCTCCCGAACAGGTACGGTAGTCGCAATTCGAGGAGCTAGTAGATGCGGCGAGAGAGGCCAACGTACCAGGTCTTGGCCTCGACGAACATGTGCTCGCCTCGGCAGTCGTCCGTCGAGAGGTAGTCCACCACCGCACCGTCGAGACGGTCGCGGAGGATGATGTAGAGTGCGGTGAGGATGTGTCGAGTGTACGAGTCGCCCATGAGGTAGATTCTGCGGCGCGGGAGAGCGTAGGAAGCGAGGAGATGAGGGAAGGTCGACTACGAGAGAAAAGTTTCCGCAAGGGGGACGCACCCGCCAAAGGAAGACAGGAGATCGCACGCCTCTTCCTGCGAATAGGCGTGCGGCGGCGGACACTTGCTGTCCTCCGGGAAGTCGAACGAGAACTCGAGTGGCGGGACGGTCACGTCGTCGACGGGCGAGTGATCGAGAGACCGGCTCTTGCCGTCTTCCCGCAGCCGAGCGTGCTTGACGGCGTGCAAGAACTCCTCCGCCGTACAGGACGGCGTCGTCGACGTGAGGGTGCGTGGGCCGACGAGGGTGTGGGGCAGGGAGAGGGCGGAGACGGAAGAGGAACGAAAGGCGGAGAGGGAAAGGGCGGCGGGAACGGGTGCGCCCTTGAAGAGGATGGCGAGAGAGAGGAGGGCGAGGACGACGAAGTACTGGAACTGTCGGCGGCTCTGCCCGTACGAGAGAGCGCGGACAATGTACGAGGTCGACTCCTGGGAACCGAACGGGTGGGTAAGCGGGAAGTCGGGACTGCTTCGATGAAAAGGCTTGTGCTTACTCCTGCAGCCAGCAGCGGTGAAGGTGGCGGCGTCACCTTGAGCGCGTCCTCGCTGTCGCCGTCCTCGCCATCCGAGAGGCTGTTGCTGCTCCCGTTCACCAAGGTTGCCGAAGAGCTCAGGCGCGTGTAGGGCGGCAGGCGTATGGGCGAGGGGATGGACATGAGGGAAGAGCAGAGTCACGCGAAGCCGCAGAGCGAAAGAGAGCGAGGCGGCGGCGCAGGCGAAGCGAAGTCGAGGAGGAGGAAAACAGCCCGCCTTCGCTCGTGGAGCCGGCCTTCTTCCGGGCCTCGAGTTCTCCGAACCCTCGGTCGCGTCTGCCTCGTCTCGTGCGGGAAAGGCTCCACAAGCAAACAAGCAATCCGGCGCGTCGATCGAGTCGTCCTTCTTTGGCAAGAGCGCGCCCTCGGCCTCGTCCGCCTGTCGCTCACACATACCGCTTCCCGCCCATCGCTGAGGCGACGACTCTGGGCGTGAGAGCAGCCCCAGCCCAGGAAGGAGGGCGCTGTCGGTCGTAAGAATCCTCTCGCTGGCAGGATTGCGCTCGAAAGGGGGGAGGAAAATAAAATAGTCTATGACATCGTGCGGGCGTCTCGAAGGCGTCTACGCCGTGTCGGGCTCGACGAGACCGCCAGCAGCGACGATGTCGCCGTGCCAGATGTCGAGGAGGTTGAGGAGGATGTGGGCTTTCTCGAGGTTCGGCTGCGGAAAGAGGAAAAAGGTCAGTACCATTCTCCTCCGAAGTGGCTGAGCGGTAAGTGACGTACGATGAAGCCCTGTCGAATCGTAGGGGGGCACCAAAAGAGAAGGATCAGTCTCGTTGCTCGACGGAGAGAGAGAAAGGAAGCCTAAACGCACCATGTGCGACCCGTCAAACGAGTCCGCCCCGTCGCACATCGCAAAGTAGTCGATGAACCGAGCACCACCGCGCTCTCCCCGCTTCTCCTCGCTCCGCTCTGCCACCTCAAGCTCGACCTGCTCGTTGTACGCCTTGACCCTATGCGGTCCTTGCCGCGCATGGTAAGCCTCCGGCTGCTTGCTCGTCGGGCCGTGCGGGCCGGCGAAGAGGTTGAGGGCGACAGGGTGAGAGCGGGACAGGCCGGAGAGGGTCGTAGGGAGATAGTCGGCGGAAAGGCGGCTGGCCTCGTAATCGAAGTGGGCACCGAGAGCTGAGTACGCGGTATGTACGTCAGAAGGAAGGAAAAGAGAGGTAGGAAAAGCGAAGCGAACCAGAGATGTAGACGGGCGAGTGCATCTGCACCTCGCGAGGGAGCTTGCTGCGCCAACGAGCGAACTTGTCGAGATACTCGGCTGCGACGGGCCTGGTTGTGGGCGAGAAGGTCAGCCTCGTCTCGGCTAGAAGGGAGGGGAAAGGGGCTGTACGCTTCGGGTTCCCACCTGCAAGGTAGAGAAATGTCAGGACTCGGAAGCAAATGGGGAGGAAGGAAGCGCGGAGACATACAGCATTTCCCACATGAGGTGCGCTTTGCCGCCGCAAACAGGCTGGAAGCTCGTATCTCCCGGGATGCGTTTGCGACACTGCGGGCAAGAGCGGGTTAGTCCCCGCAAGGAAGAACGAGAAAAGGCGTAGCTCACAGTCTTCGAGTCGTTGAAGATGAACTCGCCTCGACAGTCGTCTGTGCTGGCATAGTCCAACACGGCGCCGTCAACGCGGTTGCGGAGGATGATGAGCAGTGCGGCGTAGATATGGCGGCCGAAAGAATCGGCAGCGAAGAAGAGGCTGCAGAGAAAGAAAAGGTCAGACCGGGCTTCAAGGCGAGAGGACGTTGAAACGCACCCGCCAAACGCGCTCAGTAGCTCGCAGGCCTCTGCCTGCGAATAGACATGCGGGACGCCGCACGACTTGCCCTCTCCGTCCGGGTTTTCGCCCACTCCTGGGAGGTCGAAGCTCCACTCGAGCGGCTCGAGCTCAACGGTGTCCGTGTACGATTGACTAGGAAGCCGACTCGCTCCGTCGGGACGGACGCGGGCGCCCTTGATGGCGTGAAGGAGCTCGTCAGCCGTGCAAGTCGTGTAGAGGCGTCTGCCGGAGGGAGCAGTTTGTGGTCGAGGTCCGACGAGGGTCGGGTGTAGCCGTATAGGAGTGGGTATGGAAGAAGGCAAGGCGTAGGAGGATATGGAGGGGAAGGTGCGAAGGAGGGTGAGGGCGGAAAGGATGAGGAGAACGAGGAAGTAGCGGGTGAGACGGCGGTGGAAGACGCCGAAAGAGGCGCGGACGTGCGAGGCGGTCGTCACAGCAGCAGTGACCTGTACGGACAAGGTCAGCTCGACTCTGGACGAGACTAGGAAGGAGGACGACGTACCGCAGAGTCGGCGTCCTTCTCGTCCGGCTCGCCGTGCATGACCAACGTCTCGCCCGAACTCGAGCTGCTCGAGCTGGTATAGCTGCTGCTCCGACTGCTGTCCCCGCTGGCGTCCCACCCGATTGCTGCTGGCCCTCGCCGGGGAGAGCGCGAGGGTGAAGGAGGGCTGGTTGGAAGGCGGTCGTAGTCGTTGCGAGGCGTTGCGGGTGATCGGGACGCGTACATCGTCGGCGGCAGTGTGCTGCAGAAGCGCAAACCAGCAGCGGAGCGAGGGGAGGCGAGCGAGCGCCCTCGAGGGACGACGAGCGGTCGATGAGAGCGAGTGGGGCTGCAAACAGCAAGGCAAGCTTGAGAGGCCGAGCGGCGACTATCGTCCTCTTTAGCGCGCGCATCGCTCGGCGGGGTAAGCTGGGGAAGGCGTAGGGACAGCGTGAGAGAGCAGTCTCCTTCCCTGCCAGTGCTGGCGGCTGGCGCTCCTCCACCATGGAAGCCTGCTCAGGACGCGCTGAGGACGTCGCGAAGAGTCCGGGACGACGCGTTCGCGGTGAAACGCTCCAGAAGAACACGAGGAAAGCGGCAAGTTGGAGCCAGAGAAGAGGATCCGCATCGGGAACGACGGCGACCAAAGTTCCCAGCCACGATGTGGACGCGTCGTCGACGCGCTTGCTCTCCCGCTCGGGGCGAGCGCCGACCGGCAGGAGTAGCTTTGTGAGGAGAAGGCGTCGAGGGAGAGGAGGAAGAAAAGGCGTGGGCGTATCGCAGACAGCTGACGGACACGCATTGTGGTTGGCAGCTCCTCGTCGTCCAGCTACGCGTGATCACCGCTCAGTACTCGAGAAAGGCCCCGAGGAAGCCGTCCCGGACCTCCTCCATCTCCTCGCGCTCGCCAAGCTCGGCATCTCCGGCCTCGGCCCTCAGAAGCACTCTGCTCACCACCCGCATCCGTCATGACGGGCGCAAAGCCCATTCCAGCCCCGTCAATGCCCTCGAAGTCGGCGAGCGCGGCCATCTCGGCTTCGTCCTCCTCGCGGGCTTCTTCGGCGCGGCGCCGCTACGGGGTGAAAGCGAGGTCAGGTAGTCAGCCTTGGCCAAGAGGAAAACGTAGGAGGAAAAGGAAGAAGAACCGGACGCACCTTGCTGCCATTCTCCCCCTTTTCCGCCACGCCCACCAGCTTCTTCCTCCTCTTCCCGGTCGTCCCGCCCTTCTGAGGGCGCTCCTTCGCCACCGTAGCAATAGACGCGCCTTTCGCGGCGGACCACGCATCTGGCGTGCTCGCTTCTTTGGACAGTACGAGCAGTGAGGTAGAGAGGGCTTCTTTGGCTGAGGGAGGAGAGGGGCTGGACGAGGCGGTGATGGCGGGCGAAGGAAGGCGATGAGAAGCTGAGAGACGCTGTGTGAGCCTCTGCAGGTCGTGCAGATAGGTCAGTGCGTCGAAGAAGGAAAGGCAGGAAGAGGACGAACGAGCATGTGAAGCGCCGCGGTAGTGTCGATGTTCGAGTCGTGCGACTGCTCCGCGCCATCCGGCTGGTCGAGCTGGAGGATGTTGGTCAAGGAGCTCGCGATCGAGCGGTGAGCCGCGAGGTCGTTGGTCAAGCGCTGCGAGACAGTCCGTTTCAGTCAGTGCCAGATACGGGAGTGCAAAGAGGAGAAGAGGAGACGTACATCGACCCACTTCGAGTTGAAGCAGAGTGGGAAGGCGACGACGAGCTTCTTCACAAGCTTCTCGAGTGCCTGGTTGACGAGGGAGGAAAGGGTGAAGTGCAGCGAAGTCGGGTGCAGAAGCTGCGAGAGAAGAAAGTCACTCGGCACGGTCGACGAGAGGCTGTGTGAGTTGGAGGTCTGGAATTCAGGAGCGGGCTTGGAGGAGGAAGCGCTGGAAGAGCGGAAGGTGAGCTGGAGGTCGAGGTGCTCGAGGCTGGACGACGTGGAGGAAGCGCTTGGGCTACTCGGTAGAGAGAGCGCAGCCGAGCGAGCCGAGCGGGAGAAGGCGTTCAAGCGGACTGCAGAGCTTGAAGCAAGTTCAGCAAGTCCCCCTCGCGGTAAGGGGGAAGAAGAGCGGGTCCGGACTGGTCGCCCCGCTGGCTGCCTCCATCGGGTTCGCCGCGCCGTCGAGACCGAGCGAGTTCTTGTGCTGTAGGAGAATGCGGTCAGGTGGGCGGTTGAGGATGGGAGACCAGAACAGACGGACCTGCTGGAACCAGTCTCGCACTTCCCGAGCGAGTGCACTCTCCGCCAGCGCGTTCCCGTTGAGCTCATCGTCCCCCACATCGACAATCAGGCGCAGTTCGAGGCTGGACGAGGCGAGGAGGGTGTCCTTGGAGGGAGGGAGAGCAGCAGAAGCGGTGAGAGCGAGTGAGGGCGAGGAGGAGTGCGCGGGCTTGACGGTGGCCTTGTAGTGCCAGTTGAACGGCGTGGACATGGCTCAAGCGGTCCAAGCAGCGAATGAGCGAGTGGAATGAGCTCAAGGAGGAGGACGACGAGCTGGTCGACCTCTTCCTCCTCGCTCGCTCCCGCCGATCAGGTCCTTCGAGCTGCCATGTCACCATCCGACGACGCTGCTGCCGACTTGCTCAAGCGCAAGGCGGAGCGTGACGTGCGGACAGACACTCTCTCCTCAGCTCTGCGAGAAAAGGGGAAGAGGGGCAACAACAAGGATACGTATCGGCTCTACGGGCTCTACGACACAACGCTAAGGTAGTACGACAGGTACTCCGTCCAGCCCTCGAAGACGCCCGTCCCGACGGCCATGTGCAGGCAGTCCGCCGCATGCTGGAAAAGGGGACGAAGTGGTCAGCTCTTGCCGGTGCGGCGGCGAGACATGGGACGTACCGCATCGCCTCGCAACTGAGCGGGTCTGTCGAGGGAGAGGAAGCGGAGGCGCTGGTGCTGGGCCTTCTCGATCTCGTTCTGCGAGAAAAAAACAGGAGTGTGAGTGCTGGACTGCAGGGAGGGAGGGAAGCAACGCACCTCGAATGCGTCGTTCATCTTTGGGATCTCGGCCCAGTTGTACGACTGTGGCGTGGGCCACTCGTCCACGTACGGGGCGGACTGGCTCTTGCAGTTGTCATGTCCGCTCGTCGCCGCTCGGATGAGGACCTGCCTCCCTCCACGGTCGCGGTCGAGGTAAGCGGATGCCTCGGCCGTCCAATTGGCCACGACCGCCTCGTAGAAGGGCATGATCTCAGCCTGTCCGCCCGGGAAGGCAAACTCGCGCGGGGTGTAGTGCGCGGCGGTGGAGAAGATGAGGGCGTGGTAGCGCTCCGGCTTCGATGCCCAATCGCCGGTGCAGAAGAAGCGGTCGAGGTACTCGCGGACGGGCGGAGACTGGACCGGGTAGTCGGTAAAGAGCTTAGAGGAGGGGACGAGAGCGGCTTGCGGGGTCGACTCGTAGATGGCGAGGAGCTCGTCCTTGGCGAAGCCGTGGTCGGTCCGGACGTTGGTGATGATCGGGGTGGCGGTGAAGTTGAAGAAGGGAGGGAGGTCGAGCATCGGGACGAGCGGCGAGTCTTCGCGGAGAAACATGAGCTGCTCCCACCAGCCGGCACCCCAGCGGGCATCTGCGGAGGAAGGGCTCAGCCGTGATTGACGCAGGAGGAAGAGAAGCCACGCACCGACATGCGGGAAGAGCAGGCACCCGAGGGAGAAGAAATGCTGCTCGGTGAGCGAGTCTACAGGCGGAGGAAGTCAGCGAAAGACGAGTGAAGGGGGAAAGACAGAACGCACCTCCGAGCAGCATCCATCCACCCTTCGTCACAAGCGACTGGAGGAGCTCCACCACCTCCGTCCGCTGCACCTCCTCCCGACAGACCTCCTCGTCGCTCCTCCAAGTCCACTGCCCAGCCTGCCGGCGGTACTCGTCGACCTCCTTCCAGTCGCTCTGCTGCGAGCCGAAGAACCAGTACGGCTTGAACCACTCCTGCGAGGTACCCTCGAAACCGGAAAGGGCGAGGACGTTCGCTCCGGGTTCGGGTAGAGGGTCTTTGGGCACCCATCGGCCGGACGAGTAGGCACGGGCGGAGCACGACGGCGCTGTGCCAGAGGAGAGCGAGCGAAGGGAGAAGTCGGAGGGAAGGAGGAGGTAGAGGGTGGTCGAGATGGCGAGGAAAAGGACGATGGAGGCGATTTGGCGGAAGAGGCGCGTCCGCGAAGGGGAAGGTCCAGCTGGGAAAGGCGGGTCGGGCGCTTCGTCCGACGTCGGCGTGAGAGGAAGAGCGATTCCCGGCGTCGCTGGCGGGCTGCCTGGCTCGGAGGTGGTGGAAAGGGGGGTGTAGCCCGCCGCCGTGGAGGGATCTGCCGCTAGGAGAACGGTTAGGACCCGCTCATGAGGGTCGGCAACGGGCAAAGGTCACGCACCGAGTCCAGTGAGAACGGCCTTGAGACCCACGACCTCGCGCATCATGGTCGCCGTCGTCGTCGAGGAGGACGAGGAGGAAGCGGAAGCAGCAGGGAGCAGGGAGAAGCAAGAGGCAGGGGCAGCGGCAGCCGGTCCATATGTAGGTGCAATCGGAGCCCGGCGAGAGCCTGCTTGAGAGAGGCAAACACGGAAGGAGTGAGAGCCAGGTTGGAGCCCGAGCCGCGACGCGAGGATGGCTCTCAAAACCGCCCATCGCCGTTCACACGCTTGCAGCTGGCCTTGATGGCCGCTTCCTGCTTCCCATCTCCGCTGCCTGCTGCACCCGACGCGCGTCTCGCACTCCCCGGTAGCCCTGCTCGCCGTCTTCGCCCGCTGGCTCACTCCCGCCAGAACCCGCCTCTTCCGCCGCCAGCATGGCGCGCACCTCCATCCGGCTCTTCTCCCTCTCACCGGGAAGCACCGCCCGCCGCGCCGACGAGGTCTTCGACGTCGAAGACGACCCCGAGTCGTCGCTCGTCTCGGACGGCGCCCGGGCCGCCCTTCTTTCCGGCGTCGGCGCCGACGATGGGGACGACGGGGACGAGAAGGACGGCGAGCTGCCGTACTCGCGCAAGGACCTCAAGGCCACGACCCTCGAGGAGGAGGAGGCGTGGAGCGGCAGGTGGTGGATCGGCTTCAAGGCGGGAGCAACGCTCGTCGGTGTCGTTCTCCTGTCCGCCGCCCTCTTCGCTGGGAGGTTATACGTCCCGTGGAAGGGGCTGCAGTCGAGGACGGAGTCGCTCTTGACGAGAATGCCGTCCAACACCTCCGGTCTCAACCACTCGGACGACTTCAACCCGCTCTTCCCCAAGCTCCCTCTCGACTACGGTACATTGAATCTCTCACTCTCCTCTTTCTTTACCATGCTCACCATCCTACCCACGCAGACGAAGAACTCTCACTCGAGCCCCTTCAGCCCGAGATTTCCACCTCCGGCCCGATCTCCCTCGTCTTCAGCTGCCGACATTCGGACATCTCCCTCTGCGCATCCGCGTACCGCCTCCTGCTAGTGGGGCCGACGATCGTTTCGCCCCTCTACTCGCAGAACAAGGTGCTGGACGAGGAGGGACGACGGGTCGAGGTCGAGTTCGAGGTGCGGGATCCTGGGGAGTACGAGGTGTGGGCATGGCCAGAACATGACACGTGCGATCAGTGGAACCACGGGGAAGGGAGGCCTTGTACGTTCCGCTCCTTCTCCCCCCTCACCTTGTGCTCTTCCATCGCGGACCAAGCGAGACTGACCCTTAGCCCCCTGTCCTCCTTCCGGTCAGATCACCAACTCGCCGTCACGGGTACCCCGGCCCAGCTACATGTCGTTGGCGATGGTTCGTTCTTTCCTGTTCTTTCCTCGCTTCCTCGACTCGATGCTGACTCAAGCGCCCTCACCAGCCCCAGACGACTCGACCCGCGCATGCACACTCGACGACGATCTTACCGCAGGCCGGTGGATCTCCAAGGCCCACATCTCGCCCTCGCACCACTCGCCCGCTTCGCCGTTCTTCTCCTGGCTCGAAAGCCACGTGCGTCCCTTCCCCTCCTCTCCCCACTGATTGAGTCTGGGCTGACGACAAATCTCGAGCAGTACGTCCCCCGCCCGTCTCCCACCTTGACCGACTACTCCCAATTCGGCTACATCTTTGCCCCGTACACTTGCAAGCCGCACCACCACTCCTTCGCCGAGTGGCTCGACATCGTCCAGCCTGAGCGGCTCGTCGTCTTCGGCGACTCGGTCATGCGGGACCTGTTCTGCTTGGAGTACGGTGCCGGGGAGGAGGTCTGCCAGTGTGAGTCGCGGGTCTTTCTCTTCTCTCGCTCGTCCATTCGAGCTGATCATGTTCTCCCCAATGACACGCAGACCGGCAATTCGTCACCGAGTACGAGCAAGGGTAGGATTTCCTTTCTTCGATCTCGCCCTGTTCCGGCGCTTACCCTTCCTCCGTCCCCGTTCGCAGCGACAAGTACATCGCGCACACTCTCTCCTCGGGCGCCACGTCCCACCTCCACTTCCACTGGGAACCCCTCGGCAACCCCGCCTCTCTCGCCAATTTCCTCGCTTCGCTCGACACGCCCGCGACCCACATCTTCTTCAACGTCGAGCTGTGGCTCACGCGCGAGAACCCCGACGCCGAGGCCTACGCGGCGAGGATGCGGCCCCTGCTGCAGAAGCTCGTCGAGGTCGCGCCGGGGGCGAAGATTGTCGCGAGGACGAGCGCGGGAGCGGTGCAGCCGATTGTGCGTTTTCTTCCTCTTCTCCCTGCTCTTCCTCGTGCATTACTTCCTTACTGAACAACTGTCCGTCTCAGGCATGCTACGACAAGTGGCGCATCCAGCGGCGCATCCTCGAGCCCGCCAACGCCGCGCTCATGTCGTATGCTTCCTCTGCTCTCTCTCTCTCTCTCGCTTCCTCTCTTCTCCCTTCTCAACGACTGACCTCTTCTTTCTCTCCTTACAGCCTCCTTACCGACTTTCCCTCCATCCACGCCCTCGACGTCTACCCGCTCTACAACGCCCGTCCGGACGCCTCCTCCGACGGACGGCACTGGGAGCGCCTTCCGGACTCGTACTACGTCCCGAGCGGCGAGCCCGACAGGCCCGAGGAGGGCGTGATGGGGTATGCGACGACGGACGTGATTTTTGGGAGATGGGCGATGGAGAAGGAGAGGGAAAAGGAGGAGGGGGCCGGACTCGAGGACTAGACGCGCCGGGGCGCTTGTACCTATCTAGACGAGATGTCGCTGTGCATATACATTCATTCTCGTTTTCATCTTTGGGCTAGAGGCAAAAGCGCATGAGTGAACAACTGCGAGTTGGAGGCTTCTCAAGGAGGAGGACCTCGCGAGCGAAAGAGGGCGGGAAGGAGCGAAGGGCCTTGATCGTAGCCTCAAAGCGCCCGTTGAGAGCACCATGAAGGCTTAATCAACTCCGAGTTTGGACTCGGCGAGCGGGAAAGGCGAAAGCTGATGAATATTCGCGGCGGCCGAAGCTGCTCGTCGCGCTCCCTAGTTGCGGTGTGAGGGAGCTGTACGGCCTCATGCTGCTCACTCGAGACCTGCCGCCGACCGAGGAGTACTCAGGAAGCGTGGGACGGAAGGGAGGCGAAGAGGAGAAATGGCACGAAGTCATGTTCCGACGTAAACAACCCTCAAGCCCCTTCTAGAGTACAGACCGCTACAGACCCTTTTTTCCAGCGTCCACCCTATGCGCCAATGACCGAGGAAATCCGGAAGTCGACGTAATCCTCCCTGACCCCGACGGCGGTCGTGCAGACCAGGCGGTACGTCCCCGGCGCAAGGTCGGAGGCGATAGGGGTGACGCTTTAAATACGAAGCAGCGGAAAGCGGGAGCGTTAGTCGAAGGCCGGAGACGGGAAAGAGAGAAGACGGAGAAAAGGACGCACACAGTGAGGGAAGACCCTTTCCCCCAATTCCCGTTCAAGGTCGTCTCCTGCCCTCCCGCTGTACATACCAGCTTCCCCAGATTGTACGTGTAGCTCCGGAGGTACCCGACGCCGACGTAGCCCTCGCCTCCCTCCGGCACGTCAACGTCGAACTCGACCCGGTGGCCCGTCCCGTTCGTGACGAGGTACTGCTTGTTGACCGACCAGGACCAGTGCGTCCAAGATCCGTCTTGCGCGACGGGAGTAAGGGTCTTGCCCGCGAGGGCGCAGTTGGGCGCGGCGACAGGGTGAGGGTTCGAGGCGGAGTACTCGTCGGTGAGGGTGTGCTGCACGAGGAGGCGCGTCAGGCTCGTGCTGCGTTCTCTGCCCAAGGAAGAGGAGAAGAGGACGCACGTTCGGGACCTCCCCAAGCGAGGAAGCATCCGGCCACATCGGGTTCGCCGGAGCTTCGTACGGCACATTGGCCTGCAACTCCGCGAGCTGCTCTTGCAAGTACACAACGATGAGCTCGCCGAGGGCGCGGTGCAGCGGCTGGGTGATGTGGTTCGTGTCGGCGCCGAAATACTGCCATGGGAGACTGCGGTCGCGGAAGAGGGCGGGCATGAGCGGGTTGCGGAGCGAGATCTGCAGAGGAAGGAGGATCAGGACGATCGAGTATGGATACAGGAGAAAGGGAGCGCACGCCAGGGACGTCGTAGTACGACATCAAGGGCATGTGGGCGTCGCCGCCGTTGAGCAGGCCGCCGCTGTTGGTTTGGCTGTCACCGTGGAAAAGGACGAGTCAGCACGCAGGGTAGGGTAGAGAGAAAGGTGAAACGCACGAGCCGAGGTTGAAGGCGCCGGCGAAGATGACCTGCAAGAAGAGCCGGGTCAGCGTGGGGGAAGAAGCACATTGGAACTGCTCAGACATACTGCCGGCTTGCTCGGAAGTTGCAGGATTGACCGCAACAGCATCTCGGTGATGTTCCGCGTCTCATCGTCGCTGCGAGAAGAAGACGATGAGCTACGGGAGAAGGGGAAAGGAGAATAAAATACGCACTTGACATCGTTCACGTCCAGCTCGATCATCACCAGATCCGGCGCATCCTCGCCGGGCTTGATCCCCTCCGACCAGCAGAAGCGGAAGAAGCTCGCGCCCGTCCCGGGCACCGCGGCGTTGAAGAAGGACTGCTTGCCGTACTTTTCCTCGATCCACGACATGACGAACGTGAACCAGATGTTGGGGATGGTATAGGGCTTCGGAGGGCCGTCGTCGTCCCTGTGGTGGCCCATGGAGACTGCAAACAGGTGGATGGGCAGGAGCGGTTTAGCAACCGGGAAGAGCAAAGGAGGGAAGAGACGCGTACCGCTCCCGCCAATGACCTGCACCTTGACCTTCTTGCCGCTCTCGAGCTTCTCAAGGAAGCGCTGCACGCGGAAACCGGACCCTTCATGCACGCGGGAGAGCTTGATGTTGTACGCGCCGTACTCCTTGACGAGATCGTTATTGACGGTCGTAGCTAATGAAGGCAGGAAAGGATGTGAGCGTGAGGGGAAGGCGCGGCCAGAAGGGAGAAAACGAAACTGTTGGAGGCGTTGTTGCCGACCCGCATGAGCGAGTCGAGCCGCGCTCTTGCGGTCGCAAGCGTCGACGAGTCCGAGGAGGAGATGGCATGCAAAGAGAGCCTGAGGAAAGCTCGCATTAGTCGCGACTGCAGCGAGATGTGGGGACAGGACGTACAGGACGAAGACGACTCCGAAGGCGACGAGCGCAATGGTCTTGCCGCGCACCGGGCGGTCGGAGACCGGGGTATGCCACGGCATGGTGGGTTGTGTAGAAGAAAGGAGGAGGAAAGAAGCTGCAGCGCGCGGGAACGACACTGTGCAGTCGGAGCCAGGCTGGGATGGGAAGCAAGAGCCGAGTGTCGCATCCGACTTGATCGGGTCACCCGAGGTGGATCAGGCTCTCGGAAGCAAATCCACGCGCTTGCTCTGAGAAGGAACAGCCGGAAGTCCAGCAGAGGCAGGGGGAGAAGGAAAGGTGGAAGACGGTCGCGTCGAGGAGGAAGTGACGAGGACGCGTGGGCGGGACGTGCGGTGAGCGGTGACGGTCGAGCAGGCGGACAGCGTGCCAGTGCGCCCATCTGTGCCGCTGCAATGTGCAAGCGAGTTGGGCGAAGTCGAAGCCATCTCGTCTTGCACTCTCTCGTCCCCTTCCCGCCTTCGCTGTCAACGTTCAAGCATGTCGGCACCACCAGCAGCTGCAGCTACTCCCTCTACCTCCGCTGCCGCCAGCGCAGCAGCCCCCGCCGCCGCATCGACGAGCACTGCCCAGTCCTCCTCCGCCGACGACCCTCCTCCCGAGCCCTACTTCGACCAGCAGGCTGGCAAGTGGATGGTCGAGGACAAGGAGGGCAACGAGCTCGAGTGGGACACGGCCAGGAACGCTTGGGTGCCGGCGGTCAGTCGCTTTCGCTCTTCGAGGTCGAGGTGGGGAGGCTGTCGGGTTTCTTGGTTTCCGTGCGCTGACACCATTGCACCCTTCGCAGATCACGGAGGACGTACTGAAGGCGCAGCAAGCAGCGTACTCGGTCGCCGGGGTCGACGAGGAGGTGCACTGCTTTCCCTTCGCCTCTCCACCCTCTTCGGACTGACTGGACCTCGCGTAGGCTCCGGTCCCGTCCAAAGACGACAAGAAATCCAAGAAGCGCAAAGCCGACTCGTCTGTCGACGGCGCCAAAGCCAAGAAGCAGCCTCGGGGCAACACCGCCGTCTTCGTCTCTCGCCTGCCCGAGTCGACCACTGTTGCCCAGCTCGTCTCGACCTTCTCCAAGGCGGGCCTGATCCTCGAAGACGTCAACGGCGATCCCAAGGTCAAACTCTACCGCGACGACGCGGGCAGGTTCAAGGGCGAGGCGCTCGTCGTCTACCTCCAGGAGGCGAGCGTCGAGCTGGCGGTCAGGCTGCTCGACGAGACGGAGCTCGAGCTCGGCAGCGGGAGCGGACCTATGAGCGTCAAGGTTGCCGAGTGGGACAGCAAGGACAAGGGCAAGGGGAAGAAGAAGGACGAGGGAGGGTCAGCGGCTGAGGGCAACGGCGAGGGCAGCTCGTCGTCCTCAGCCGGACCTAGCGCGGCGGCGAACGGAGGGAGGCCGGACGCGCAGAAGGCGAAGCAGGGCAAGCGTGCTGCCGCGCTCCGACAGTGCGTTTCTTCCCCCCCCCCCTCCTTCCTGCTCGCGCTGACCTCGTCCTTGCGAGCAGAAAACTCGGCGACTGGGAGGACGACGAGGACCCGGCGGCCGCCGCCGCGCGCGCTAAAAAGTACCGCGGCGTCGTCGTCCTCGAGGGCATGTTCACCCTCCAGGAGCTCGAGGAGGATCCGGCGTTGCTGCTCGACCTGAAGGAGGACGTGCGGGAGGAGTGCGAGAAGCTGGGCGAGGTGACGAACGTGACGCTGTACGACGTATGTGCCTTCTCTCTTACTTCTACAGGAGGCGCGGAGCTGATCGAATGCGACACATCCCCGACGAGCAGAAGGAGGAAGACGGCGTCATCACCGTTCGCTTCAAGGACGAGATCGCCGCCCAAGCCTGCATCGTCGTGCGTCTCTCTCTCCCTTCTCCATTACAGCCCTGTCCACCATCCCTTTCTCTCTTTCTGACCTCTCGCCTACTGTCCTCTCCAGAAAATGAACAACCGCTTCTTCGGCGGGCGCACGATCAGCGCCTTCCCGATGGACGGCTCGAAGCGGTACCGCAAGTCGGCCGCGTCGACCAACGTGCTCGAGGGGACGGGCCTGGGGGACAAGGACGAGGAGGAGAAGGCCGAGAGGGAGGAGGAGGAGCGGATGAAGAAGTATGCCGAATGGCTCGAGAAGGGGGAGGAGTAGGTTGCTGTGCTACTACGAAGAGTGATTCGCTCGTCCTAGCGCGCGAAAAAGAGGCCGACGAGCGAGTCTCGCCGCGAGGAAGTGGTCGACAGCTTCTCTTGCTCGTCCCGCTTGCTCACTCGCTCGATCACGCCTGTTGCCCGTGCATACCGTGTGCAGCACACTTTCTACACCCGCTGCGCACCCACGCGCCCTCCCCCTCTCTCTGCATCGCCATGTCCACTCCTCCCTCCTCCTCGCTTCCCTCGACCTCTCCCTTCCCGCCCACCTACCCCTGGCCCATCCCGCTCCCCGACCTGCTCTCCTTTGCCCTCTCCTCGCCCCTCACCCAACCCTGGATCAACAGCGCCGCGAACCGGTTCTTTAGCCCCTCGTCCCCCGCTTCGACCGCGCAGAGGCACGTCGAGGTCCGGCGCGAGGGGGACGGGTGCTGGACGCTCCTCCCTAAGGACTGGAAGGCGTATTTTGAAGCGATTGAGGGCGAAGCGGACCGGCTCGAGGTGCTCAAGGACCTGGCAAACGGCGACAGGGTGCGTCCTCCGCCTTCCTCCCTCCCTTTCCAAGCTGACAAGGCCCCTTTCTCGCAGCGCAGTCCGACTTCCCACCCTCTCTCCAGTCCTACCTCGCGCAGTGCCGCGCCCTCTCCCTCCCGCGCGCGTGCTCGCCCGTCCCCGTCCTCTCGTTCCCGCCGCTCGACCCGGCCCAGCCGCTGCCGAAACGGCCGTTCGAGGAGGGCGTCGCAGAGGTCGGCGTGCTGGAGCAGGAGAGGGAGAAGGTCAAGGGCGTGAACCTCAAGAATGCGCAGAGGAGCGGGAAGAGCCCGAAGAAGGAGCATGAGGTGCGGCAGTTGAGCCGGTTGGGTGCGTTTCTTTCTCCTCCTTACATCTACAAAATCAGGCTGACACCGAAGGTCCTGCAGTCCGACAACTGCAAAGCGAATCGCCGCTCTCGCACTGCGTTGACGTCGGTTCTGGCCGGGTGCGTCCTCGCCCGTTCCTCTCGCCTCTTTCCCGCTTTCCTGACTCGCTTGACCTCCCGCAGGCTCACCTATCTCGGGCCCTTGCCTGCCCACCACTCAACCTCCACGTTCTCGCCATTGACTGGTCCGACTCGCAGCGCACCGGCGCCGAGCGGCTCGACCTCCTGCGCGCGGCGGCCGACCTCGGGCCGACTGAGGGAAGCTTGACGCACGAGGTTGCCTCTCTCGACGCGACGGGCGTCAAGGACGCGCTCGAGCGCTGGCCGCCCGCGAAAGAGGACGGAAGGGAGGAGAGCGAGCCGAGCCTGCTCGTCGCCTTGCATGCGTGCGGCGACCTCACGCCCGACGCGCTCGAGGCGTTCCTTCGCGCTGACACGGACGACAAGCGACGGCGAGGACGCGGCGCCAGGGCGATCTTCGTAGGATGCTGCTACAACCTCATGAGCGAGTCGCGCTTCCCGCTCTCCCAGCACATCCGCTCCCTCCTCCCTTCCCCCTCGCCCTCTCTCGCCGACCCGACCATGACCCGCGCGCACCTCCGCCTCACGCCCCAGTCGCCCGCGACATGGCACCTCTCCGCCTCGTCCACGGCGGCGTTCCTCTCCTCGACGCTCAAGATCGCCTTCCGCGCGCGGCTCGAGGCCGAGCTCGAAAGCGCGGGCGTCGGCACGCCCGACACGCGCCGCGTCGGGCGGGTGCAGGAGCTCAAGAGCTGGAGCGAGTACCGGAGGCGCGCGCTCGCCAAGTACGACTACGGGCGGACGACGCTTGAGGAGGGGGCCGTGCCGGCATTGCGCTTCGGAGCTGCGGAGGGGGAGCAGGACGAGGTGAGGGAGTGGAGCAGGGCGCTGTGGATGGTGAGGGTGTGGTGGACGCTGAGGAGCCATCTGGGACCGGTGCTGGAGTCGCTGTGCGTGGTGGACCGGTTCGCCTGCTGTGCGTCTTCTCGCTTCTGCTCTTCCTTGCCCTACTGACCCTCGTCTTGCCCGTACAGTGTGCGAAGGCCTGCAGCACGAGGGAGAGGGCGAGGTCGAGGAGGGGGAGGGAGAAGAAAAGAGGAGGAGGCGGCGGGTCGAGGTGGTCAACGTGTTTGACCAGGCCAAGGACTCGCCGCGGAACCTTGCGCTCGTAGTGCGGTGAGAATGAAGCAGCGCACTGTCGAGGACAAAGAGTGGGAAGAAGGCATGGGAGAGAGAAAAGGCCTGGACCGTTTTGCGGACGAGCGCAGTTGAGTTGCGAAGCTCGACGAGGCCGCGAGGTCGCTCGCTCACGGCTGCTCCCGGCTGCACACGCTTGTCTACGCCCCTGTGCCGCACCAGCAGCACCCTCCGACCCTCCCTGCCACCCCCTTGAGCCCGCGAGCTCTCTGCCTTCGCACCTCGTCGTCGTCGTCGCCCTCCGCCTCGTCTCGCTTACTTCGCACCGCCTCTCCCCAGGCTCACTCGTTGTAGTGATTCACTAGCAGTCACTCCTCCCCTTCCCCCGCCCTACCCCCTCTTACCATGGTGCGTCCTGCTCTCTTGCTGTCCTCCCTTCCCCTCCGCTCCCCTCGTCCGCTCCACTCGCTCACGCTCCCGTCTAAGCAGGGCCAAACCCTCTCCGAGCCCGTCGTCGACAAGCACTCGGCGCACGGCAGCGACGACCGGTCCGTCTCTCGCTCTACTCGCGATTCTCCTGCTCCTCCCCGCCTCCCCACTGACTCCCGTTTGAACCCAACAGCCTCGCATGGGCCGTCAGCGAGATGCAGGGATGGCGTCTCAGTGCGCTTCGCTTCCTCTCTGTCTTCCCAACCACCCGCTCGAGACGCAGGGGCGCGAGATCGACCTCCCGGCGTGCGAGTTTGCGACCGCCCCGCCTCGGCAGGACCGATGCCCCGCCTGGATGAACACGGTCGCCAACGCTTGCGGCAGCGACGGAGCAACCACTCAGGGTTCCCCGATGGCGGTGGTGCTGACGGCCCGTTCTGCTCCCCCGTGCAGCGATGGAAGACGCTCACGCCCACGAGCTTCACCTCGGCGAGCCTCCCAAGGACGGCAAGAAGGTCTCGTTCTTTGCCGTCTACGACGGTCACGGCGGTGCGCCTCGTCCCCTTTTCGCCTCTCCGTCTCCTTCCCGACGCCTTCGCACCCCGCTGATCTCCCCCTCACGCGACTCGCATTCCGCATCGGCAGGCTCGACCGTCGCCAAGTTTGCGGGCGACACGGTCCACCACCGGCTGGCGGCGAACGAGCACTTCAAGAAGCAGGACTGGGCGGCGAGCCTCAAGAGGGCGTACTTGGAGACGGATGAGGATCTGCGAGCAAGTGCGTCTTCGCGCCGTTCTTTTCCTCCTCCTCGTGTGTGGTCCAGCAGGAGACGCTGACTAGGTCCTGTGCGTGTGTACAGACCCCGACTTCCGCGGCGACCCCTCAGGCTGCACCGCCGTTTCCGCCATCATCACCCCGGAGCTCAACATCGTCTGCGTACGCCTTTCGCTCGTTCCCACCTGTCTCTCCTTGCTGACCTGATCGATCGGACAGGCCAACGCCGGCGACTCGCGCGCCGTCATGTCGATCGGCGGCGAGGCCAAGCCGCTCTCGTTCGACCACAAGCCGACGAACCAGAGCGAGACGAGCCGAATCGTTGCGGCGGGCGGGTTTGTCGAGTTCGGGCGTGTTAACGGTGCGTCTTCCCTTCCTTACCTTCGTTTCACCTCCATTTCCTCCCTGGGAGCCACTGACGGGTTGATCTGCTTCGACAGGCAATCTCGCGCTGAGTCGAGCACTCGGCGACTTCGAGTTCAAGCAGAGCCAGAACCTCGACCCGGAGCAGCAGATCGTCACTGCCGACCCGGACATCACCGTCCATGAGGCGACGCCCGAGGACGAGTTCGTTGTCATCGCTTGCGACGGTGCGTCCTCTCCCTCACTTCTACCTCTTGGAAGGACTCGACTGACGGACTCGAAACGACGCAGGCATCTGGGACGTCCTCACCTCGCAGCAAGTGATCGACTACGTCCGGCTCTCCGTCGCGCAGGGCAAGACGCTCGTCCAGATCTGCGAGGACCTGATGGACCGCTGCCTCGCGCCCGACTCGGACTGGGGCGGCGTCGGCTGCGACAACATGACGCTCATGGTCGTCGCGCTCCTCGGCGGCCGGACAGAGGCCGAGTGGGCCGAGTGGGTCAAGCAGCGCGTCGAGAGCGGCGAGGGCTACCCGACCCCGAAGGAGTTCGTCGAGCCCTTCGGACAGGGAGGGAACGGCCCGCGCGGCGCCCTCATGGGCGGCGGGAGCGGCGGGAACGGAGGAGGAGGAGGCGAGGGCGCCGGCGGCGGGCTCGGCGGGATTCGGATCGGCCAGGCCGGCCCCGGCGGCGGGATCACGCTCTCGTTCCCGGGCTCGACCGGCGCCGGGGGCGTTGGCGGCGGCGAGGACGACTCGGAGGACGAGACGGAGCTCGACCTGCCGACGATCCAGGCGGCGCTGCGGGCACGGATGGCCGAGCTCGAGCGCGAGGAGGGCCTCGGGGAGGAGGGCGAGGAGGGCGAGGAGGACGAGCGGATGACGGAGATTGAGGAGGAAGGCGAGGAGAAGAAGGACGCGCCGCAGGGAAGCACGACGCCGCAGGAGGAGCTCGACCCAAGCAAGATGACCACCAGTCTGTCGCCGCCGAGGACGCTTTAAGCCTTTCGCCGCAACGCCTTCACCCGCCTCTCCTGTCGACCCTTGCCTCGCCGTTCCACCCTTTCCTTCCGCCTCTTCTCGACGCCGTACATCTCGCGTTTTCGTCTTCCCATATACCCCGTCTCCAGTCCAGCCCCTTCCAGCCGCGCGGCTCACACCGTCTTGCCTTTCCACCTTTCTTTCGTAGCAATCTTTTCTCCCATTTTCCCTCCTCCTCTCGCCGTTTTCTCCTCCCCGGTTTTCTCGCGCGCACAACCTCGCTGGAACAGACACCCCTTGTAACACCGCTGCTGTCTTCCTATCCTCTCCTGACCTTGAACCGCAGCCGTTCGAGGCCGGAGTTGCGGAGTCGAGTTGGACGTTGGACGACGTCTCTCTCTCTTCCGCTCCTTCACTCAACTCCTGCTTCTTTCGCTCGGGCGGCAGGTCATGCTCTCTGCCTAGGTACACCCATCACCGCCGCCCAGTCGTCCCTCGTCGACCACTCCAGCGCACGCTCCTCCCCACTCTCCTTCGCCTCATTCCCGCCTTTCTCGCTCCTTGACGGATGCTGAGCCTCTTCCGCCGCACCACTCACTCCTCCGCTGCACCTTCCACCTCTTCCGGCGCCTCTCCCTCACCACCAGCGATCGTCGAGCCTCCTCCGCCGGCGTCGGCCCGCAAGGCAAAGGAACAGCGCTGGCTCTCGTCCATCGGCGCACGAGGAACCTCGTCACACGACAAGGGCAAGGGCAAGGGCAAGGGCAAGGCGCGCGTGAACGAGCAGGAGCAGCAGCGCGAGGCCGACAACGAGGTCGGACGGTTGCCGCAACAAGGGGGACAAGGAGCTGGCGGGCGGGCGCCGAGCGTGCGGAGCCGGAGGAGCTTCCGCATCGGATTCGGAGCGAACGGCGACGGCGCAAAGGCCAAGGACAAGGAGCTCAAAGCCGCGCGGCGGGCGTCGTCGTCCGCTCCGCCGCTCCCGCCCTCTTCTTCGTCCGCGCTCTCGCCGCCCCATCCTCCTCCATCGTCGTCCGCCGTCCCTCCAGCGCGGCGCGAGGACCCGACGCTTGGACTCGCGCAGCGCTTGCAGGAGCTAGCCGTTTCGCATGCGGACGGTCTCCTCGACGAGGAGAGCTACCGCGCGCTCCGGGCGCAGGCGTTCGAGGAGTGCTCCTCTGCCTCGGGGGCGGGAGCAGGAGTAGGGCAGGGAGAAGAGGCGGGAGTCGGGATCGTGCTCGGCGAGGGCGGGTTGAGGGTGCCGAGGTTGGCGGAGGTCGAGGAGCGAGAAAAGGCGGCGGCACAACGTAGGTCGTCTGCCCTCACCTCTTTCCGGCCTTCCGGCTGACGATAGCACCCTCCCAGGGCGGTCTACTCTCTCACCAACCCTCTCAGTGCCTTCCTCACCTCCTTCGCAGCCCTCCTCCCCTCCGCCTCAGCATACCCAATCCTCCCCTCGAGCGCCCTCTGTCCTTTCCTCTCAGTCCCGCCGCGCCTCCGTGCTCAACCTCTTCCGCAAGTCGAGTATCGCCGCCTCGCCATCTTCGCCTCCTTCCGCCGTCGTCGATGACGACCGCGCCAGCGTCTTCTCTGGTCGATCCGGCGTCTCGCACCGCACGCACACACACGGACACTCAACCCGCCAAGCAAACCGCTCCGAAGCGCTCTCCTCCCCCACCGCCTCGATCCTCTCCTCGCCGCACTCGTCGCCGTCACTCTCCTCCCCCGTCTCCTCCCCGGTCCTCCGCACGCGCTCGATCCGCGCCCACCCGGGCTTGAGCGCCACCTCGCACGACGTGCGCGGCGCGGCGGCCGAGAGCGTGATGAGCGCGAGCACAGAGGGGAGTTACTACCGCCGCGGGTCGGCGTCCGCTTACGGCGCCGCCTCGCAGCGTGGCACACGGCGCACCGGAGCGGGCGGGGTCGGCAGCTCGGCCTACTCGGCGTCGTCGCACTCGTCCTCGCGGCTCGAGACGCTCTCGTCCTTCTCGCACTCGCACCTCACTTCCTCGCCGCCGTCGTGCTCCCGCGCCCCGTTACCGCCTCTCGCGTCAACGACGGACCCGCTCCTCTTCGCCGCTTCGGGGGCGGAGCCGACCGCGCAGGAGCTGCGAGAGGAGATCGAGGAGATCGAGCGCGAGGGGAGGAGGGTTGCCGAGGGGTGGACAAGCGCGATGACCGTCGCAGTCGGGAAGTGGGAGAAGGAGGTGGGCGAGGAGCTCGTGCGAGGGCTGGGGGGACTGGTGGAGGTCCCGCCGGACGAGGGGGCCGGAGGGAGAAAACGGGAAGAGAAGGAGGAGGGCACGCCCAAACCGCGTCGACGGAGCGTCAACCTCGTCGTCAGGTCGCCGTCGCTCTCTTCCCCATCATCAGCAGCATCACCGTCATCACCCTCCTCTCGAGCCCTTCCCTCCTCGCCTCGCCTCCGCCTCCCGCCTTTCCTCCACTCGCCGCCTCTCTCCCCTCCGCCTTCCGACCTCCCCGACGACCTCGAGCTCGTCACCTCGCGGTTCATTGCCGAGGTCGAGTCCATACGAAGCGGACAGCGGGCAACGCGCGACAAGTACGCGACGAGGGAAGAGTTCTTGCGGGCGAAGCTGAGGGGCGCGGAGTTGCGCGAGAAGCTTGCCAGGGGCCGATAGGTGGTAGAGCGCGTCGAACGTTGCAGACCCGGCGTTCCGGACGAGGAGAAGAAGAGGGGAGAAAAGGGCCAGGCGGCGGTTCCCCGTTCGCATCCGCTGCACGCCGTTCGGGCTCTGAGAGCCCCGATAAAACCTCCCTCTCGAGCGCCTGCTCTCTGCTTGTGCTGCTCAGACTGCTCATTTTACTGCTTGGCTGGCCAGAGGAGCGGCGCAGCCCACCAAGATGGCAAGCACGCCGTACCGTCCCTTGCCCTCGCACTCTCGATCTCTTTCCCGCTCTTTCAGCCCCGATCAGGTCCTCCACGCCGACAGCGTCGCTCCGCCGTCGTCGCCGTCGCCGTTCGCGCGCTGGTCCGCCGCATCGACCGTCAGCAGCCGCCGCCGTCTCTTCCTCCTCGTCGGCAGCGCCGTCGCCCTCCTCGTCGTCGTTGCCAGCGGCGCCTCTCACGAACCGAGCCGCGCTTATGTCGCCGCGACCATCGAACGGTGGAGGAGCGCCGGGGACATGTACGACGAGCGAGCAAGGCAGGGCAAGAGGTACAGGATGAGCGAGGAGGAGGAGCGGTTGAGCCAGTACAGGTGGAAGGCGACGCCGGACGAGACGCTTGTCAAGACCGTGGGGCAGCTTACCACGGTGCGCACTGCTTCCCTCTGTCCTTCCTGAGCATCATCAACCAGACTGGTTTTCCCTTTTGCGAAACAGGACGAGCGCCGCGTCCGGTCTTGGCTGCTTTCCACACGCCCTTATTCCCTCCACGGCACGACCCTGCAGTACGCCTCGCCCGTCTCGCCCGTCGAGCGCATCGTCCCCGGGCACGCGGCAAAGAAGCACGCCTCGCCGCCGTCGAGGGGCGAAGGGCCCGGCAGTCTCGGCGAGGGCAGCTTCGAGAAGTACGGCGAGCTGCTCCAGGAGTGGGAGACGGGCAGGCCCGTGCTCCACACGTCCAAGGGGAGGTGGCAGGAGAGCTACAAGAAGATGCACGCCGAGGTGAGCTGGAGAAGTCTGCCCTTTTCTCCTCTTCCCGGTCTGACCTCTTGCTCTGTCTTCTCCAGATCCTCCGCAATGAGCGGCCGACCCAGATTCTCGAGTATCGGTGCTACGAGGGCCGCGAGTGCGGCGGTCTCGCAGATCGGTACACTTGGCTTTTCTTCCACTTGCCCTCGAAAGTCGCTGATCTTGTCCTCTCCCTGCAGCATGTTCGGCATGCTCTCAACCTTCGTGCTCGCCCTCCTCACGGACCGCGCCTACCTCGTCACCTGGGACCACCCCGTGCCCATCTCGCTCATCTTCGACAGCCCCGCCATCGACTGGAGCGGTGGTCCGAACCGCCTCATCCCCTCGTATTCGCCTGAGCAAGGAGGACGGCCCGCCCACCCGCTGTTCAGCAACGAGACGCTCATGCAGCAGCGGGACGAGATGTGGATGCTCGGGAAGGACTACCCCATCGAGGAGATGCTGAGGCGGTTGAGGACGGACGGTGCCGAGGACGGTTTGGTGAACAAGGAGTGGATTCGGGTGCGTTTCTCTCTCCCTCACACTCTCTTGATTCTGCTCTGCAAGAACTGACGAGTACCGCACGCAGCTCGAGAATCTCAACCGCGGCATGGCCGTCCACTCCTTCCTCAGCCAGAGCGTCATCGACGAGGCCACCGCCAAGGGCCTCACAATCTCGACCATCTACGCCCAGATTGTGCACTACCTCTTCCGCCCCAAGCTCGAGGTCCTCATGTTCATCCACGAGTACGTGAGCCTGTTTGCGCTCCCGAGCGTGTTCTCGATCGGCATCCAGATACGCACGGGCGACGTGTTCATGGTGCGTCGGGCTCTCTTCTCGGCTTTCCCAACCGCCGGCCTGACCCTTCTTCATGTCGGCAGGGCGACCCAGCGAAGGACGCTTTCAATGTGCGTTTTCTTTTCTTGCCACTCATGCAACGAACCGCAGCTGCTCTTCCACTTCTCTTCCTCGATACTGACCACCGTTCTCTGCAGACCATCGAGCGCTACCAGCAGTACTTCACCTGCGCCGAGGAGGTTGCCGGTACGTCTTCCCCTTTTCTTTCTGCCTTATCCCCCTTCGTGCGACTGGTGAAGCATTCTGCCTCTCTCGCTCGACACTGATCACCGTCTCGCCCGCGTACCTGCACAGAAACCTACGCCACGCCTGGACAACGCCCGCTCTACTTTCTCATCACCGACTCCGCTGCTCTCCGCCGCGCCGCCGCCGCTCAATTCCCTGACCGCGTGATTGTCTCGGGCCTCGCGCAACACCACAACGAGCTCCGCGTCGGGAACAACCCGCTCGCCGAGGCTGTCACCCATGCCGGGACCGGCGGCAAGGCGTCTGTCGAGGGCATGGAGCGGGAGATCGAGGGGATGCAGAACACGGTCGCCGAGTCGTGGATCTTCTCCGAAGTCGACTTTGCGCTGCTGTCGTACGACAGCGGGTTCGGCAAGATCCGTACGTTGCCCGTTTCTCCTTTTCCGTTTCCCCCGCTGACCGGCCCCTTCCGCTCCTCCTCCTACTCCGCACTCAAACAGCCACCTTTGTACACGCCAAGCCCGGTCGCGCCATCGTCGTTCCGCGCACGCGCACAGATCCTTTAGACGTGAGCCTGTACGGCCGCCCGACCATGCCCAGCTGCCGACTCGAGTCTACGTGCGTTTTCTCCCCTTTCCTTTCTTACTCGGCCAGGTGACTGATCTTACATCCTCGTATCGCTCCACGCTCACAGTCTATCCAGCTTCACCGACCTCGCCAACAGCTGGTGCGCTTTGGATCTTCCTTCTTCTTCCTCCTTCGGCCCTAACTCCCTCGTTTTTCTTCGCCGCCCTACAGGTCTCAAGGCTAGACACTTATACGTTCTCCGTCGCCTCTCCTCTCTCGCGGCTCATACACCCTGTACTAGACCCGCCACGCATCCGTACTAGACCGCCTTCTTCGTCAGATTCCCCTCCGTCCGTATTCTGTTCTTACTCGCATCGTACATCTCATCGTCTCTTTCAGTCAGTACCTTCTGGCCTGAGGAAACGATGGCGAGCAAGCGAGAGGCTGGTCGAGCAGATCCCGACTGGGGAAGAAAACGAGCCAGCACTCTGGCACCGGCGTGTGGGTGCGAGAGGGTGCAAGTATCGAGCTTGTCGGCGCTCAAGACGCTCGTCTGCGGGGACGGCGTCGTCTGTGAGTCGGTAACGTCCTCGCGCGCGCGAGACGTGAAGAAAACGCTCGGAGAGAAAGCAAAAGAAGGTCGCCGCGATAGATGTCCTTTGCCAGCGCGTTGGCGGCCGGTGAGCAGGAAGTACGGTCGGCATCTCGAGCCAGGCGATCGCGGCAAGCGTGGGAGCGTCGCGACTGAATGCGGAACCAGTTTCTTTTCGGAGCCCTCCCTCGTCCTTTCCTCGTCGCGATGCGCTCTCCTTCGTGCTGCTGCTTCCTTGCGCTGCTGCCGACTCGCCGCCATGTCGAATCGCTACTCGGATGACCCGTCGCTGCCGTCGTACTCGTACCCACCCTCCTCGTCCCCACCCGCCTCCGCTTCGGCAGACGCGTCTTCCCACTCGCCCCATCTATCCCTGCCGACCCACCGCGTGCACCACGACGAGAAGGAGGACGACGAGCTTCTCGCCGCTGAGGAGCTGCTTGCTCACCGCGCGTCCTCCGCCCACTTCCCCTCGTCGTCCTCGTCCCCTTCCCACCTCCGCGCACGCCAACCCCGCTGGTGGGCCCGCACCACCACCTGGATCGCCATCTCCGCCGCGCTTTTTGTCGCGCTGCTGACCGTCGGGGGCGGAGCGGCGCACCCGGCCGTGCGAGAGTACGTCGGGAACAAGGTCGACCAGGTCACCGGGCTGTCGTACGCGGCGGGAGCAGGAGGGTCGAGGGTCGAGTACAAGGAGCGGAGCGAGTGGTGGGATGAGGAGCAGTTCTGGCGGGACGTGAGGGCCGGAAGGAAAGGTGCGTTTTCCTTTCTTCCTCACACTCTGCCTTATCCTCCTGCTTTAACCTCGTCCTTCCGATAGCGAACGCCACCATCACCATCCTCGTCAACCCGCGCTCCAACCTCTTCCAGGACCTCCTCCCGACGCTCACGAACGTCGAGGCGCGCTTCAACGGCCGGTTCGGGTACCCGATCCAGCTCCTTACGGACGGCCAGCTTCCGAGCGAGGCGCTGCAGAACAGGACGAGTTGGGTGACGAAGGGCAAGGCGAGGTGGTGTACGTTGCGATTGCTTCCCTCTCCCGTGCGAGTCCGTCTGACGTCTTTTCCCCCTGCTCCCCTCGTGCCTTCTCCTCCCTCCTTGTCTTGTGCCCTTCCCTCCCTACTCCCCTCGTGCTCCTCGCTTTCGTTACCTGCAGCTCTCGTCACCGAGTCGCAAGGCTGGGGCCCGCCCACCTGGATCACCGACGCCGACATTGAGCAAGGCCGCAACATGAAGATGGGCAACGCGTTCCCGCTCGGCTACCACAACATGTGCAGGTTCTTCAGCAAGTACCACTCGCAACACCCCGCGCTCAAGAAGTTCGAGTACATCTGGAGGCTCGACGAGGGGATCGAGTTCTTCTGCGAATTGGCAAGTCGGGTTTCCTCGCATACCATCCTGCCATTCCGGCTTTTCCCGTCATGAGTAGACGCACTGACCCGCTTTTCACGACAGCAAAACGACCCGTTCATGACCGTACGCCGCGTTTTCCGCTCTTGTCTTTGCAGAACCGTCTTTCCCGAGCGGAACTGACCCTCTTCCTCCTCGCCGCGCAGATGGAGCGCACCGACTCGCTCTACGGTCCGTTTCTTCCCTACGTCGCCCAGCACTGCACTTCTCTGACTCCTCTCTCGGTCTCTTTCTCCCTCTTTCCCTACCGCACCACTCTCCTCGTGTACCGCCCTTCGCACCTCCGACTCACAGGCTACAACAAGATCATGGCCGACGCCTTGTTCACCATGCCAACGCTCTGGGAACACACGGAGAAGTTCATGACCAAGGCGAAGGAGGACCACCCGGACTGGTTCCCGGCGGGGAGGAACGAAGCGCTCGTCTCGACCGCCAACGGGACGTTCATCCCCAACATCTACTACAACAAGTGCGTCGACTCTTCCTTCTCTATCAGGGCGATGAAGCACTGTGGGAGCGTCCTAATCTTTCCCTCTTGCCTTGCTCTCCCGCAGCTTCGAGATCGTCCACCGCTCCTTCCTCGAGTCTGACGCCTACACCGCCTACGTCGACTACCTCGATCACGCCAAGGGCTTCTACACAGAGCGCTGGGGTGCGTCACGCTCCTTTTCCTTCTTCTCTCTTTCCCCCTTGCCCCGCCCTCCTCAGAAGGCCCTGGCCTCTGCACCTCCTCCTCAGCCGTGCCTTCTTCGGTGATTGCCGCTGACTCTCGATGCTCCAAACAGGCGACGCCCCCGTCCGCACGATCGCGCTCTCGCACTTCGTCTCGAGCGACCGCATCCACAATTTCGACGACGAGACCGCGTACAAGCACGACCACGTCCCGTACCCCTGTCCGGATCAGCCGTACGTCGCCTTCGCTCTTCTGCCTTGCCGGCTTTTCTTCGTGCCCTTCCTGCCGGACCCCGAAGGATCAGGCATGTCCGTAACTGACACTACCCTCCCTTCCCACGCCCACGCAGATACTGCTACTGCAGCCCGTAGAAGCGCTAGAAGGATGCCTTCGGGAGGCCAGCGTCGTAGCTAGGCCTCCCCGTCTCCCTTACTTTCCTACATTCCTGCCCCTCTCTTGCTCCGTCTCTTCAGTTACCGCCGGCGGGACCGTCTGTATAGACTCGTACTCGTGTTGGGGATACGTCGCTGCATCTAGACTTCTCTGTGCCTCATCCGGGGTCGTTGCGAGGAGCTCGAGGAAGAAAAGACAAACGAAAATCAAGGAGGGTCGGCGCAGAGGTGACGACTACCCCAGCAGCGTGCCGCCGACTGCAGAATCCGGTCGAGAAAAGGGAACACGAGGCCGAAAGTCGACTACAACAGGGTCTACCTTGGAGGATAAGCTCGTCGAGGTAAGGTATCCGCCTCCACTTTGGTGTTTCACCTTCCTCCTCCTCGCTCTTGCACCGCTGCACTCAGCTAGCGCTTGCCCGTGCTCGATCGACAGCCACTGAGCACCCTCACCCACCCCCAAGCACCACAAAGTCCGTCGCCGTCGTCGACTCGCTCCTCGCTCCCCGACTTCGTCTCGTCTCTTCAGCACGCCCTCGAACGGCTTGGGCGACAGCAGGGCACGCATCAGCACACGCAGAACATCTAGATCAGCACTCGACTGCCATCGCCCGACCGCATCGAGCACCCAGCCCCCCACCTCCACCTCGCTCCCTCTTTCGCCTGTTCGAAGCCATGGCACCCGCTCCACGCGCTTCCACCAGCTCGTCTTTCACCTGCGAGGTAGACAACTGCGGCAAGACCTTCTCCCGCCGCGAGGTGCGTTCTCTGCCCCTGTTCTCCCTCTCCAGCCCTCTTCCCGACGTCGATCCCGCGCTATCGACCCTAACCCTCGCTTGATCCTGCAGTACCTCGCCCGTCACCACCGCTCAAAGCACTCCAAGGAACGGCCCTTCCAGTGCCAGTACTGCGAGAGGGGGTTCAGCCGCAGGCGAGTCGACCTTTCTCCCCTCCGCCCGCTCCTTCACCCCGTGCCGAGACTGACGCGTCCTTCTCCTTCGACAGCGATCTCCTCAAGCGCCACTTCCAGACTTGCGTCGAGGCCAAGGCGCAGCGCGAGCGGGAGGAGAACGGCGAGGGAGGCGACCCTGGAGCGAAGGGCGAGGATGCAGATACGCCCATGCTCGACATGCCGCCAGGTCTGCCCGTCCCCCCCGCGCCCGTCTCCGAGCAACCGCATGCTCCGAGTGCCAGCCAGCCCAGCGCCGACCCGAGCGACCCCTCCAACTTCTTCCCGGCCGGGGTTCCGACCCTCGGCCTCGGCGCGGGCGGGCTATCGGCGACGTTCGTGCCAGGGATGGCTCCCGGCGGCGGCGAGCCCATCAATCTCCCGACCGGGCGAACGTCGTTCAGCGACTCGACGACCGCCTCGCCCGACTTCTTCACGGGCTCGCCTGCATCGATTGCGTCCGTCTCGACGACTGCCACCTCACATGCGGCGGGTCAGACGCCCGATTCCTCCCTGCGCGATTTCAGCTCGCTGCCGACCACCTCCGCCGCCAACCCGAGCTCCTCCGCCTTCACCCTCCAGCACAGCAACTCGATCCCCTCCCTCGCTTCCCTCACCCAACCCGCCCTCTCGTCTACCTCCTCCGATCCGTCCCCGCTGCCGTCCGTCTTCAAGCCCGGCGTCTCGAACGCCACCCTCGCCCCGGGCTTGTCCGGCACGGGCTCGTTCACGCAAGACGAGGTCCTCGCGAGCGAAGTCCTGCGCGACCTGATGCAGTCCGGCTCGCCCTCGGCGGTGATCAGCAAGCTCTTCCACCGCCCCGGAGACGCAGTGACGGCCTCGACCACCGCAGGCGTCCAGGGCGCGGCGGGAGCAGGCGTGAACAACCCGTGGCACGGAGCCAAGGCGGCGGCAAAGGCGGCAGCGAATGGCGGCGGAGCAGCGAACGAGGCGACGTCGCTCGTCGGCAGCGGAGGCAGCTGGGGCTACTTCGACGGCGTCTCGGGCGGCACGGCCGACGGCGCGCTGACGCCCAACACGTCCGCGTTCCTCAACTCGCTCGCGTCGCCCGCGCCGGTCGAGGTGTCGAATAAGCTTGAGGAGTCGCCCGCGGCCCGCCAGCTCGCCGAGTACTTCAACAAGGGCGGCGTCGGCGGCATCACGGCGCTCGACTTGGGCTTCCCGACCGAGCCGAGCATCTTCCCCGACTTCTTGTTCCAGCCGCCGGCGATGCTGCACGACGAAAACGACAGGCGGTTCTACGTCCCGGAGCAGAAGGCACGCTGTCTCCTTTCTGTTCCGGCACCTGTCTTCCCTTACTGACCCTGCTCACCCAATTCTGCAGTTCTGCCTCGGCTATCTCTACCCGTGGCACGGTGTGTTCTCGTCTTCCCCTTCTCCAGATCCTTCGTCGCATACTGACCCATCCCTCCTTGATTTTTCTCTTTCAGTCCCGCCCGTCCAGGTCCTCTCCAGCTACGCCCGCCGCGCCGCGCAGTCTCTCCTGCCTTCGCTCCCGGTCATTCACTCAGCATCGATCAACATGAGCCAGATGCCTACGCATACGGCGTTCGCGCTGACGGTTGCGGGCGGAGCATACGAGCCTACGGGGCAGTCGTGCGTTGCCTCCCTTCGATTCATCTCCTTCCACTCGACTGATCCCCTTGTCCCTGCAGTTTCTCGAACGAGATGCTCGTCGAGAAGCGCGTCTACCTCGTTCGAGGCTTCCAGGCGCCGGAGAAGACGTTTGAGGACCGCTTCGCCTCCCTGCAGTCTCTCCTCCTTTACCAGCTTCTCGGCCTTTTCCACAAAGACGAGCAGCGTACGCCCACTTCCTCCTCATTTCCCGGCAAGTCGACAACTCACCCCTCTCTCCTCGTGCAGAACGCCTCCTCTCGCAGAGCTTCCACTCCGCCCTCATCTACATGCTCCGCTCGCTCGACCTCCCGACCAAGATCAAGGACACGCCTCTACCGGCGGCGCAGAGCAGCTGGACGGGCGACGAGCTCACGCGGCAGTGGAAGGCTTGGGTCGAGGTGGAGACTTGGCGGCGGTGCGTTTCGGTCCTTCGCTTCTCCTTCTTCCACAGCTGCTGATCAAGCCTCTGACTGCAGAGTAACATTTATCGTCTTCCTCACCGACCTCGAGAACGCCATCGCGACCAACTCGTCCCAGCACCTCGCCCTCTCGGACATGGACCTCGACCTGCCCGCATCGGACCGGCTCTGGAACGCCAACTCGGCAGCCGAGTGGCAGGAGCGGAGCATCTCGACGCTCGCGCCCGCGCCGATCTCGTTCCTCGCCGCCGTGCGCGCGCTCATGGCCCCCGGACCGACCGCGCCCGACCCGTTCTCAGAGCAGGGGATCCTCCTCGCCGAGCTGGGGAGGTTGAGCAGCTTCCCGCTCTTGATCCTGAGCAGGACGCTCAGCTTCCTCGAGAAGAAGACGGAGGAGGCGCTGGCCGAGCGTGATCCGTTCAAGGGCCTGCGTGCGTCTTCCTCCTCCTTCGCCTTTCCGCGTCGTGCTGACCTCGGAACATGGAACTGCAGTCGGCGGCATCGGCGTTATGCACGACCGCGACCAGGAGAACCGCGACGTCCTGGTCCGCATCCGGCGCGGGCGCGAGTGCCTGCGCCGTCTTCCTGGAGGTATCGCTCGCGGCGGCGGCGAGAGCTGGTTCAACGATGTGCGCATACAAGACTTCACCTCCTCTTTGCCATCTTATTGACTCGCCGCTCGCTCTACAGGTTGTCCCCACCGCCGCCGCCTTCAACCCGGACAACCTCTCGCCCTCGGGCAGCAGCTCCACCACGACCCCCTCCGCTGCAAGTACCAACAGCCCGCTTACGCCGCTCGACCCGCTCGACCCGCTCGACCTCGCCTCCTCGGCCGCCGGCGCCGTGCCCGCCCCGCCCGCGACGCTCGAAGAGCTCCTCGCCGAGTTCGACCCGAAGCCGTACCAGCCCTTCTACGGCGCGGGTGGCGCGACGCGGCAGGAGACGTACGAGGAGGCGCAGGAGCGGCTCCGGCGACACGGCATCAGGCGCCTCGAGGCGTTCCAGAAGGACTGGCCTGACCTGATGCCCAACCCGATGATGCAGTGAGCCAGCGCGATGGCGCTGCTTGTTTACCCTTTCCTTGATTCCCTCTTCTCAGATGCCTCTCTGTCGTATCCCACCCCACGTGTTCAGTTCGCCACCGTCTACTTCGTCTTTCTTTGCCTCGTTGTTGTGCTCGTTTCCCTCCCTTTCCCGTCCGTGCAAAATGACATCGGTCTCGCTTCCTTTCTTGTCGTCGCGGCGAGCAACAGAGAGTCCGGTAAACCTCGTGCATCTCGTGTTGCGAATGCGAGAGATGCTAATGTTGTACAGCGGGACGGCTCGTCGTCTCCATCGATTAGAACTAGGCGGATCCCCCTCTCCGCCGCCTCTCAGCCTTCTTCGGTTCCTCCTTGCCCTTCTCCTCCTGTGCCAGCCCTTCCCGCTCCTCCCGTTCCTGCCGCTCCGTCGGGCTCTCCCCCCAAACGAGATCGAAGTGGGCCTCCCGCCAATGCTCGACGAGGTCCGGGTGCGGGTCGACGTAGCTTGGCTGGTACGGCAGCGTCGACTCGTCTGAGGCGACGCGGGCGGTAGCGGCGAGACGCCGCGAGCGCGAGTGGGCGAGGCGGATGAGGGCGGGGAGGTGTTGGCCGTACCACGAGTCGGCCATGGTCATGTCCTTGACGGCGCCGCCGTCTGAAGGGGAGGAGAAACGAGAGGGAAGAGAGGGAACGGGCGTGAGTAGGGAGATTCAAGGGAACCTGGTCGGAGGAAAGAACGCACAGAAACTGTCCTTCTCGTGCACCGGCACCCACTTCGCGTCGGGCTGATAGAGCTCGTAGCTGCGAGAATGGCGAGGTCAGAACGGTAGGAGTGTACGGTGAACGGGAAGAAAAGGGACCACGACGCACTTCTTGCAGCCCTCCTCGCCGGCTTGGTCGCGCCAGCCTCCCTTGCGGACCTTCTGCGCGCGGGCGAGCTTGGCCAGGCAGTTCTATGTAGGGAGGAGGGGGTCAGCGCTGCGGTGGCAGGATGAGCAGGGAATGAGCGGACCTCAAGATCTGCAGGAAAGGAACAAGTCAGTCCGGTTTCTCGGGTGAGGATTAGGGAGAAAGGACGGCGTACCGCGCTCGACATAGTGGTACATGACCAAGGGCTCGAATGCCCTTCCCGCAAACCGGCCCTTGTACAGCACGCCCCTCTCCTCCGGGTCCGGGTGCTCCGGGTTGAACTCCTCGGCAGGGATGGCGCGCCCGTCGGCGGTGATGACCTTGGTCGTCGCGGGAGTGAGCTTGAGATGCCGGACGTAGTGTGCGCCGGGCAGGATCCAGCCGGACTTGTGCTGGGTGTGGATGAGAGACTGCGGCAGGAGGAGAAGAGGTGGGTCAAAGGCTGTGATCGGGAAGAGGAGGGGAAGGTGCGCACCTTGGTGAACTCGAGCTTCTCGTACGGGATGGCGTGGTAGATGTCGCTGCGGGAAAAAAACACCGGTCAGCAAGATCGTAAAGGAAAGTGCGGTCAGCGACGGCAGAACGAACCGAAGGTTCTGCAAAAGAGGAGAAAGCGTCAGCAAAAGCATTACGACAGATACAATCTTCACACACCTGCTGAACCAGGACGCTCGTTTCCTCCTGCAGGTGCTTGTGGCCGCCGTTCTTCCAGGTCACGCGAGCGGCGGCAATCACGTCGGTGTTCTGGTACAGCCAGTTGTCCTCGAGGAGCCGCAAGAGCGGCTTGTCGGGCTTCTCGCTCGGGAGAAGGGCGCGGGACCGGCTCGAGCCGTACAGCGAGTGCGGGACGACGTAGAACTCGTCGATGTCGCAGTCGAGGAGCCAGTCGGTCTGCGAGGCGTACGTCCGCGAGCACGTCTCGAGCGAGTTGATCTGGAAGTGACCTTTCTGGTCTGCGAGACGGAGCGCAGGAGACAATGCGGAGGTGGTAAGCGGGGAGGTCGAACGGAGGACCGGAGAAAAAGCAGCTGACCCTGGTTGAACCTATGCAGCTTGACAGTCCCCGCTTCAATCCACGGCTGCAGCACGGCGAGCGTGTTGTCGGTCGAGCCGGTGTCGTAGCTGGAGAAGCGGGAGTTGGTTGGGAGAAAAGGGGAGAAGGGGGAAAATGCGTACAGGTAGAAGCGGTCGACGCCAACGGCTCGGTTCTGCAAATAAGCACCGTCAGTACCACAGGAGTGCAAAGGGGAGACGGACACGTACGTAGAGCAGCCACTCGGTGATCCATCGTCCCTCGTTGTGGATGGCGGCGCAGACGGCGACCTTTCCCACCTCGTCCTCGGGCACGCGGATCAGCTCGTCGAGAAGCTTCTCCTGTGCTCGTGCGCCGTGCGCCACGCCCGTCTGCTGCCACGACCACCCACTGCCGCCGGAAGCTCTTGAAGGTGCACCTCCTCCCGGGATGTACTGCGCGAGCTGGTCGGCGGGCGAGTACGAGTAGGGGAGGTCGTAGTCGGGTGTGGAGCTGGTGAGGCGGTAGGCGACGTAGCTGAGTGCGGCGAGCGGGAGGAGCACTTGCCAGGTGAGCGGGAGGAAGGTCAGCGGGAGGAAGGTCAGCGGGCGGGAGTGGGGCTGAGCAGGAGGCAGAGCTCACCAGCGACGGCGAACCGGTTGTTACGCTGCGCGGTCCATCGCCTCGACATGCTAGACGGCGAGGAAGCAGGCAAGTGGGAGCGGGAAGAGCAACAGCGCGCGACTCGTTCGCTGCGCCGTCCTCTGCGCTTCCTCCGGTCGCTTCGACGACTGCTGTTTCGCCATGGCGACGTCGATCGAGAGACACAGGCACACGCTTCCATCGCGAGGCGGGGTCGGAGGCGGAGCCTTCTTTTTCACGCGCCTCGAGGCGTTCCTCGCGCCCTCCTTCGACCTTCTCGCTCCCTCCCCTCGCATCGCCAGCTCCTCCGAGTGTGCGAGCGCAATCATATGCTCTCTCTTGACGGGAGGGGGCCGCTTGCCAGCCATCGAACGGCCTCACGGGCCGAAGACTGGTTCACGCTTCTTTCGCTTTTCTCGCTTCCAGACCTCCAGGACCACGGTCTTCAGCCTCTGAGCCGCACAGCGTGGCGTCTTGACGCTTGACGGCTCGGACGGACGACCGCCGCCGCTTGCGAGGCGCATTCCGACACCTTGATCGCCTTCGCTGGACTTCCGCTATACCTCCCTTCTCTTTTCAGGAAAACGCGCGTGATGAAGCTGATGCTGCTTGGACGCGGTCGATCGGCGCAGCGCCGCTTCTCCACCGTAATTGTCGTGGAGCTGAGGAAGGCAGCAGCGAGGAAGGCTGACGAGGAAGAAAAAGCGGGTTGTGGTCTTCGCGGCTCGTTCTCCACGCGTATAAATCCGCTGCAAGGCGACCAGTCGGCTGTGGGCACTGACATGTCCTCGACACGACCGTTTGTACACGAGGAAGAGAACAAGACACCGCGATCAGGCCCATCTTCTCACGAAACCAGTTGCGATCACAAGTCGGTCCCGCCATGCTTCGCCCAGCGCAAGACCGTGGGTCCGGCGGAGGCTTGCGAATTGGGGGGAACCTCATACCTACAGCTGCACGTGGATTGAGCAGGGCGAACGGCGGATGGCCGCCGGCGCATTCGCCTTGTCTCCTGCTCGTCCTCCTTCCTCCTCGTCCTGCTCCCGTCAGCGCGTCAACACTCGTCTCCGCTCGCCGTTACCGCCGACCGATTCGGCTTCTGCTCTCCTGGCTACTTTTCTTGCTGGCGCACTCTCGCTCGGGCGTCCGCTTTCACAAGCCTCGACGCCGCTCTCTTGGAGCTCTGGTCTCTGTCCTGCGCTGTTGTCCTCGCTGATTTAGGTGCGTATCAGCGCCGCGATGGCGCAATTCCCTCTCCGACCGTCCTCGTGCTCACCGTACGTCCTGCTGCCTCCCCCCTCAATCGACGACGGAGGAAGCGACGCTGGTGAGCGAGCAGGCCACGATTGGAGGGAGGCGGAGGACATTGCGCTCTTTGACTTCGAGGTCGCGGAGGAGGCGCAGGGCGAGGAGTAGGCGGAGCTTGAGGAGAAGGAAGAACGGGAGAGCCGGGGGAAAACCAGGCGGAGCCTGTTCGAGTTCGCCCTTCTTCGTACTTCTGCTGGGCCTGTACATAGCGGATCAGTATGGTGGAACTCTGCGGTCTTCTCCGGCGTGAGGCATTATTGTCAGAAGACTAGAGAGGTGGAAGAGCAGCCGATTCCGCTTGCTGGCCATCTCTCCTCGACCCCGCCCGTCAAGCCCGGTAAGAGAGCATGCTCAAGGTGAGTGCATTGCGAGGCGAGCCGTCACCGCTGCGCTCTACTCGACCGTGACACTCGTGATCTTGATGTCCTCGAACGGCTTGTCCGTCTTGTCCGTCCGGGCGTTCTCGATGTTGTGGATCGTCTCGAAGCCAGAGGTGGCGCGTCCGAAGATACTGCGGGGCGGAAGGGGAGGGGAGGAGAGACGGAGCAGGTCAGCATAGGGAGGAGATCGGGAGGAAGAGGAAGGGGACGAACGAGTGCTTGTTGTCGAGCCTGTCCGCAAAGCGAAGGTAGCCCGTCAGTCTCTCTCCTAGACCAAGCTGAGGGAATGAGGGAGCAGATGAGAGAATGCGGCGCACCAAGGACAAGGCACGGTCGTGATGAAGAATTGACTGCCGTTCGTCTTCGGTCCGGCATTGGCCATCGAGAGCATGTATGGCCGGTCGTGCTTGAGCGCCGGGTGGAACTCGTCCTCGAAGGGCGAGCCCCAGAGCGACTCGCCGCCCGTGCCGTCGCCGAGCGGGTCGCCGGTTTGCAGCATCTGCGAGTTCGAGCAGGGTGAGCGAGAGGAACGTGGGAGCAAGAAAGGAATGAAGAGCAGGAAAAGGCGAGGAGAGCGTACGAATTTGGGGATAACGCGGTGGAAGATCACGTCGTCGTAGTAGTGCTTCTTCGCGAGGCCGACAAAGTTCTCGACGGTCTTGGGCACGTGATCGGGGTACAGCTCGAGCTTGATGTCGCCGAGCGTGGTGTGAATGGTCACCTTGTGAGGGAGCGGGCCGGAAGAGGTGATGGCGGGAGCGGCGGTCGACATCTCGTCGCGGGTCGGCTTCTCGTTGTAGACATCGCGCTCGCCAGCTCGGTCCCTGCAAAGGCCAATGAGGAGTAAGCTAGAGTTGTAGAGGAAGTGCAAGAGCCGGCGTACTCGGGCTCCTCCCGGGTGAACATGTAGAACCGCGGCCGCTTCCACGCCGTGCAGAACAGGGTCGGGTCCCGCTCGTCCTTGTCGGCGAGGAGCGGGTTTTCGGAGGTCACCATCGCCTGCGTAAGAAGAGGTCAGCCTTCGACTGGCCGGGAGCATGTTAAGGCAAGAGCGTACAATTGTCTTCGTTCCCTTCTTCTCCGGCAAGCCCTGGTACAGCGCGGCGTGCACGAATCGAACCGTCTCGTCCTTGCCGAGTATCCGCGCGACCTTGTTCGTAACCGTGTTGACGACTAGAGGGCGGAGAGCGTCAAGAAGGGAGCAGCGGGGGAGGGAGAAAGACGTACCCTTGATGCCGAGCATGGTCGGGTACAAGACAAACTTGCCCGTCTCGTCCCACGTCGGGTTCCCGACGCTCGCCGTGCTGCCCATCCGGCCCTCCTTGACCGCCTCCAAGCTCGCCTTCTCGAGCTCCTTCTCGACCGCGAGCCGCCTACCGAGCTCCATCGAGTCGAGCGTGACGCCCGCCGTGCCGGCTTGCTGCATCTCTTGCACGGCCGTGAGGGACTCGTCGTACGCGCGCGTGAGGCGGCCGGTGGAGAAGGAGAAGGTCGTGAGGCGGAGGTCGGGCAGGGAGAGGATCGCGAAGGAGTCGTAGGTCGGAGAGAGGGAGAGCGCGACGGGGGTAGATTTGGTCTGTGTGGAGAATGCGGAGGTCAAGGGACTGGCAGAATGGCAGGAAACGGGAGTAAGCGGCGCACCTTTTTGAACTCGTACAGTCCCGTTGTCGCCTTGCTTGTCCACTCGACGCTGCTCGGTTTCTCGAACGGCTCACGCGGCTCCCAGTACTCGATCATGCCGCCGACGTCGATCGAGAGGACAGCGTCGTAGAGGGGGTTGTACTGGGTGTGGCAACGAAAAGTCAGAAAAGCGATGCTTTGTTGGGGTAACGGAGAGAACGCACAGTCATCAGGTGCACACTTTCACGGTGCAGCTTGTCGATGGTGTACAGGGGCTTGCCATCCCCTCGTCCGTCGTAAATGCGGATGATGGGCGAGTCGAAGTCGGAGATGGCGAGGAGGGTGCGGGCATCGTGCTTGCCGTGGACCCAAGCGCAGACCCGAGGGACGTAAGGGAGCTTGAGGATGTTGATCATGTCTGGCCAGGGCGAGGGGATGAGCTGGACAACCCGGAAGGGAGCAAAGGGGAGGAAGCGCACCGAAGTTCTCGACGTCAAACACCTTCGCGCTGCCCTTGACCTCCAGACCCTCCGCCGTCTTGCCACCAGCGTCCGCGCCGAGGGAAGCGCAGTTCTTGCCATCGTCGGACACGCCGAGATGCAGGATGGGCGAGAGGTGGGTGCGGTAAAGCTTGACGAACTCGATGCCGACCGGCTGCTTCTTCCAGAATTTGAGGATGCCGTCGATCGAGGCAGTGAGGAGGAAGTTGGTACTGTAGGTGCACGAGGTCGGCGGGAGAGGGTGAAGCAGAGAGAGGGGAGGGAGTAAGGGGGAGATGAAGCCAGTGAGTGGGCTTGTATCGAGAACTGGAGAGGAGAGAAGCTCACCGGGTGACGGCGACGTGGGTGATGGTGTCGCGGTGCATAAACGACTTGTAGTAGCGGTCGGCGGCGGGCAGGCGGGTCAGGTAGAGCTTCTCGTGCTTGAGGACTGCGAAGGAAAGGTGAGTCCAGGTTCGACTGGTGCGGAGTGGAGAGAGTGGGAGTACCCTTGCGCTTCTTGACTGGTGCACCGTCTGCTCCCGCCGGCATGGGCATAGGCCCGACATCGTCGTCCGAGTCGTCGTCTTCACCACCCGCTGCAGCTGGGTCGGCGACGTCCACTGCGCCGACGTCCACTACGCCATTTGCTGGAGCTGCGTCGGCGGCAATGTGAGGCAGACTGAGCGAAAGCGGGAACGAGGTGGAGCGGACGAGAACGCACGCTCAAAATCAACCGCATCGATCTGGTCCGCCTTGCGCTTGAGCGAGTCGGCAGCAGAGTCCTCAGACGGTGCCATGACAGCTCGAACAGGCTGATCGGGGGGAGCAGGCGAGGAGGAAGAGGTCGACCAGCTCGTCGTCCTCGTCCTCGACCTCCTTCCACTCGCTCACCCGCTGCTTGAACCGCTTCAGACATGTCCACACCGTCCAACTGGCACTACACGGCCATCGTCAAGCCCGCGCACTCCTCCTCGCCCTCGCTCGCTCTCGCCGCTTCCGCTCCGCTCCCTCCCTCCAAGGACACCCTCCTCGCCTCGTCCAGCCTCGAAGTGCGTCTGACTGTCCAGCCTCGAAGTGCGTCTGACTGTCCGCGTGGGTGACGAGGAGCTCGGAGGGGAGGCGCTGGCAGAGAGCGCGCTCGCTCGGGAGGTGCAGGACTGGTTCCCGCAGGTCCATCCGCTCTCTTTCCCCTCCTCAACCGCCAACCTGACCGCGTTCTCCTTCAGCACAAGGAGATGCTTGGACTTGATGGCGCGGGCATGCCGATCGAGGCTGACAGCGGAATGACCAGTCCGGACCCGCTTTCTCTTCTTCCTCCAGGAGGCGGATCTACTGAACATGCTTCGAACTCCGCAGTCCGCTTGAACGCCTTCTCCCGCTCGGCTCGCTCGGCTGCGCTCTCCCTGGCGAGTGGCTCGGGCGCTTCCTCCGCCGCACCCAGCCTCGAGCACCTCGACCTCCAGCTCACCTTCCGCTCTTCCAGCGCTTCCTCCTTTAAGCCAACTCCTGAACTCCAGACCTCCGACTCACAGAGCCTCTCGTCGACCGTGCCGAGCGACATTCTTCTCTCGCAGCTTCTGCACCCGACTTCGCTGCACTTCACCCTTTCCTCCCTCGTCAACCAGGCACTCGAGAAGCTTGCGAAGAAGCTCGTCATCGCCTTCCCGCTCTGCTTCAACCCGAAGTGGGTTGATGTACGTCGCCTCTCCTCCTCTTCCTCTTCTCCAGCGTCTGACACTGAACCGGGTTGTGCTACTTTGCAGCGCTTGACCAACGACCTTGCGGCTCACCGCTCGATCGCGAGCTCCTTGACCAATATTCTCCAGCTCGACCAGGCCAACAGCACGGAGCAGTCACACGGTTCGGACATCGACACCACCGCAGCGCTCCACATGCTCGTGCGTCCTCGTCCTTCCCGTGCTTTCTTTGACGCACGGACCAATCTGCACGACGTCCAGACTCTCACCCAGCGTCTCTCTGCAACTCACGGCATCTCTCCATCTGCTGCCTCCGCCTTGTCCAGCACCGCTCCGCCCTCAGCCAAAGAAGCCCTCTCTACCTCCCTGCTCGTCCTGTCTAAAGAAGCGAGCACGCCAGACGCGTGGTCGGCCGCTAACGGCGCCGCTACTGCTATGGTGGGGGGTGAGCGTTCCCAGAAGGGCGGAGCGAACGGGAAGAGGAGGAAGAAGCCGGTAGGGAGGGTGGAAAAGGGGGAGAGAGGCATCAAGGTGTGTCCCGTTCTTCTTCCTTTTCCTTTTAGTTCTCCTCGAATGGGACTTACTCGCTGTCCTGGCTCACTACCGCAGCGGCGCCGCGCCGAGCAAGCCCGCAAGGAGGAGGAGGCCGAGACGGCCGCGCTCGCCGACTTTGATGGCCTGGAAAACGGCGGCGACCTCGACGCGTCGCAGGTCGAAGCGGCGGACAGGGGGGGTATGCTGGGCCTCCAGGAGGAGATGCTGGACGGGGAGGATGAGGAGGAAAACGAGGAGGGGGACTTTCTCGCGGCGGTCTTCAGCGATTGAGGGCGGATGAGCAAGCTGTAGCGCACGATGCTGGTGGGCCATGCTGTGGAACGGAGCGCTTTCGCTGTCATCAGCTCGGAAGGGAGAGAGCTGCACTTTGAACGCGTCGTCGACGCGTGAACACAGGCTCCCAGTCCACTCGCCCACTCCGCCCTCGAGGGCGTTGCGGGCTGGCTCCACCGCCTGCAGTGGACCCACTCGCTGCGCTCGACCTGTGCACTCCCCTCCTCTCCTCCTTGCACCGCTCCACCGCCTTCCGCTCCCCATCCCGCTCGCAGCTCCTCCGCCGCCGCCCGCCTCGCCAGATCCACCATGCGCGGCCCCAAGGAAGGCTACGAAGCGCTGCCGCTCTCGCCGCTCCCGCCGCCTGCGCCCTTGCCGCGCATGAACAGCACCTCTTCCTACACCTCGATCGGCGACGAGTCGACCTTGTACTCCGACTCGCCCGACCGCGAGAGCTTCATGCTCGACGAGGCGACGGGCAAGGTCAAGGAGGACACAGCGGTGCGTTCCTTCTCTGTCCAGGTGAACTTGCGAGTGAGCGGACTGACCTTCTCTTCCTCCCTTTATCCCTCGCCTTTCTTTCCACTCACCGCATCGCAGGCCCTCGCTGCTGCGGCCGACAACCAGCTCCTCCGCGCTACCCTGACCGCCCAGCAGCGGCGGCAAGAGCGCTACTTCCTCGCCGTCCTCGCCGTCCTTCTGCTCGTCCTCCTCGGCACCTTTTTCTCCCCTCCGCCTCTTCCCTTCTCTTCCGCATCCTCAGCCACTCCTTCGTCCGCCTCGTCTCCTCTACACCTTCACCCGACCCTCGTCGGCCCTCGACCCCTCACCGCTCCGAACGGAACCTCCCTCTACACCCAATGCTCCGCCGACGAGCTCCTCCACGCGATCAAAGGCGCCAAGATCCGACCAGACGGCGCAAGCCGGTTCCCGAACAAGACGAAGCCGGCGAGCATCGAGGTCAAGCCGGTCAAGTGGAGCTTCGACCTGCCGGGAGACGAGGTGGACAAGGAGGGCAACGTCGTGCGCCAGGGGTGCGGTGTGCCGCATGTGTACTCGCAGGAGGAGGCGTGTGAGCTGCTGAGCGCGTTCGGAGGGTGCGTCTCTCCTTTTCTTCCAGCCATACCGGTGTCTTCCTGCCTTCTTCCCTCAAGGCCGCCTTTTCCTGCGTCACCCTCTTCATTTGGCACCAGCTACTGACGCCGCCCCTTCCGCAGCCTCTTCATCACCGGCGACTCCTACGCCCGGCACATCTACTCCGCCCTCCTCATCCTCCTCCGCAACCGACTGGACGGCTCGGTTCACGACTTCGCGACTACGGACGACTGCCGCGGCGAGATGATGTTCGACGACGGCAAGCTCTGTCGCAACCGCATCCCGCTCGACACGGTTTTCCAGCCGATTTGCGGAGGGAGTGCGAGGATCAAATACGTGTGGTTGTGCGTTAACTTTCTCCTTTCTTCCCGCTTACTTGCTCAAGTTCGCCCGTTTCGCCTGCCTGCCCTTTTCCCTCGTCAGCTGTACTGACTGTTCCGCCCTCTCGCAGCCTCCGACCCGATCCGTCCGTTCTTCTTCTTCCCTGCTTGCCTCCGTCGACCTAATTTGACCTAGCCCCTCCCACAGCCCTGCTGCCACCGACCTACTGCACCAGTGGAGCGATTGGCAGCTCGAGCTCTCGTCCGACATGCAGTCCCGCACGCCCGTCTTCCTGCAAGGTGCGCCGCCTTTTCATCCCTCCTCGTGTTCTCTTCGCTGATTTTCTCGTTCGCAGCCATTGGTGTCCACTTTGACTACGACTTCAACCGGTGCGCATATTCTTCTCTCCCTCGCGTTGCACTCGAGTAACCCGTTCGTCCTCTTCCAGCATGACCACCGACTACCTCCCTCGCCTCATTCAAAACTTCGAGCGCACCCGCCCGCGCGTCCTCAACCTCTTTGCCGGCCCGCACCGCCCGCCGAAGAACCAGCCGAAGGCGTTCCGCAAGATCCAGGGGCCCGAGCGCGCCCACGCGTTCAACGAGCAGGTCGAGCTGCTCATGGGCGAGTTTAGCTCCGAGAGGAGGGCAGAGAGGGGCGGTGCGAGGTTCATCAACTACGAGGCGATGACGGACGGGGCGGGGAGCTTTGACGGGGCGCATATGGTGCGTTTCGCTTTCCTCCCTCGAGAAGAAAACGCCTCCGACTGACCTTCCTCCTCATCGCGCTCCTGCTTCTCCACCTCACAGGGCTATATCGTACGTCTCTCCCCTCATTCCCTCTTCTCTCTAGCTCACTCACCCTTCACTCCTGCAGCCCAACATGGAGAAAGTCCAGATCTTCCTCAACCTGCTCGACCTCCTCTGGGCCGACATCGTCCAGGCCGGCGGGCTGGTCGAAACTGTCGTGTAACCTTATCATTCAGCATCTGTCCTGTAGCTGCATCTTCGTTTTCCAACCTGGCAGTCGTGGACCCGCTTTTCTTGCGTCGGGGAGGTCGAGGAGGATTGCGGACTCAGTCCGCCTTGCCGTGCATGTGCGTCATACGCAGTCTGAAGCGCGTTTCTCGCTTCCGCTCTTCCTGCTCTGCCTCTTCGTTAGATGAAAGCGGTCATTCCGCCTCGCTTCCTCTTCCCCTCCTTCCGCTCACTCGCTTTCGCTTCCGCTTGATTTCCAGCCTCGATACACCCTTTCCCAAGCACCCCAGCACCCTCTACACCCTCCACCGCCTACGCCATGCCCCGCCCTCGCCCCACCCGCTACCGCAAGCCCTGGACTTCGGACGAGGACGAGGCGCTCAAGACCGCCATCGAAGTACTGGGCACAAAATGGCCCCTCGTCGCAGACGCACTCGAGGGGACGAGGTCGGCGGGTGCTTGCGGGTCGAGGTACAAGCTCTTGCTGCTCAAGGAGGAAGAGGAGGAGGAAAAGGAGAGGGCGGGGAGGGGCGGTGCGTCTTTCTCCCGCTTTAACCGACGAGCCAGAGTCGCTGACGGAAGTACTGCCTCTTTGATGTGCCGTGCCCTTGCAGAGATCGACTGGGACCAAGACGACGACCTCTTCCTCCTCGAGCAGTCGGCCCAGGCCAAGAAGCGCGGGAACGGCAAGCTCGACCTCACCCTCCTCACCGCCCAGCTCGGCAATGGCGCCACGAAGGGCGAGGTCCTGCGTCGCCTGGACGAGCTGCAGCGCCGTAGGCGACAGGAGCAGAAGGAGCAGGAGGGTGCGTTGCACTGTTCTCAACCTCTTGCCTTCTTTCCCTTTTCCTGACTCGGCCTTTTCTCTTGTATCTCATCTTCAGACGAGCGCCGCGTCGCCCACGCCAAAGCCCGAATCGCCGCCCACTCCTCCACCTCCGCGAAGAAGAGCGGCCTCATCCCCTTCAAGCGGGCGACCTACAACCGCTCGACGACCCCGCTCGACGAGGACGACGTCGAGGACGAGGACGAGGACGAGGACGCGGTCGTCGTCTCGTACACGGGTCCTCGCCCGAAAAAGGGCAAGGGCAAGGCGCGCGCGCGCTCGCCCTCCGTCCTCGCCGACGACGACCCCGGGCCTTCGACCTCCTCCAAGCGCAAGCGCCGCGCCGCGTTCGACCTCTCCGACAGTGGCGACGAGGTCGACAAGGTCATCGATGCCCTGTGCGGGGCCGTCGGCGTGCTCAAGAGGCTCAAGACGGCGGCGGGGGAGCGCAAGGAGGAGGTCGCGCAGGAGGGACCGGCGGGTCAGCAGCAGCAGGCGTCGAGCCCGGCGCAGCAGCTCGGCGACAGCGTCGACAGGCCGGACGGGGCGGCGGCGAGCGGGTGAGCGGGTCGCTTGCACGGGCCGGGTGTTGATAGCTTTCTTTCTCTTCTTCAACATTCCTCCCCGCTTTTCTTCCTTTCCGGCAGACCCAGTCCTCGATACAAACCTCGGTACACCCTTTCTACCTTCTCTTCGTCCTTCTCCTTCTCTGCCGTTCTTCGTCGTAATACAGCCTCTTCTTCTCCTCCTCTTCTCCTCCGCTCTCTTCGCTGCTGCCACTGCTCGACCCGCTGCCGTCCGTGCTCTCCTCGCTTCTGCTGCTGTCCGACGACGAGGCCATCCTCCTCCGCCGTGTCGCGCCTGGTCTGCTGGATCGCCGAGGTCGAGGCGGAGGGGCGTAGCTGAGTTGGTGCCGGCGGCGGACACAGAACCAGGCGATGAGGGCGGCGGTGAGGAGCGCGACGGCGAGGCAGATGAGGAGGGTGGTGGGTGTCCTGTCGACGGGCAGTTCGGGAGAGGAAAGATGGGCCGGGTCAGTCTGGGAAGGTCGAGAAAGGAAGAAGGAAAGAGAGCGCACAGCTTGGAACTGAGCATTGAGAGCGCGCTGGTCGAGTCGTCGCCTGTCGAGGGCGTTGATGTAGAGGTGGAGAGAGACGGGGAAGAGGCGGCGGCGGTGGTTTTACTCGTGGCCGAGGTTTTCTCGCCAGCTGTCGTGACACTCGATGAGGGCGCGGCAGTCGGCTTGACGGCGCTGAGTATTCGACGGAACGTGAGGGAGGGAAGCGCTAGAGCGAGAGGGCCACAGAGGTGAAAAGTGGCTCACCTGCCCCCTCCTGTCCCGCTTGCCGCAGTGCCTCCCGCACTCTTTGCCGTCCCAGTCCCGCTCGACCCAGCAGCGCCGCCGCCAAAGACGCTTGAGACGAGCGCCTGGCCCATCGAGAACAGCGCGTCCTCGTCGCTGCCGGATCCGCTCGGGACTGTAGCGGCTTTCGAGCCGGGGAAGGCGATGTCTGCGGAAGCATGGGGGCGTCAGTACGGCTAAGTACGACAAGACAAGGAAGGAGTAGGCGCTCGTGCGTGAACGGCACTGTGAAAGATGGCAGGGACAAGGGGAAAACGGGCGGCGCACACAGCACATCCGCCTCGTCGTGCCCCGAGTTGCCGTTGATGCGGCTCCCAAAGCACACCCTCGCCAGAGTCACGCTCGCCTCACCCATGCTTCCAAGAGCGTTCTGCAGAAACCTGTAAGTTGCTCTTCTTGCTTCGAGGCGAAGAGGGAGCAGAGCCTACCGTATCCGCCCAGACGCCAAAGGTCAACTGTCCGCCTTCGCCACAGATGACGGCAACGACGGAGAGAGGCTGGATGCCGAAGTTGGTCGGGTCGAAGTCGTCGTCCTGGTCGATTACGACGTACCTGTACGCTTGGGAATCAGGATGGGTAGGATGAGATACAAGTCTGAAGGCCTACTGCACGCTCATTGCATCAATAGAGGCGCCAGACTCTGCGAAGGGGGAGGGGGTCAGAGAAAAATACTGGAAGACGAGAAGAAAAAGCAAAAGCGCACCGTCCGTGAACGCAGTCTGACTCTGGTACGATCCGTCTCCCTCGCAGATACCGCTGATACCGTCCGGTGCGCCATCACAGTCGACGTCCTGCGTGCGATCGTGGACAGTCTGCGAGGAAGAAGGCGGAGGAGAAAAGCGGCCTCACCATGTTGCTCTCCCACCAGACATAGTTCGGACTGCTCTCCTTGTCTCCACAGTACCGCGTCCCGTCCTTCCCCTTTCCGTTCGTCTTGTACCCTCCGTCGCGCGTGTCGAGCCCGACGCCGTCGCCGCAATCGAGCGAGCCCGTGGTACCGACGGTGCTGTAGAACGAGGCGAGACCGGACTGGACGTCGAAGAGGGCGGAGGGATTTGTTGAAGTCGATGCGTCCCGGCGAAGGGGCATTCAGCGCGAGGAAAGGGTGGGGATGAGTCGTGAGAGGGGACGAAAAGGTGGAAGGGGTAGAAGAGCGGGTTCTGGGTGTGCGCAAGGACGGGAGAGCCGGCTCGAGGCAAGCAGGACGCAGAGTGGTACCGCACAGCGCTCCTGAGAACGGACTGGAAGGGAGAAGACGTTCATCGCGGACAGCGAAGTGCTCAGGAGAAGGCGCCTCGGACAAGCCGTCGTGTGGCGATGGGCGGTGCGCGCGCCGGCCAGCGGGTGTCCAGAGAGCTAGTACAGCGTGTGAGCCTGAGAAGAGCGAGGACGCAGCGGTGTGAGGGGCGGAAGGCAGGACGGCAACTTCGGCAGCACTTTGTGCGTGACTGGCAGAATCCCAGATACAGCAGAAGGCCGCACTCACATCGAAGGCCTCTTAGCTCAGTTGGGAGAGCGACAGACTGAAGCTACAGTTTCATCGTTCTGCAGGTCTCCGGTTCAATCCCGGAAGAAGCCATGTCTTCTTTTGCTTTTGACGTCCAGCCCTTCTACGGGTTTTCCTCTGCTGCCGAGGTCGTCTGCGACCCCTTGTGCCTCTGTTTAGACGAAATTAGACCTACGAAGTACTTTTGCCGGGCCAGAGCCTGCAAGAAAAGAGGCGGAAAAGGCTCCCTTGCTCTTGCACCGCTGCCTGCTTGGCTGTAGGCGACTGTCACGCCGTCAGAGCTGCACTTGGGATCAGTAGAGCCCGATGACCCCTCCGGAAGAGAGTTTGTCGAGGGTGTTGTTGTTCAATGCGTCGCTCAAAGCGGCTGCTTCGCATTCCTCCCTCGCTCCCTTTCCCTTCCTCCCGCTTGTGACGACTGCTCGGTCCGGTGTGCGTGTGGACCGTCCTGCCAGTGCCAGTGCCCGCCGTCTCTCCCCTCGTCCACCGCCAGCAGTACACCCTCGCCTCGTCTCTCCCCCGCCAGCCCTTGTTTGGCCCGCTCCCACTCCCCTCTCGCCCTCTCTGCACCTCGACAGCACTCGCTAGCGTACCAGAGCACCTTTCAGCACCCCGCCTAGCCATTCACTGCCTCGCCGCACCATGTCTTCCGCCGCCGGTCAGGCCAAGGTCAGTCGACTTTCTACGCCCCCTCTCTCGCCCTCCCACGGCCACGATGGTGCCAATGCTGCACTTCAAGGTGCCACACGAGTCTGGAAAATCGGCTCCTTGCCATCACGCGACCCCACAACCCGTACTGACTGGCCCCCGTCCTTCAACAGCTCGCTCGCCCTCGTCGGGCCTCTCGCGCTCCCGCTCGTCTCGGCCAGGACGAGAACGGACCAGCAGCAACGGCAGCAGCTGCCCAGCCCCGCCTCATCGGCAAGGCGAGCACGGCGGGACTGGCGGCCGCGGGGCGCATGGTGGGCAGGCCTGGGGTGCAGCAGCAGGCGGCGACGGCCGTCCCGGTCAAGGTGGGCGTCGCGGCGCCCGGTGCGCTGCCAGGACCTCGTAGGGCCTTTGGAGAGGTCACGAACGGCGGCGCGGCGACTCGGGTGCGTTTCTTCCCTTTCTTTCCTCGATCTATGCGAGTGTTGGATGAACGAGATGAGGGTCGGGGGAACTTTGGGCTAACGAGCTTCCTTGCACGAGCAGAACGCCAACGCCGACCGGTCGTCCAAAGACGGCTTGAACGTCCCCTCGAAGCCGACCACCCGGTCCCGAACTGCCTCTGCCAACCAGCCTCTCGCCCAACCCGCTCCTCAACCTCCCTCCTCCACCGGCACCGGTCTCGGCCGCCTCAAGATCGGCTCGTCGTCTTCGGCGGCCGCTCCGCAGGCCAAGAGCACCCGGCCGACGAGGAGCGCCGCTGCCCCCAAGCCCAGCCAGGGAGCAGCCGGCTTCGGTGTCGCTCCCGGTGCGCCGCGGCTGCAACAAGGCGAGTGGGCCGGAGCGTACGACGGGCAGTCGCACGGCGTCGCTGACGTCCAGCTTCGCCGCGACGATGGCGTTGCGCCGGCGGTCGGGCTCGGCATCGGCGCGCCCGGCCAGGACGACTGGGTCGTGGACCAGATGGCGGTCGACCAACATCCCGTCGCTGGTCCGTCGTCCCCCGGCAGGAGCCACAAGCGCACGCACGACGTTCAGCTCTCGGACGACGACGAGGCGGACCCGCACGCGCAGTCGGCCTTCTCGGCTGGCCACCGCGCGGGCCACCACGACGACAAGGTCCGCATCGTCGACGCGGGCGACGTCGTCGACCCGGAGGACTGGCTCGCGCAGCTGTGCGACGAGGAGGAGGCGGTCGAGAGCAAGCTGCTGCTCGAGGAGGTCAACCGCGAGTTCTCGGAGCAGGTCGACTACTGGGACATCAGCATGGTCGCCGAGTACAGCGACGAGATCTTCAAGTACATGGCGGAGCTCGAGGTGCGTCGCATCGCGGTCTTGCGCCGGCCGACTATGTGGACTGACCTCGATCTCTCCTTTCCTCTTCCCCCTTTGCAGGAGGCGTCGATGCCCAACCCGCGCTACATGGACCACCAGACGGAGATCGAGTGGTGAGCTGCTCGCTTCCCTCGCCCATGCTCGCATCCACTCAACCTTCTCCCCATGCCAGGTCGATGCGGACGACTTTGATCGACTGGCTCCTCCAGGTCCACATGCGCTACCACATGCTCCCCGAGACGCTCTGGATCGCGGTCAACATCATCGACCGCTTCCTGTCGAACCGCGTCGTCTCGCTCGTCAAGTTCCAGCTCGTCGGCGTGACGGCCATGTTCGTCGCGGCCAAGTACGAGGAGATCATGGCGCCGTCGGTCGAGGAGTTCGTCTACATGACCGAGGGCGGCTACTCGCGCGACGAGATCCTCCGCGGCGAGCGCATCATCCTCCAGAGCCTCGAGTTCAACGTCTCGTCGTACTGCTCGCCGTACTCGTGGGTGCGCCGCATCTCCAAGGCCGACGACTACGACATCCAGACGCGCACGCTGTCCAAGTTCCTCATGGAGGTCACGCTCCTCGACCACCGCTTCCTCCGCGCCAAGCCCAGCATGGTCGCCGCCATCGGGATGTACCTCGCGCGCCGCATGCTCGGCGGAGACTGGGTGCGCCTCCTCCCTCTCCCGTCCTTGTGATTTGTGTGCAAGACTGACGAGAGTTGCGCGAGCAGAATGAGGCCTTCATCTTCTACTCGGGCTACACGGAGGCGCAGCTCCTCGTCCCGTCCGGCTTCCTCCTCGAGTCGATCGCCGCGCCCGGGTTCGACGACAAGTTCGTCTACAAGAAGTACTCGAACAAGAGTGCGTTCGCGGGTCCACCTGTCCGTCCACGTCTTGCCTGGAAGCTGACGCATATTCTGTACTTCCCTACCGCGCAGAGTTCCTCAAGGCGTCCATCTTCGCCCGCAACTGGGCGCGCAACAACGCCGCGCTCGAGGCCGAGGCCTAGTCGTGCCTCATTCCTTCTCGCCCTCCAGCTCACCTCGCCTCGCTTTCTCGCCCCGCCTAGAAGTCCTCCTCTTTCCGCCTTCGCCTTTCTCGCCTGTCCATCTCTCTTTCTCGCCTTCTCTCGCCCACCCGCGCGCCGCATACCCGTTCTACCCCCTCGCGCCCCTTCTGTCCTGTTCAGTCCTGCGTCTCTCTCCCTTCGTTCTTCGCCCCTGTAATCTCTTTTTGCATTTCCCCCCCTTTCCTCCTCCCTGCCCTCCTCCCGTAGGAGCACCCCCGCTTTGCCCTCCCACCTACTCCTCCGGGACCCTCGCACCCTCCGTCCTCCGCATACCCCTACTTTTCCCCCTTTTCCTGCTTTCCTTCCCGCCTCTTGCGCGCTTCCGCCGCCCGTCTTTGCAGCTGGATGGAATGCATGGCGCCTGAGGCGTTTTCAGCATGTCGCGCTCGAATCAGGCGAGGACAGGGCAGCGAGGGTTTCTCGTGAGGGCCGCCGTGTGTGAAGAAACTGCTTGTTTTGCGCGGAGAGAGAGGGAGACCAACATGCGAGAGTACGGACGAGGAACAACTGGAGGGGGTGAGGTGGAACAGCGCGAAAAGGGAGGTGGAAGGAGATAGGGTGGGTATAGATCCGGGCGAGCAAGAAAGGCACAGGAGGTACGAAGGGTATGAGAGGCAGGGAGGGTTAGGGGGGTATGCGAGTGAGGCGGTGACGGGGAATAGAAACGAGGACGGGGGCAAGCGGCAGCGTGTTTTGGGCGGTGGAGGCGAAACCGGCTGGTCGGGGAAGGTGTGTAGATCGGCGGGAGGAAAGGCGGGAGGAAGCGAGGGAGAGAGGACAGGGGGCGGCACGCGCTCAGAGGATCGAGCACTTGCGCTGCTTGCGCCCTTCCCGCCTCCGATTCCGCCCCGCGCTCGGCCCGCCGCCCGCCGCCGACTGCTTGATCATCTGCCGGACGACGTCGGCGAAGACCTCCTGGACCTGTTCCCATCCATCGTCCATCACGCATCAGCTTCTCCCGCTGCCCGCCGGCAAAGAAAGAAAGGGAGGGGAGAGAGCGCGAGAGGACGAGAAAACGCACGTTGATCTCCTTGCGCGCGGACGTCTCGTAGAAGGGCACGCCGCCCCACGAGCGCGAGAGGTTGATCGCGACGTCGCGCGGGACCTGGCGCTCCTGGACGAGGTCAAGCTTGTTGCCGACGAGGACGAGCGGGACGCGGTGCGGCTGGCCCTGCTCCCCATGTCGCCGTCGTCCCTTTTCGTTAGCTAGGTAAGTATGAGGGAGAAGGGGAAAGGGTGACGCACCGAAGGTGAGGGGGACGACGCCTCCTTGATGCGCTGGATCTGCTCCCAGATGTTGTGCAGCTCGCTGACCGACTCCATCGAGGTGAGCGAGAAGACGAGCAGGAACCCGTCGCCGGACTTCATGTACAGCGTCGAGAGCGACATGAACTGGGAGATTGTGCGACTCGGTCAGGCGAGAACGAAGAAAGGAGGAGAGAAGGGTGCGCACCTGCTCCGTTCCGGCCGTGTCCAGCACCTCGAGCGCGACCGTGATGCCGTCGACAGTCAGGTTTCTTCGGTAGCTGTCCTCGATGGTCGGGTCTGGTCCGGATGTGGGAGGAAAAGGTGAGTTGGAAAGGAAGGGTGAAGGAAGGGAGGGGGCGCAACGGACCGTACTTCTCCACTGTGCAGGAGAGGACGGTCAGCAGGGCAAGGTCAAGGGGAGGACGCGGGAGAAACGCACCGAACATGGAGTGCACGAAGCGCACTGTAAGCGCCGACTTGCCGACTCCCTTCGTGCGGCGGACCAGGGATCTCGGGTCAGTCTCATCACGGCGGGTGAGGAGCGAGAGGACGCACTCCTCCGCCCATGACGACGATCTTGTATTCTGGCCTGCAGGGGCGGGCAAAAAGAGGGTCAGTTGAGGAGGAAGAAAGGGTGAGGTCGGGTTGAGGCGGCATGGTAGCACGCTGGTGGCAGGAGCGCCTTTCGAAGCATGCCGCTGACACCGGTGCGAGGTCGCCTGGCTGGTTTGCGCGAGGCGAACGGGTCCTTTTGTGCGGCACCCTCCGCCGCCATTGAACGCCCTCGCCCTCGTCCCGCCTGATGTGCCGGTCAGCCAGGCGGTCCAGCATCGCGTTGCATGAGCGTGGGCCTGCCGGCACTGCCGTAGCGGCCTGAGGCGGTGTTGTGCCGAGTTGGATGCGAGTTGAGGGAGGTGGGGGGGACGAGGAGAGAAAGAGGCGACCGCTCACAGGGGCATGGCTCGACGAGTCTCGGCGGACCGCAGTGCAACAATCGGGCACGGAGAGCGAGAGGACAAGCAGCCAGCAGGTGGCAGGAGAGCGACCTGGCGTCTTCGTTGCTCCTCGCCTTCCGCTCAGTCCGCTTCTCTCGCCCCGACTCGACTGGGTTCAAGTGCACGCTACCGCCCACCATGTCGACCCTCAAGTCCCTCATGCAGCAGCGCAAGCATTCGACCCGCATCGACCACCCGCACGCCCGCTACTCCAACTCGGGCCAGCTCTCGTGCGCCCTCTGCGGCCTCAAACTCAAGGCAGACTCGCTCTGGGGCAGCCACATCATCTCCAAAGTATGTCACTCCCCCACCCTCACGCAACAACGCTGACGAGCTGACGAGCCGAGCGAGCAGGGCCACCGCGTCGCCGTCCAGAAACACGAGCAAGAGCAGCTCGCAGCCGCAGAGCGCAAGCGCAAGCGTCAGCAAGCCGAGGACGACGCCGACGAGGAAGGCGCCGAGGGCAACAAGCGTGCGCGCGAGGAGGACACCACCGCCTCTTCCTCCTCCCTCCCCGCCGGCTTCTTCGCCGACCCGTCGCAGGCGCCCGCCCCGCGCGCTCCTTCTCCCGAACCTGCACCCGCACCAGCAGCAGCCGCAGCAGCGCCGGAGGAGGAGGACCCCGAGTGGGCCGAGTTTGAGGCGTATCTCGCCAACGCCCCGGACCCTTCTTCCTCGTCTGCCGCGCCTCCCGCCGGCAGGTCGACCGCAAGTGCGACGATCTCGGCCGCGCCGGTCAAGTACGAGCACGGCGCGCCGGCGGAGGACGACGAGGAGGGCGGTGAGGGAGCGGGAGGGGAAGAGGAGGAGGAGGAGCAGGGCGAGACGGAGGAGGAGAGGGTCGAGAGGGAGATGAGGGAGGAGAGGGAGGAGATGCTGCGCCGGCTGGAGGAGGAGGAGCGGGAGCAGAAGGAGGCGGACGAGAAGGTCTCGGTGCGTCCTCCTTTTCTTCGTCTTTCTTCCCATCGCGATCATCGGCGCTTCGTGCCGGTCTCTCGGCCTTCTTCTGACATGTTTCGCTTTCGTAGGTCCTGAAGCGGCGACTCGAGGCGATCAAGGCGGCTCGGCAAAAGAAGGCCAAGGCATAGCCTCTCTTGCCGCAACTCGACAATATCCCGTCTCTTCTTTGGCAGTCTTCGCTCGTGAGAGATATACGAGACCGGTACAAGGGCAAACTGACTGTCGAATACTAACCCTAAGCCCTCCTCTCCATTCTTTGGCTCACTGCCTCATAGCCCTGCACACCGCCCCCTCCCTCCTCATCCCCCTCCTCACCCTCTCCGCCTCCGCCTCCGCCTCCCCCCAGAACGCCCTCCCATCCCGCGTGTCCTCGGGGTAGCACAGCTCCTCCAGCCCGTCGAGCAGCCCGTTACCGAGGAGGACCTCGCTCAGGCTGTGCGGGTAGTCCTCACCAAGGCTCGGCCGCCTCGAAGGCGGAGGAAGGACCATCACCCAGCTCTTGAGCGTCAGGTGCGTGAGCGCGGGGACGAAGGCGTGCGAGAGGAGGGTGCAGGCGACGGAGTGCGAAAGGACGAGGGTGGAGAGGGTGACGTGCGTCAATGAGCGGAGGAGGGCGGGAGGGAGGCAGGGGTGGAAGCGGGAGAGGGAGAGGCGCGAGGAGGAGAGCGTGAGGTGCGTGAGCTCTGCGAAAAGGAGAGGTAAGTCAGGTTTCGCTCTTCCAGCATCGGTTCGCAAGAGAGGCGGACGCACCCTGTAGACCCGCGAGCTGCTCCACCCCCATGTTCGCGCACGCGATGTTCAGCTTCTTCACCCCCTTGCAAGCCCGCAGGACCTGTCCGACCTCCTCGCCCTCGAAGAAGCACCCCTGGTCGTGCAGCTCCTTCTCCCGCCCGACGCCGATGCTGAGGTCCCGCACCGCCAGGCGTGCGCTCGTAGCGAGGAGCGGGGACTGAACGAAGAGGCGTAGGGAGAGAGGGGAGGGGAGGGACGGCGAGCGGAGGAGGGCGGCTTGTGCCGGTGTTCGCAGGGATCGAGAGACGAGCGCGAGGGACGCCAGCGCGGGCGCAGCGGAGGGAGGGGACAGGGTCGTCCGGGTCGTGTCCGCCGTGGTCGTAGGTGGGAAAGGGGACGTCGAGGCGAGGCCGTCGAAGATGTCGAGAAGAAGCTCGAGGGGGAGGGAGGCGAGTGGCATCCTTGTTGCAACCTTCGAGGTGGGAGGAGAAAAGGCGAGAAAGAGGAGAAAGAAGAAGCGGAAGCGTGAGCGCAAGGTCGAGCACGCCCCGGACACGAACCGGACCCGGACGCGCCCAGCCCTCGGGACGAAAAACCAGCCCCGATCCCAAGTCGCGTTCTCCTTCCCTCCCCTCTCTCGCCCTAGTCCGACCGGCTCTGAGTGCACTCGGCCTACAGGGCTACGGCAGCCGCATCGCGCCCTCCTGCACCCTCGTCCGGAGTTTGCCAAAGACGTCCCGGAGCCCGTCGCGCGCGGCGTCGACGCCGGCCTCGAGCGCGTTGCCGGCCTGCCCGCCGACATTGAGCGATACGGGACCGAGGTTGAGCGCAAAGTTGTCCCGGGCTGGCTGTTGAGGTGGAGCGGAGGAAGGAGGGAGCGAGGAGGAGAGGGAGGACGAGGGTGCTGAAGAGGGCGGAGGGAGGGCCGCAAACGAGGGGCCGAAGGTGAATGCCGCGTCGCGGACCATGGTGAGGAAGCTGTTGTGTCCACACCATCGGGGCCAATCAGTCTCTCGCCTCAGGACGTGTCCGGACGCGATGAGAAAGAAGGGGGAAGACGGCCAGCGCACCTCTTCGAGTTGTGCACGCACGTCCCGCCGAGGATGATCCTCGTCCCCATCCCGACCGGTCCTCCGGGCCCCACGCTGCCTTGCAGCCCGCCGCCAGAGGCAAACTGCGCGTTCAGCTGCGCGACCGTCTTGGCCTCCTCGTAGGTCGTCCCGCCAATCATGAAGATGATGATGTCCTGCGGCCTGTCTCGGGGCGCCGACCGTGAGCGAGAGCAGCGGAAGGACGGGAAGTGAGAGTAACGCACCGCGACATGCCCTGCGGACCGATGTTCTGCCCCTCGACGTACGGGTAGCTCGTCTCCTTGATCCGGCCCTTCAGCAGCAGGTCGATCGTCTCGGCGAGGTGGGGCGTGTGCTGCGTGTAGACATTCTCGACGCCCTGCACTCGCCAAGCGGGTGAGTTGAGGGGGAGAGAGGAGGAGAATACGTAGGACGCACCTTGAGGCCCTTGAGCGCGCTCTTGCCGCGGCTGAAGAAGTTCTCGTTCGCAAAAAGGTCGTCCTGGCGCTGATCAGCGCCGGCAAAGTTGAGCATGACGTGCACCATCTTCTCCTCCCTTCTCGTCAGCTTTTGCTCTCTAACGTGGAGGAAGGGAGAAGAGGGGACGCACCTCGGCATCTTCCACCCCTTGCTGCTTGAGCAGGTCGACGACTCCGGCGATCTGGTTGCCGGGCAGTTTCTGGTACCGCAGGGCGTAGAGGATCGCGAGGCGGAGCTTCGCTTCGGAGGGGATCTCGGGGGAGGAGATGGCGCTTTGGACGGCCTGTGCGAAATCCCAGAGCCTTCTACATCAGCTACTGCAAGCGGGGCACGCAGCGGGTCGACCAGAGATAGGCGAGAAACGCACCCGCAGATCCGGCCCGTGGCTCTCGTTGCTTGCCAAGCTCTGCTCAAGCTCCGAAACTTGTAGGAGGTGGCGGACGTTGACGAGCCTCGAGAGCTCGCCCACGAGCGCGACGTGCTTCGAGACGTTCGAGCCGAGCTTGCGGAACTCGGGGTACTCGTCGATGAAGCTGTACGCCCACCACATCCCAATCAGTCCATGCTCCTGTAGGCAGCAAAGAAGAGGAGGACGAAGGAAGCGAGGGCGCACCGCTTCATGTCCGCCACGGTCTCGATCTTGCCCGCCTGCGAGCTCGCCGACCGGGTCGAGTAGTCGCTCACGTACGCCGAGAGGTGCGCGCCGAGGTCGCCAAAGTTGTCGTGCATGTTGGCGGCATAGAACGGGTCGTTGTCGGCCGAGAGGGAGATTTCCTGCGTGGTCGAGCTATGGTGAGACCAGAACGGGCGAGACAGAGAGCGCGCAAGAAGCAGTCGCACCTTGAGCTCCTCCCGCACGTCCGGGGCGCCCTCCATGCTCACCCTTCCATTCGTGATCCCGAGCAGCTCGTGCACCATCGCCTCGTACGTCCACTGCGTCAGCAGCGGCGTGACGGGGTCGTTCCTCCGGTCCAGGATGAGCAGCAGCGGCGCGCTCGCCGTCCTGCGAAAGTCCCACAGGTCCGGCTGGCCCTGCGTCATGCTGTAGACGAGCTCCTGGCCGAGCTTCCTGGCCATGGGCGACATGCGCTCGTAGCGCACGATCGGGCGCTTCTTGAGCGAGAGGAGGGCCGCGGTGAGGCCTTCAAGGTGCCGCTGCAAGGCGGGCGAGGAGGAGGAAAAGGACGAAGGCGAGTCGCCGTACAGGGCCATGGCGCGCTGTGTGGGAGAGGGGTGCAGAGGTGTCGGGAGGAGGTTGAGGGTGAAGTGCGACGAGGTGATCGGGGCGTAGTCGCAGAAGTACTCCTGCGAGTTGCGGCGTCTCAGCAGTGTAACAGGTAGTAGTGGCACGAGAGGAGCGCACCTGAACCTCGCGTACCAGCTCGTGCTCGTCCGCCTCTGCAAGGCGCTCGATCTGGCTCTTCTTCAGGACGTTCGTGAAGTCTGCGGGTGAAGTTCCCTATGCATCAGTCTTGCTTCTACTTCCTCAGGGCTCAGCTGAAGTACAGAACGGGAAGAATTACGCACAGAGCCAGTATCCTCCGTACCGTCCCTCCCTAAGCTCCCTCTCGCACTGCTCGATGCTCTCATCCGTCGGCCGGAGGATGCAGATGCACTTGAGGTGGGGCAGCCGCTCGACGCCTCGGCTGCTCGTGGGCGGGTACGACGTCGAGGAGGAAGAGGAAGGAGCGAGGGCAGAGGCGGGCACGGCGCGCGAGGGGTTGTCGATCCGGTCGGTGAGGTAGACTTCGTGCTGGAGAAGGTGGCTTTGGGTGGTCGCTAGGGAGAGGATGGGTGTCTATCTCGTGTTGCAGAAGGGGTGTGAGGAGGAGAGAGACGAGCGAGAGGAGGAGGTGGGGGCGTGTCAGTGAACTTGGCGGGAAGCGGTCGGGGCAAGGGGAGAAGGACGCACGGTGTCGGCGTCGAGGAGCAGGACCTTGATGCCCGCTGTCTCCTTGATCGCCTTGTCGACGTAGGCTTGGATCGCCTTGAGGCAGTCCATCAACCACGGCAAGCAGCACCGGCGCAACGGGGGACTGGGCGAGGGGAGTAGGGCGTCGAGGCGGCGTGAAAGCTGGTGAGAAGCTGGTGTACGAGCAGCCAAGCGCGAGCAGCGAGAGGTGAAGGAGCAAGAGCCGCCTCGTCCGCTCCGCAGGCTTCGCTTGGCGAGGTCGTACCCGCTTCCTTTCCTTCTTTCGCTCGGCGAGCAGCTACAGAGGCTCCAGACACGTCTAGTTTCCGTTGAGAGCGAACCGTCTACACAGGGAGCCATGCATCTCGACTCATACCCGCTCTTCTTCGGGCGTTTTCCTTGCGAGCACATGGAAGTGCGCGAGGCCGGGGACCGACTGGAGGGAAGGAGGGTTGGCGAACCTTTGAGGAGGGAGAGGGCGGGAGGAAAGGAGAAGGGGAGGGCCGAGGACGGAGCGTTGGGCGGGAGAAGGAGGAGGAAAAAGGCAAAGAATCGAGTTGGCGTCCGTCTCTGAGTCATGCGCCGCACGCCCTTGAAGCGGGATGCAGAATGAAGAGAGAGATACGCACCAAGCCGTCTCCCACCCGTCCCTCTCGGGCCACCTCTCTTCCACAAACGCCTTGATCTCCCGCTCCGGGCCCTCGTCCTCCCTGTACTCCCCTTCTCCCGCTCCATCCTTCTTCATCAGCTCCTCCTCCGCCGCGCCGTCCCCGAGCCCGTCCGCCTTCGCGGCCTTCCGTCGCCGGTACCGCCTCTCCGCCGCGCCGGTCAGCCCGGCAAGCCCGTTGCGCGAGACCCAGTCCCAGGTCCCTTTGGTCGGGAGGACCGAGTCGTGCGCTAGTGGGTTTGAGGGGGCGAGGCCGGAGGGGGTGGAGGTGCCCGAGGTGGAGGTGGATGAGGGGAGGGCGGCGGAGGAATGGAGGATGGCGGAAGGTGGGAGGGGCGTGGAGGAGCGAGAGGGGACGGGCGTGCAGAGGGCCGGGTGGAAGAGCGGGAGGGGGACCCAGACAACCCAGTGGCTAAAGGCCCGAGGGATCAGTCTGGCTGGTCAGGAAGAAGGAAGAAAAAGGGAATGAAGAAGACCCCCTTTTCTCCCAGACAGCAGGAAAGAGCGGACACACCTGACGTCCCTCGGGATTCCATACGGCCAGTCGTTTCTACGGACGTTGGTCCTGCCCGTCCTGTCCCAGAACTGCCTGCCGTGGTCCTGGTCGTCGGGCGCCCACCCGAGCTGCTTGCGGAGGTAGGTCTCCATCTTGCCGTAGACGGAGCGGACGAGCGGGTTAAAGGTCTGGGCGTAGAGCTGCTCGAACTCGGGCTGGCGCGAGAGGACGGCTAGATCGCTTTCGATGAGAGGTGGGGGAGGGTGAGCAGGCGGGAGAGAAAGAGGAGACGAGGGCGCGGGAGAGGGACGGACCAGCGTGCGATGATGTCGAGCAAGTCGTCCCAGGTGTACAGCGGCTCGAGCGAGGCGTGCAGCTCCTTTGCTTGTTCGAGGACGGCTCGAATCTCGTCGTCGTCCTCGGGGGCGACGACGGGCTGGGACATGGCGGGAGGGGAGTGCGGGTGGGGGAAGAGTGGAGCAGGAAGCAGCTGAGCAAGTCGGAAGCAGGGCAGCGGTCGAAGCCAGCACCTTGTCCTCCTCGACTTGCTCCGCCTCTCCTCGTCTCGCAACTCGACCTTCTTCTCGTGCTCGTCCCGATCTCCGGCTCTCGTATGCGCAATCGCTCCGTACGAGACAGCCCTTGCCGTCAGCACCCTCGCTCTCTCGCAGATCCCTCTTCCCAACCCCAGCTTGCACACCCGCTGCGGCAACTTCGAACTTCGCTCATCTCGCCGAGCGCCCCCGTCTTGCCGGACATCAGCCCGCACACCTTGGGGGGTAGGGTCCAGCACCGCACCGCACGGCGCAGCGCAGCGCCCGGTCGTCCGCCTCTGCTCGACTCGCCGTTCCTCGCGAGCGAGATGAGCACAGCGTGTTTGGCTCGGGACGACGACAGCGGGCGGGTGCACTCCTGCTTCGGGGAGGAGGAGGGCGGTGTCTAAGGCGGTCCGAGGAGAGAGACGGTTTCGGCAGCTGAACGAGGCAGGTGTCCGGTTGTCTGGCAGGAATGAGCGGAAAAGCGGGATCTGCGCGAGGGACTCCCTTCGCTTGCCGGGCATGTGCTGTGGCGAGTGTGCTTCTTCTGTGCTTGTTCGCTCCTTGCACAGCACTGAGGAAAGGCCGAAGAAGAACACCCTGTTCCCCCAGCCCGCATTCCTCGATTGGGGTCGCCGACGAGTCGCGACGCGCTGCGGTCTTCACCTCGTCGTCGTTCTTCACCCTCTTCCATCTCGTCCCTGTCCCTCCTCCACTCCTCGCCAGTGCAGCCATGGAGTACGGCCAGCCGCGCTCTCCGGCCACCTTTGCCTTCCCGCCCCGCTCCGATTCGCGCGCCTCCTTCTCGTCGTCCGCCCTCGCCGGTCCCTCCTCGCTCGCCGCACCGTTCACCCTCCCGCCCCGCGGCGCCAGTCTCCCCCGTGGGCAGCACCAGCCCAACCTCAGCAACACCTCGACCGCGTCGTCCTCCGCCTCGTCGTCGTCCGCCTCGGCTTGGCCATCACCCGCCCCTCTTCGACGCGGCCAGCACGCCTACGCCGACTCGATCGACACCCAGCTCACGTCGGACTCGTTCGACTGCTACGACGACGACGAGGCAGACTACGACGACGACGACTCGGAGAGCGTCCTCGAGAAGCTTTACGGCTTGACCACCCAGTCCGAGGCGCGTGCCGGCGACGACGGCATCGACGACGACGTCAAGGAGGAGCCGCCGCGCGGGCAGCACGACTCGCGGACCAACTCGGGCCTCCTGCTCCGCGAACGCACGCGCTACCGCTCCTCCGCCTCGTACCGCCCTGCCGCCGCTCCTTCCTCCTCCTCGCACCCCCACCTCGACCCGTCCACCCAGTTCGCGACCCTCCTCTCGTCCCTCCAGCTCGACGACGACCACTGCTTTTGCGGCAAGCCCGTCGAGGAGGACAGCATTTACTGCTCGCGGGCGTGCGCGCAGAACGACGCGCTCGCGGCCCTGTGCGGCGGGTCGAGCGGTGCAGAAGACTCGGGCGGATTAGAGAGCGACGGCGTGTCGCTGCGCAGCGGGAGCAGCGGACGGCTGAGCGGGAGCGGCGCCGAGAGCCACTACCGGAGGAGGGAGCGGGAGGAGCAGAAGCGCGAGAGGGAGCGCACGGCGAGGGCGCACAAGGAGCGCCAGGCTGCGAGGCGGAGGGGCGACCTCGGCAGCTCGTCGAGCAACGGCAGCGGGCGCAAGGTCGCCGGCAGCCTGTGGAGGAACGAGGCCGACGTCTCGTCCGCCTCAGCGCGCGTTGCTCCGCCGCCGAGGACATCTTCTCGCCGCACTCCCTCCCTCACCTCGTCCGTCTCGTCCCTTTCCACGGGACCCTCCTCCGCTATCCCGTCCCCCCTCTCCCCCGCCTTTCCGCACCGCGCGCCCGCCTCCGCCTCTTCGCCCTTCATCGTCGAGCCCCCCTCCCCGACCACCGCCGCCGACGGGCCGTCCTTCGCCGCTCCCCCCTCTCCACCGCTGCGCCCCTGCACGCCCAACACCCAGCTCCGCCCCGAACTCGGCGACATCTACGCCTCGTACCTCGCCGCCACGCCGCTCGCGTCCGAGAAGCAGCTCCGCACACCGACCCAGCACCACCACCACCACCACCTCGGCTCGTCGTCCTCCTCCTCGCCCGCGACGCTCACGCCCCGCGCACGCGCGGGCCTGCATGCGGACGACGACGACTCGCCGACGCAGCGCGGCGGCGGGTCGGGCTCGTCGTCGGCCGCGGCGGTCGGGCTGCGGATGCTCGAGCTGTGTGCGGATGAGGGAGAGGACGAGGAGGAGGAGGAGAGGGAGGAGGTGCACGACTGCGTGACGGAGGAGGGCGGGTGGGGCGCGCAGCAGGCGCTGAGGATGAAGGAGCGGATGGCAAGGAGGGCGCCGAGCAGCGCGGCGGCGTACGGCCACCAGAAGGGCAAGCTGTCGTTCGAGGACGTCGTCGGGATCCTCGGCGCATGATCGGTCTCCCCCTCTCCTGAACCTGCACCTTTACGACCTACACACGACCCCACCCTGTACCCTCCCTCGCATGACCTTATCCTCTTGCCCCCCCTTTTCTTCTTCCGTCTCTTCCGACCGACCATACAAGCAGTTGTTCCCTGTAGTCTCTCTCGCGTGCATTCTCTGGCATCTCGTCGGCTGGCGAGCGTCTCCTCCCTCAGTCCTTGCATTCGAATGTAGCATTGTTTGCGCTCTCTTTTCTTTCGAGGACAAGGTGGGAGGACACGGCGACAAAGCGTCGACGCTGCTTTTCCCCCAACCAGGAACTTGTGGGAAGCGTATCGAGCGGCAAGGGCATGCAAAGAAGCACAGGCGGGAGAAGAAGAGGGAGGTCGAGGTTGTATTGGCCAGCTTACATTGGCAAGTCTAGTCGAGTAATGCACGCCCCACTCCTCCTTTCTCTCTTCACCCACCGCTCCTGCGCGTGCTCTGTGCGCGCATGTCGGACCCAGCACCCCCCGACGCGGCGTCGCTGCAAGCGCAGCTGGACGCCCTGCGCTCGGAAGCAACGCGCTCGCAACTCGAAGCGGACCAAACCCTCCACGACCTCGCCGCCAAGCTCACCGCCGCCGAGGCGCAGCTCGCAGCCTCGCACCAGTCGCTCGAGCAAGCGAGGGACGAGGTCAGGCAGGAGAAGGGCAAGCGCGAGGAGGCAGAGAGGAGGGTGACGGAGGTGGAGCAGCGACAGAAGGAGAGCAGGGAGGGCGATCAGGGCTTGAAGGGCAGGGTCGAGCAGGTCGAGAGGGAGAAGAGGGACTTGCTCGAGGTCGTCGAGAAGGAGAAGCGGCACCGCGAGGACGTCGAGGGTGAGTGACCCCCGCTCCTTCGAGGTGCTCTTGCCGAGTGAGGCGTACTTATCGCGCTTACGAGCTACAGAGACCCTCAACACCCTCCGTCAAACGCACGCCGAGCTCCTCGCCTCGCACTCGGAGCTCGAAGCCTCCTTCGCCTCGACCACCTCTTCCTCCCGCACCTCCCTCCTCCGCCTCCAGACCCTCGAGTCGACCATCACCTCGCTCGAGTCGGACAAGAAGTTCCTCACCGCCGAGCTCGAGCGCGGGCGCGCCGAGTGGGCGTCGTACCGCTCCGAGAAGCACGCCGAACTCGTCCGCCTCCAGTCAGACCTTGACGCCCGCTCCGTCGAGGCCCAGGCGGCCAAGTCGAGCCTCGAGAGCCTCAGGAAGGCGCACGAGGCGCTCAAGGGCCGGCACGAGGAGGTGCTCGCCGAGCTGGCACAGCTCAAGGAGACGGCGGCGAAGAACGAGCAGGCGTTTGCGGGCGAGATGGGCTCGATGCGGCGCCTCGTCGAGCTCATGGAGACGCGCGAGCAGGAGCGCAAGCTCCGCCTCGACGAGGTTGAGAAGGCGCTCGAGGAGGAGCGCGCGGGGCTGGTCGAGCGCGAGGAGGAGCTGCGCGACCAGCTCTTGAGCGAGAAGGAGCGCGCCGATGCGCTCGAGGCGCGCAACGCCGAGCTGAGGGAGGCGCTCGAGCGCGGCGTGCCGGCTGGCGGGGCGGGCAGCAATGGCGGAGGCGTGCCCGACTCGCCGCTCTCGGCGCATGGCAGCGCGTTTGCCCTCTCGCCGTCGGCTCAGCGCGCTGCGGCGGCGCAGAAGCCTGGGCAGGGGAGGAGCTACGCCGAGGTCTACCGCGAGTACATCCGGATGGAGGAGGAGCTGGCGAGCGAGCGGGCGGAGACGAAGAGGCTGGGAGAATGTCTGGCGCAAATCCTCGGGGACATCGAGGAGCGGGTCCGTTCTTACCCCTCATTTCGCCTTTCCTTCACCCTACTTCAAGCTGAGCTTGTCCTCCCCGCAGGCCCCGCTTCTCCAGGAGCAACGGCTCGAGTACGAGCGCCTCTCCCTCGAGGCCACCTCTCTCGCCTCTCAGCTCGCCGCCGCCCTCTCCGACCGCGACTCGTCCGCACGCACCTCTGAATCCCTGCGCCTCGACCTCGAGCGCGTCTCGTCGGAGAACACCATCCTCACCCAGCAGCTGTCCGACCTCGGCCGCCAGATCCGTACCCTCACCCGCGCCCTCGGGGCGCAGCAGAACCCTTCTCTCGGCGACCCGAACGACGCTCAGTTCGACGAGGACGAGGCCGCGATCCTGCGCCGCGCCGAGGAGGTCGGCGACACGGACGCGGTCGTCTCGGCGCACCTCGTCACCTTCCGCACGCTCAACGAGCTCCAGGCACAGAACCAGAAGCTGCTCAAGATCACGCGCGAGATGGGCGCGCGGCTCGAGAAGGGCGAGGAGGACGCGCGGGCGCGGATCCGCGGCGAGGAGAACGCCGCTATCCGCGAGGCGCACGAGCTCGTCTTGCGCCTCAAAGCCGAGGTCGAGGCGCAAAGGGAGCGCGTCGCCGTCGGGGAGAAGGAGCGCGAGATGCTCCGCCGCCTTGTCCAGCAGCGCGGCGGCGCCGTGCCCCCCTCCCTCTCTGCCGCAACGAACGGCGCTTCGAACGGCGCAACGGTCGACGGCGCCGAGACGGACGCGGCGCGCCTGCTCGCGGACGTGCAGCTCGCGTTTGAGGCGTTCAAGCACGAGTCGGGCGTCGACATGGCCAAGCTGAGGGAGGATCTGCAGGCCGCGCAGCGGGAGGCTGGCAGCGTGAGGGCCGAGCTGGCGAAGGAGAAGGCGAGGGCCGAATTCATGTCGGGTGCGTCTCGCTTGCTCCTCTTCTCTCGCTCTTCTCTTCCCGCCTAATTTTCTTTTGCACGCAGAGCGCTACCAACTTCTCACCGACTCGTACAACCTCCGCGAGTCGGAGCTTAGCCAGGCATCGAAGCGCGCTCTCGACCTGCAGGGCACCATCGCCAAGCTCGACGTCCAGAACCACAAGGCTCGCTCTTCTTCCTTGTCCTCTCCTTATGATTCGCGCTCACCCTTGTCCCGATCGACAGGTCTCCGAAGAGATCCTCCAACTCCGCACCTCTTCCTCAACGCTCCAGCACGAGGTCACGACTCTGCGCTCGGAGCGCGAAGTGCACAAGTCGGTCGAGAAGCGCCTTGTCGACGAGAACGCCGCCCTCTCCGCCGAGCGCGCCCGCATGGCCGAGCTCATGCGCGGGCTGCAAGGGATGCAGAACGAGCTGGAGCGGACGAGCGCGGACCAGAGGCGGAGGTTGGAGGAGAGCGGGAAGAGGTTGGAGGCGCAGACGTGCGTGTCTCTTACTCTCCCTTCTCCTTCTACCTCAAGTACTGATACTCCATCCTTCGCCCAGTGCCGAGCTCAAGGAGAAGCTCAACCAGGCCGAGGATGCGAACCGGCAGCTTACCCTCCGCAAGGAGCTCGAGGGCAAGACCTTCCAGGACCGCATCGACAAGCTCGTACGTCGTTTCGTCCGTCCTGTGCACTCCTCAGCGGTCTCATATCGCGCTCGTCCCGCAGACCTCCGAGCACTCGACCACGCGGGAGCAGCTCATTGTGGCCAAGACGTCGCAGGAGCACCTCGAGCAGCGCGTGCGCGACCTCGTCCTCCAGGTCGAGGCGAAAGAGGAGAAGCTCGCGGTGTACGAAGGCCGCACCTCGACCGGCGGAGAGGGCGACACGAGGTCTGCGGAGGAGCGATTGCAGGTCGAGGCGGCGGAGTTGCGGTTCGTTCTCTCCCCTCTCCCCAATTTTCATACCCACGACTGACGGACTCTTGCCCCCAGGACCGAGCTCCGCACCGTCAAGGCCGACCTCGACCGCGCCAAGGCCCACGTCGAGCAGTACCAGGCCATCTCGGAGTCGCAAGGCGAGGAGCTCCGCAACATCACCGCGACCTACGAGGAGTACAAGGCCTCGACGACTGCCGAGCTTGCCGCCAAGGATGTGCGTGACCTTCTCTCGCTTTCAGCTCACGCCGGTCTAACCCGCATCTCCTCCCTACCCTAGGCTGAGATCGCCTCGCTTAAGGAGCGTGTCGAGACCATCAGCAGCGAGCTCAACACTGCCCACTCGCAGAACTCGGAGCTGCACGCGCAGATCGACCGCGACCGCACCGAGTTCGAGACGGAGCGCAAGGCGTTCGAGGAGCGCCTCGTCGCCCTCCGCGCCGACGACGCCGCCGCGCGCTCGGAGCAGCTCGCCGCGAAGGAGGACGTCCGGCGGTCGAACCAGCTCGCCAAGGACGCGCATGCCAAGTACGAGAGCGAGCTCGTCGCCCACGCCGAGGACGTCAAGCGCCTCAAGGACGTCGAGACCGAGCTGGACACGGTCAAGGGCACGGTCAGGGAGTTCCAGAGCGAGGCCGAGGTCGCGAAGGCGAACCTGAGGACAAGCGAGGAGAGCTGGCAGCGCAAGATGGAGGCGGTTCAGACCGAGTTGGCCGAGGTTCGCAAGCGGTGCGCTGCCTCCCTTTCTTTTTTCCCGTCTGCGAGGCTAAATCCCTTCCTTGAATAGCACCGAAGAGCTCAAGGAGCAGAACGCCACCCTCGCCCAGCATGTCGAGACCGCTGTCGCTCAAGCCGAGAAGCTGCAAGCCCGCCACGCCGCCATCGCCGACTCTGCGGGTTCGACCGAGGGCGGCGCCGACGCCGACACGATCGAGTCGATCACCGCCTCGCACAGCAGCTCGGTTGAGCAGCTCCGCGAGGTCATCCGCTACCTTCGCCGCGAGAAGGACATCATCGACCTCCAGCTCGACTTCAGCAAGCAGGAGTCGACCAGGCTCAAGCAGCAGCTCGAGTTTACGTCGCGCAGCCTCGAGGAGGCCCGCCAGTCTCTTCAGGAGGTGCGTCTCTCGCTTCCCCTCGTCTCGAGCGGGCCATGACTGATTCTGCATGCTTGATCCGCAGGAGCGCCAGAAGGCCGGCGACTCTCTCACGACCTCCACCCAGCACGCCGAACTCCTCGAGTCGATCCACACCGCCAAGCTCCTCCGCGAGAGCAACCAGACCCTCCGCGACGAGAACGAGGCCAACCTGCGCAAGGTCGCCGAGCTCGACGCCCAGGTCCGCACTCTCCAAAGCGAGCTCGCGCCCGTCAAGGAGAACGTCCGCGTCCTGGAAGCCGAGGTCGAGGCCAAGAAGCACCAGATTAAGCTCCTCGAGGAGGACAACGAGCGCTGGAAGACCCGCAACCAGACCATCCTCGCGAAGTACGAGCGGATCGACCCCGAGGAGCTCCAGGTCCTCAAGAACCAGGTCGAGGAGGTGCAGGCCAAGCTCGCTGCTGCCGAGCAGGAGAAGGCCGAGATCTCCACGCAGCTCGAGGAGAAGACCAAGCTCGTACGGCCCTTCCTTCCTTCGTCCTCGTCTCCGCAACTGCCAGACTGACCCATCCCTGCACTTAGGCCGACTCGATGCGCTCCAACTGGCAGAACGGTCTCGAGCGCTTCAAGGCCCTCCAGACCCAAGCCCGGTCGACCCGCGACGAGCGCAACGCCGCCCAGAAGACGATCGAGGAGCTCAAGGAGCAGCTCGCCGGCGCCGGCGGAGGTGCCGAGGCTGTCGCTGCTGCTGCCGCAGCCGCCGTACGTGCTGCTTCTTGCCTCCGGTTCTCCTTCGCGAAGCTGACCCCTCTTCTTACTTCGCAGGCTCAAGCATCGGCCGAGTCCCAGGAGGCCATCGCCAAGCTGCAAGCCCGCCTCGATGCCGTCGAGAAGGAGAAGGCGGAGCTCGAGGCTCGTCTCGCCGCTGCAACCGCCGCCGCCGAGACTGCTGCCGCTGCCGGTAGTGCTGCGCCTGCAGACGACACTGCTGTCAAGGCGCTCGAGGCCAAAGTCGCCGAGCTCGAGACCCAGAAGACGACGATCACCGCCGACCGCGACGTGCGTTTTTGTCCTCTTCTCCTTTCTTCCCTGCTTCTCTTCTTGACCATTGTCTTTCCACAGCGCCTGGCTGCCCGCGAGGGCCCCGTCTTCCGCGACAACGTATGTCCCTCCCCTTCTGGCCTCGTACCGCTTCTCGACTGACCCTTTCCCTTCTTGCAGAAACGGATGAAGGAGGAGAGCAAGAACCACGCCGCCCAACTCGCCGCCCTCCAAGGCGAGCTTGACACCCTCAAGGCCAGCTTCGCCACCGACAACGCCGCTGCAATCGAGTCGGCCGTGCAGACTCGCTTGGCCGAAGCCGCTCCCGCCCCGCCTGCTCCGACCGAGGAGCAGATCGCCGCCGCCGCGAAGGAGCAGGTCGCTGCTGCCGAGGCGCGCTTCACTGCCCAGCGCGACGAGGCCATTGCCGCCGCGGTCAAGCAGGCCACGGACAAGCTCGAGAGCGACCTAGCCGCTGTTCGTGCCGAGCTCGAGGCGGCCAAGGCTGCTCCTGCTCCGACCGCCGACGGTACCGCACCTCCCGCTTCCGGCGCGAGCGACGAGGATGTCAAGAAGGCGGTCGAGGCCGCCGTCGCCGCCGCCAAGGCGGAGCTCGAAGCCAACTTCGCCAAGGTCAAGGAGACGCTCGCCGCCGAGTCGACCAAGCGCGAGCAGGAGACGACCCAGCGCCTGACGACCGCGCTCCGCAAGGCCCAGCAGCAGGCCAACGCCGCGGCCGCCGCGCCGTCGTCTGCGCCGGCGCCCGACCTCGAGAAGCTCGTGCAGGAGAAGCTCGCCGCGGTGGAGAAGGAGCGCGCGGCGTCGACGCAGCAAGCGCTTGAGAAGGCGGTCAACGAGGCGCTCGCGAAGCAGAAGGAGGCGCACGACAAGCTTCTCCAGGACACGAAGGAGCAGCTCGAGAAGCAGGCGACGATGAAGCACACGCTGCTGCAGAAGACGGTCGCCGGTCTGCGCAAGAAGCTCGAAGACAACGGTATTACGACCGGCGGTGCCAAGCCCGCCGCTCCCGCCGCTGGAGGCGCCCCTCCCGCTCCCCCAGCCGCCGCTTCCACCTCGACTCCAGCCTCTTCCCTCCCTGCCAAGCCCGCACCGACCGCGGCGTCTCCGCCTGTTGCTGCCGCTCAACCAGCCGCCGCCTCGAACACGACCGAGGCCACCGCTACTGCGGCGGCCGCAGGAGGAGCTCGCGGAGGAGCTGCCGCCGGCCGAGGACGTGGCAGCGCGCGAGGCGGACGAGGTGCCGCTCGCGGTGGCGCCAACTCCGGGCGCGGAGGCAAGGCCGCCGCGTCGCCTCCTGCGACCTCGACCGCCAACGCCGCCGCACCGGGCACGGCGCCCGCTCCTCCCGCCTCCGGCTTGAGCGTGCGCGGAGCGGGCACGCCCGGCCGCGGTGGGCCAGGAGGTGTGCTTGGGTCGATCCTTGGGGCGGCGGGACTGGCGCCGGGGGCGAAGAGGGCGAGGGACAGTGAGGGTGACGGAGGGGCGGCCGGAGGGGGCGACCAGGCAAAACGCCCCAAGGGCGCGTAGTTGGCTTTTCTTTCTCTCTCGATGTTCTCCTTTCTTAACTGTTACTAGCAATACATACCAAGCGCGTTTTCCTATCTCTTGACCTTACCTGAGCAGAGGAGGAAAAAAAGGGGCGTGTCGTCTTCCTTCCGTCTCTACAGTCCAGCGAGTTCCCCTTCCGTCTTGCTATGTAGCTCCCGAGTGCTGCCGTCCAGCAAAGCGCAAGTTCGCACGGTTTCCGCCTCGCTGTCCTGCTCAGTCCGCAGCTCATCTTCCTCGACTTTGCTCTCTCGGTGCCGATGCAGCCCATCCGGCGCCCTCGACCAGCGGCACCCTTGCTCGCCTTCCCCCCGTCACCACCCAAGCCGTTCCTGCCGCAGCGGAGCGAGGAGCGTCCTCGTTCGTCGGCGTTCAAGGTCGTTGCATTCCTGCCGCTCGTCTTCATCTTCAGCCTGCTCGGGTTCGCCACCTACGCCTTCCTGTGGTCACTCTGCATCGTGCGTACCCTCTCCTCCTGCCCCCTGGCGCTGAGAGCTGACCCTCGCTCCCCCCACAGGACTACCTCCCGCGCCGACACCGCCTCCTCTCGGCCCTCCTCTACGCCATCGTGTTCCTCTCCCTCCTCTTCGGCTGCGCAGGGAACGTCTGGATGGCCTACTGGCGCGGCGGAGGGGTCGTGCCCGGCGCGGGCGGGTGGAAGAGGAGGGACGAGGAGGAGCGGCTCGAGGGCGAAGGCGTGCGGGACGAGGTTGGGCGGTTCGTGCTCGGCGTCGAGGAGGACGAAGGGGAGGTCACCCCCGAGCGGGAAGGAGAGGAGCTTGAAGGCGAGGGCAGGGAGGAGCAGGCGTTGCTTGAGGGGCAGGAGGACGGGCTGGGCGGGACGGAGCTCGAAGCAGGAGGATCCGCGCCGCCACGGCGACTACAGGTCAAGAGCGACGGGACGGCGCGGTTCTGTCGGAAGGTGCGTTTCGACCCTCCCCTTGCTTCCCTTTCCCTCTCCGGCTCATCCCCGTTCTCGCGCAGTGCAACGTCTTCAAGCCCGATCGAGCACACCATTGCTCCTCCTGTCGACGATGTGTGCTCAAGATGGACCACCACTGTCCGTGGCTCGGTGGAGGCTGCGTTGTACGTGCTCTTCGTCTTCCCCTATTGTTGATATCCGACATCCGTTCCTTCGTCCCTCACCAAGTCTGCCCGCCCCCAACCGACATTCTCTCTTACTCTCCGTACTGACTGTCTGCGAAATGCACTAGGGCTGGGCCAACTACAAGTTCTTCCTCCTCTTCCTCCTCTACACCGGCGCTTTTGGCCTCTTCGTCGGCATCGCGCTCTTCCACGAGCTCATGAACTTTGTCGACGACGTCGAGAATGTGCGTTCGCCCTCTATTTTCCCTCTGCCTCTCCGCCGGCGACTGACCTCGAATCCGGCGAGACGAGCAGGGGTTCGAGCTCGCCCCAATCTCGTGGGCGCTGGCCGCACTCCTCGGGTGCATCTTTGGCGCCGCCGTGGGGCTCTTTGGGCTGTACCATCTCTACCTCGCGAGCAAGAACCGGTGCGCGCTCCCCTTCTTTCTTCTCTCCCGTCTCTCCCTCGCCTCGCTCGCAGGCTGATGGCGATGGAGATGGTGGATGCCGTACAGCACGACCATCGAAGCGATGGAGCACCCGACTGCGATCGCGCACTTTGCCCCTGCGCCTGCCGCCACCTCTTCTGCATCCTCCCATCCTCCTCCTCCCCACTCCGCCGCGCACGCCCACCTCTCCTCCCTCTCCTCCTCCTCCCCCGCCTCTCACCCTCCCCACCGCCCACTTCCCCCGATGCCCGACCTAACCTACAAGCAGCGCCACCGCCTCGCGGCCCTCGCGCGGCGGTACAACGTCTACGACCTCGGGTGGCGGGAGAACCTCAGGCAGGTGTTCGGGCCGGCAAGGCGGGACGAGAGGGGGAGAGGGAGAGGGGGAGAGAGGCCAGAATGGGTAGGGTGGGTCGAGTGCGTGATGCCGTGGGGCTGGCCGTGCGTCCCTTGCGACTCGCTTCCTTTTCTTCCCTTCATTCTGACATTCTCGCCCTCCTCCTTCTCCTTCCGCTCCCGTTCGTTCCACCCCCGTAGCCCCGGCGACGGCCACTCCTTCCCGCTCAACCACGCCAACCTCGCCGCGCTGCGCAGCGCCACCGACGCCGTGTACGCCGAGGCGGCGGCGACGGCTGCGGGCAGGACGATGCACGACGAGGGAAGCGACGAGGTTGGTAGGCTGAGCGTCGAGACGCAGGAGGGGGAGAGCGATGAGGACGGGGAGCTTAGGAGGGCTTAGTTGGATGGATGGAGGACGGTGTATTCTCTTATCTGAGCTGGAGCAAGCCGCACTGTCCTCTCTCGCCCCGCGCGGACCGAGGGTCGAGCAAGGTGGGAGGGACTTGACAGCGACTGCCAGCCTTACGGAAACAAGCGAAGAATTCAGACTTGTATTGAAAGGTCCTCGAGAGAAGGGGGAGAGAAGTAGACAGGGGCGGGAAGTGGTATCGAGAGAGAGAGGGAGGGAGGGATTGCGAGCCGAGATGAGGGGGAGAAGAAGGGAGAGGTGGGGCGAGTTTAGGCGGTGCCACGGGAGACCTTGTCGAGGACTGCAAGAGAGCAGCATCAGTATCGCCTCTACTCAAGCCCAACCCTCTCACCAGTCTCGCGAACGCGCGAACAAGGGGCGGGAAACCACCCCAGGGAGAGGAAAGAAAATTGGCGCACCCTCCTCGTACTTGATCTCGTCAAAGTCGGTTCCCTGGATCTCGTTGGCGATGCCGACGAGCGCGCGGCGAAGCGCATCCTTGGACGAGGCGTAAAGCATCTTGTCCTTGATCTTGGCCTCGTCGGGGGACCTGGTATTGCGAGGACAAGGGGCGTTAGAGCCTCATCGACCGCGACATGGACGCAGCTTTGCAATGGGCAGAGCGTGCGGGAAGAGAAGAGGACGGGAGAGAGGGATGTACCAGGCGTAGAAGCAGATCTTGTTCCGCTTGCCCTCGCCCGGGCGCTCGTACTCAAAGTCGTAGATCGCGTACCGGCAGGTGTTGGGCGGGAGGTCGCCGATGAAGTCGTCGTACGACGCCGACTCGGACGACTTGTCGACGACGATCTCCTTGAAGTCGTCCGAGAGCTTGAAAACGATGTACTTGAGCTCTGCGGGGCGGGGGTTGAAGGATCGGGGGAGGCGAGGAGGTGGTACGGGAGAGAGGAGAGACGGGAAAGAGGGCAGAATGGGACGAATCGAGGGGTCAATCCAGGTCGGCTGAGGGGGGCCGAGGAGGTGAGAGGGGGAGGCGCGACGCACTCTTGCCCAGCTTGAGGGTCTGGAAGGTGGTGATGCACTCCTGGTTGACGGCGACTCCGGAAGACTGTACGGATGTACGCAAGGGTCAGCAGAGGTGCTGGGAAACGGAAGGCCCCTGTTGCTGGACGAGGGAGGAGCGGTCGAGGCGCGGGCGGGAGGAGCAGGCGAGGCGTGGGAGGGAGGTCGACGGGGGTAGTCGCGATGCGGTGGTGGTGCTGTGCGTGCCCATCTGGCTCGTCTGAGCGTGTGAGAGCGAGTCGAGTGCATCCGCCTCGCTGCTCCACCCTCGGTCCGCGTGGTCGCTCCACCACTTGAGCGGGCTGTCTAACTTCGTGCACGCCTTCTCCGTGCTCCTACGGTGCGCTGTGCTCGCTCGCGTGTGCCCTCGTGATGTGTCGCGGGCGGTGCAGCGGTCGGTGGGGAGCGTTGGATGACGAGGGGAGCACAACACGGCGACGACAGGACGAGCGAGGGCGAGAGTGGCACCACTGGACGCGCAGAGAGCTGTAGTGTCTAGTAGTGAGTGCGAGACTGACCATGGCTGAGTGGTGGCGGTGAAAGTGGAGCGAGAAGGTGCGCCCGAGGTTGGTCCGCTCCTTGCTCGTCCTTGAACTGCGAACGGTCGCAGCTTGCCCATTCCACTCTTGGCTCTCACCGTCGAGTCAGTACAGCCATGCCCCCCAAGCGCATCACCGGTCTCCAGCGCCAGGTCCTCCACTCCTACCGCCGCGCCCTCGACATGGTCCGCTCAAAACCCCTCGTCCGTTCAGTCTCTCTACCCTCCTACTTGCACTCTTGAGCACCACTCACACCCTCTCCATACCGCTCAGGACGCCCGACCCTCCTGGTACGCCTTTGTCGCCCACCAGTTCCGCGCCCCCTCCCTCGGCGGCGGCCTCAAGCGCAAGGACGTCCACGCCATCGAGCACCTCCTCCGCCGCGGCGACAAGATGCTCGAGACCTACACCTCGCCCACCGTCACCAGCGTCGGCGTCCCCGAGGAGGCTTGGGAGTGGAAGCAGGGCTGGATCGCAAAGGGCGGCAAGGAGGGTAGGGGGCGATGAATCTCTGCGGGGCAGCGACGGACTCGACGACGCACCGGAGCGAGATGCTCGAGCAGCGCAGCGCAGCGCGCGCTAGGCTGGTGGGCGTGACGGCAGCCGGGACCAGGTGCGCCTCTTTTCTCTTCCTCTTGTACCGCTCTTTCTCACTTGTTCTCCCTCAGAAGCTCGACCTGCCGAAGCTACATTCCGCCACAAACCCCATAAGATGGCGTGCACCAGCGCAGTGGGCCACATGCAGCCGTAGAACCGGCCAGCAACAAAGCCGCGGCAGGACACTCGCCTGCTCTTCTTCCGCTGCCCTCGCTCCTCCGCCCATCCAGCTTGCCATGCCGGTTCTGCGGCTAAAAGCTGGCTTGTCTACCCCCCCGAGTATTCGGCACTCGCAGTGAGTTGCAACAGCTCGCAACAACCAAGGAAGTCTGGAAGAAAAGCCCTCCACCTCAGTCCACATTCTTCCGCCTTATTTCTTTGCTCGACAATACTCTGCACTTGCAAGCTGCGCTCGCGCTTGGCCTGCTGCAGTGCGCGAGCAAGAAAAGCCCGTCCAGCTTGACCTTCGCAAGAAGTCCTCCTACACCTCAAGCCTCAAGCTCGCTCCTTTCGCCGGCTGCAAGACCGCGCGATCCCGACCCCTTACCGCACCGTCACCTTTCGGATCGACCGACGCTGGCGCACACCTTCCCGTAACGCGTCCGGGAGCCCCTGCTCTCTGCTGGCTCCAGTTCCCGTCGTTGGCGCTCTCCCGCCGCCCGTGCCGCCCTTGCTTCTGCTTCCGCTTCCCTATCCTCTCTCTCTTGCGCTGCTGACGACGATGCGCCACCCCACGCCCAAGCGCGAGGCCGCGTACCACCTGTTCGTAACGGGCGCGAGCGGGCTGCTCTTCTTCTCGCTCTTCGCGCTCTGGTATCGCGTCTCGTCGCCCGCTTCGCCCTCCTCCACCTCCGCCGCCTCAACGAGCGTGACAGGACGAGTGAGAGACGCCGTCTCGAGCCAGTGGTCCGCCGGCAAAGGTGCGCTCGTCGCTTTTCCTCCACCCCTCCTCACTCCCGTTCTCAAGCTAATCTCCTCCGCCTCGCAGCCCTCCTCTTCCGCCCCTCCTCCTCGCCTTCTTCCTCCCTCGCCGCCCTCGAGCAATACTCGACGCACCACTGCCTCGGCGGCGCCGAGTGGACCAACTCGGGCTACTCGTTCCACCGCGGCGCCCAGCGCCGGCGGTGCCACTTCCGCAACGTCTGCGTGCGGCTCCTCGCGCTCGAGGGCCCGGGCATCAAGTGGGACACGGACCTCGGCAGCGTCGTCGAGCTGACGTACTTCCGCAACCCGGTGCTCGCGGGCGGCAGCGCCGTGTGGAGCACGACCCAGCCCGAGAAGGCCGGCGCGCCGTGGCTCATGACGGACAGGGACCATAACTTGACGCTCAAGGAGGTGTACGAGCCGATGCCGCTCGGGAACGTCGTCGAGACGCCGACGGTCGTGATGGGGTCGTTCTGGGTACGTCCTTCCTGACTCGTACACCCTTCCTTCCTTTTTCTTCCCGCTTTGACGGACTCTCCAGACTCACGCGCACTCTCTCCCTCAGCCCGCCAACTTTGGCCACGCTCTCGGCGACGACCTCTTCCCAGCTTTCCGCCTCCTGCGGCAGTTCGACCTCGTCCGGCCCGACAACTACTACGCGTACCACCAGCCGTGCCTAAGCCGCGGCGGCGTCGGCGGGTGCCGGAACGCGCACGCCCTCACGTCGGTCGTCACAACGCGGCCGTACCAGCAGCTCGGCGGCGAGCTCTTCCCCTCGAGCGAGCACGCGACCTGCTTCCGCGACGTCGTGATGGGCCCGAACGCGCTCACGATGCGCGAGCCGGACGAGCGCGCGTGGCCCGACCTCGCCGACGCGCTCAAGGCGCACGTCGGGCTAAAGACGGGGAGGGAGAAGAAGCCGCTCAAGACGCACAAGGTCGTCGTGATCGAGAAGCACGGGAGGCGGACGTGGCTCAACTACCGCGAGGTCAGGGACCACATCGAGCAGGCGTACGGCGTCGAGACGCTCTTGGTCGACCCGGCGGCGCTCAGCATCGAGGACCAGCTCCGGCTGTTCGACGAGACGAGTGTGATGCTCACCCCGCCTGGGGGCGTGAGCTTCTCGAGTCTGTTCTTGACGCAGGGCGCGGCGTGCATCTTTGCTGAATATTGGGATGTCAAGCAGGAGCGGTCGTTCCCGGTACGTCGCGCTTTTACCTTTCCCTCGCATCTCACGAGTTTCTCCTTCCTTTTGGGCGCTCCCTGACCTTTCGACCCTCCCACCTCACCGTCGCAGATGGACCAAGAAGTCTACGTCGCCTCGCCGACCCTGCAGCCCTTCTTCTACCCCCTCACCCGCTCCGACCTCACCCTCGACCGCACCGCGCTCGACGCCCAGACGCTCTCGATGAACAGCGACGTCGAGCTATGGCAAGGGTACGCGAACGTCACGATCAACCTCGACCGCCTTGACGTCTTCTTGAGGGACGCGTTTGTGCACGCTGGGAGGGAGCTCGGGCTGGGCTTGCCGGCGGGGATGCTGCAGTAGGTGGGTCGGGGACGTGTACAGGTTGTTTTCCGCTAGACAGCATCGTTCGCGAGCTTGTAACCTTTGTGTCTCTTCAGCATCGTTTGTGAGCCTGTAACCTTTGGCGTGTTCTTTTAGCGCTCGCGATTGCCAGGTCTTGCTGTGCTCCCGGTCAGTGGGAAAACGCACGGAGCGAAGGCACGAGAGGGCGAGAATACGCTGCACGGTTTCAGCAGTCTTTGTACGGAAGGAAAGGGGAAAAGGCCAGAAATAACGAGGCGAGTTGAAAAGCTGGCGCATGAGAGGGCGCCAGGGCTGCGGGGGTATTGGTAGGTGGTATCCGAGGAGAGTGCTTTTGTGCGAACGAGAGGGTCGATGGAAGAAAGAACGGGAAGGGGGAAGGGCGGAAGGGGGTATGGCGGAAGAGCCCATCAGAAGAGGCCGTAGATGTACCTACAAGCGAAGGGCATGTCAGCAAGTCAGGCCGACAAGATCCAGCACCCCGAGTCGAGTCCATCGACGAAGAGGTGCGAATAGAGCAGAGAAAGGCCAAAGAACGCACGAGTATGGCACCATCTTCTTGTACTTCTCCCAGTCCTCGCCGTACTTGCGTGCGCACTTGGCGTCGTCGCGCGCGTTGCGGTGCAGGAGCATGATCCCGTGGAAGACGGGGTACCAGTACGGGATCTTGCTGTTCGTGCCGGACGAGAGCGCCCAGATCAGGCCCTGCGTCCAGTCCGAAATGTAGTCTGCCGTTGGGGCAAATAGCGGGGTCAGCATTCTGACGAGGGGAAGGGAAGGGGATGAAGAGGGAGAAGGACGGACTCGGCTTGCGGAGGTACCCCCAGAAGCCGTCGACGAGGAGCTTGCCGCGCTTGGTCTGGAACGTCTTGGGGTTCTCGAGCTCGGCCCACGGCCACTGCGGGAAGAGGCTGCGCTTGATGTACGTGCCGGTCGCGACCGCCTTGAAGTGCGACTTCTGCGCCATCGAGGCGTCCATCCTGTTCGGATTTCGGCACGCGGGATCAGCTCCTGAGGAGAGAGAGTCAACAAGGTGGAGGACGTACATGCCCTGCGCGAGCGTGATCACGATGAAGAGGACGGCGAGCGTCGGCTTGGACCAGGCGTAGGTCGCCGGGTCGTGCTTGGCCATGTAGATCGCCGGATAGGCGTACGAGAAGGGCACGCCGGCAAGGTTCCAGTAGGACAGGAGCCAGCCGAACTGTGCAGCGCAAGAAGGTCAGCAAGGAGGAGGGGCAGGAAAGGGGGAAGGAGGGCGGACCTTCTCGAAGTTCATGTCTGCCGGAAGATGAAGAGGGTCAGTACGGAGTTGCCCGAGAGAGGCAGAGGAGTGGGACGCACCCCAAGTCTGGGGGATGTACTGCTCGGCCTTGACGCAGGCATTGAGGTACAGCCAGATGCCGTACGCGAAGAGGATCGCGTTGCCGGAGACGTAGCCGTACGTCTCGTACTGCTTGACGACGTTGGCCATCGCGAACGCGAACAGGATCGACCACGACACGCGGATCTCGCAGAACATCTTGATGTCGACGCTGCCGATGCGCGGGTTGAGCGTCGAGCCCATGAAGTAGTCGTAAATGAGGTTCCCGCTCATGCGGTAGCGCTCGCCAACGACGTAGGTGCCGGCCGCGAGCGCGAAGCCCGAGATGCTCGCGACGGTAAGGAGCGGACCGTACAGGTCGATGATCTCGGCCATGTCGAAACCGCCGATGTGGAAGTAGTGCGCCGCGGCGACGAGCGCGGCGGTCGAGTAGGTCGCGGTGTAGGCGTTGCACTGGTAGTCGAGGACCTTGCCGCCGAGGTGGCCGAGCGGGAGGCCCTTCTGGACGACGCCCGGCATGATGAAGGCGAGCACGAGCTGGCCGACGACGAAGATGAGGTAGAGCGCCGTGGCACGCTTGGTTGGTGCGGCAGTCTGCAGGAGCAAAGGGTCAGCATGGACAGGGAGCAAAGCGGGCGAGAGAAACGCGCCTCGATGACCCTGTGGGCGATATACTGGAAGAACTCGACCCATCCGCCCGGCCCGGTCAGGGTGCGCGTGTCCGCCGGGATGAGGAATTTGGCTGTGGAGGACTGAGAGAGTCAGTAAGGCGCAAGACGCGTGGAGCAGAGAGGTAGGAGCGCGATGAAGAGAAAGCAAGGTTGGCGTGCGAAAAACAAGGAGCTCACCGTCGTTGAAGTAGAGGCACACGTAGAGGTACCAGAACAACAGCGGGAACCCGACCATCATCGCGAGAGTCCCGACGGGGCCGCCGAACTGTTTAGCTCGAGGAGAGGGTCAATACGGTGAGCAGAGCGAAGTCTGTTCTCAGTGTGATGCAGAGGTACACGAGTCGGCAGGTAGCCTGAGAGTGTGGACGCACCTCGAGCTCAGCATCGCTGTGCGGGTCCTCGTCCTTGGTGTTGGATGAGGAGGAGGAGGAAGGGGCGGCGGGGGTGCCGTTGACCTGGACGGCCTCGGGAGCCTTCTTCGGAGTGGCCTGGCCGTCTGTGGGCTTTGCCCTGCTCCTCAAGTTGTGGCCGTGCGACGACATGGCGATGAGGACGAGCAAGAGCAGCGGAGCGAGCGGCTCGCCCTTCCTCTCCACCCTGCAACTGCTCAGGTGGGCCAGACTCGGCCCCAGCAGGCTCAGAAGTGCTTGCTGACCCACTGCTATCGCCCACAGCTGTCCCTGCCGTCGTGCCACCGCCTCATCTCGACCCCACTCGCGCCGCCTTCTGCATCGCAGGCTCTCGCACCCGCCACACCTCCGCGGTAGCTTTCATCGGCCTCAAGAAACTGCCGCACACGTCACCACACCTCCCCGCAACCTCGGCGACTCAAGGTAACCATGTCCCAAGTCGACTTCTCCTACCTCTCCGAGCAGCTCGCCAGCGACAGCGAGCTCAGGGAGCGCGTCCGCGACGCCGTCCGCGAGGTCGAGCAAGCAGAGCGCACCTGCACCGCCGTCCTCTCGCGCGTCCACTCTTCTTCGTCTGATCAAAGTGCGCTCTCTTCTTCCTTCCCGCCCTGCCACCGCTCAGGCTGACCCTCTCGCTCCTCGTGCAGTCCCGCAACTCCTCACCTCCCTCGACCCGACCCTCCCGCCGCTCCGCACCGCCCTCGGCAACCTCGCCCAGCTCATCCCGCGCGAGCAGTTCTACCGCTACTCGGACTCTTTCTCGCGCGCGATGCAGACCGCGAGCTACATCGTCGTCCTGCGCGTCTTCCTTGAGAAGGAGGACGTTGCGAAGAAGCAGGAGGTTGCAGAGGCGCTTGGCAGTGCGTTGTTTCGCCATTCTCTTTGGTGCTTTGAGCGGTTCTGACTCCCGGTTCATTGCCAGTCAAGGACGAGTGGCGCGACCACTTCTTCCTCTCGACGGAGGAGTACCTGCACTCGCTCATCTCTCTCGTGAACGAGCTTGTCCGTCCTGCTGCTCTCGACGCCGTTTTCTCCCCAATGCCCTGACCTTTTCCACCTTGGACAGTCCCGCCTGGCTATCAACCGCGTCACCCTCGGCGACTACGACGCACCCGTGCGCTACTCTCGGTGCGGCTTTCTCCTCCTCGATGCTTTCTCTTCCGCCCACTGATTTCTCTTTCTCCTGCCATCAGCTTCGCCAAGGAGCTCTCGTACGCCCTCTCTGTCCCCTTCCCCACCTACTTGAAGAGCGCCCAACCGATACCTCCACCTGCAGGAACGCATTTGGCCTGCTCAACCTGAAGAACGACTCGCTCCGCAAGCGCTTCGACAGCATCAAGTACGACGTCAAGCGCCTCGAGGAGGGTGCGTGTCTCTCCCCTTTCCTTACCCTCGGCTCTACCTGATCTCCTGCTCTTTCCTTCCCCCGCAGTCGTCTACGACCTCTCCCTCCGCGGTCTCCTGCCCCATGCCCAGCCGCAACAAACAGGAGAAGACGGCGACGAGCCGGCGGCGAAGAGGGCGAGGAAGGACGCAGACCTTAAGCCGATGGAGCAGTGAGGTGGCTGGGGTGCTTGTTGGGCGGGGAAGGGAGAGAGCGCTTGTACAGATCAAAAGAGGGCGTAATGCGAACCTCAGCTTGTAGCCTTTCTTCGAGTCTCTGTCTGGCTGCCCTGCTCGCGAGCTTGCTTCAGCCAGGGAAGTGGCACTGAACACAAAACAGCTTTGCATACGTAACATGAATTCGAATCAAATCCCCTCTTCCTCCTCACGCCTCAAAGCTTACCAGCAACAAGGCTCCCGCCGTCGAGCGCGATGGTCGCGCCGTTGACGTAGCTGCCCGCGCGGGACGCGAGGAAGAGGCACGCGCCGGCGACGTCGTCCGGCTCGCCGATGCGCGCGAGCGGCACGCCCGAGACGATGTGGTCCCGGCCAGCGGCAAGGGTGGCGGCCATCACTGCGAGACGAGAGAAGAGAGCAAGTTAGGGCAAGGAGAGGCGAGGGAACGTGCGAAGATACAACATGGGACGAGGTAGAGGAAGAGATCTAATCAGCGCCGAGCAAGAGAGGACACGGGAGGTACACGCACTCTTCGACTGGAACGGCCCGCACGCGAGCGTGTTGCACGTGATCCCACGCTTGCCGAGCTGCGAGGCGAGCACGCGGGAGAGCTGGTGCAGCGCGGCCTTCGAGGCCGAGTAGGCGTACGTCTCCAGCGATGGGACGCGGACGCCGTCGACGGAGCCGATCATGATGATCCGAGCTGAGGAGCGGGAGCGTCTGTCAGTTTTGAGAGCGGAAGAGAGGGAGAACCGGAACGGCGGGAAAGGAGGGCGGGAGGAGAGGCAAAGACGCACCAGGGTCTACCCACGGGCCATCCTTGCTCGGCAGACTCGCCTCGAGGAGAGGAGTGAGCTTCTGCGTGAGGGTGAAGACGCGGTGGACGTTCAGGCCGAGGACGCTGCATGGGCAGGAAAAGGTCAGGTGGAAGCCGGGCGACGAAAGAGCGGATGGGCCGCACCGGTTCCAAGCGGCGTCGGGGTACTCGTCGTATCTGAAAGAGCCAGAATGTAAGCCAAGTGACTGCAGAGAAAGCGGGACGCATGAACGGCGGCAGAAAAACAGAGGGAAAAGCTCACGGCGCGCCCCAATTGTTGCCGCTGGTTAGTGGTGAACCCGAAAACAGAGGTCAGCGAAGGGCCGACAGTTCCGACGGAAAGGTTGCGCACCTGTTGTTGACGAGGACATGGAGGCCTGCAGGAAGAAAAGGTCAGTTGGAGGATGCGGAAGAAAAGGCGCCGGGGTGAGACTCACACTTCTCCCTCTTCTCCAGCTCCTTTGCGAGCCCTTCGCACCCCTCAAGCGTCGCCAAGTTGGCCGCCAGCGGGATGCACTTGCCCTCGTGGCCCTCGGCGTTGAACTCGTCCGCGGCCTTCTGGAGCGACTTCTCATCGCGCGAAGCGATGTAGACGCGGGAGGCGCCGGCGCGCATGAAGCCGTTGGTGATCTGTTGCTTGGAGAAGCGTCAGCTGAGGGGGAAGAAGGGGATGTGGGATCGCAGAACGGGAGGGGGGGAAGGAGGTGGAAGGGAGAAAAGCGGGACGCACGCCCCAGCCAACGCCCTTGCCGCCGCCGGTGACGAGGACGACCTTGCCCTTGACGGAGAAGAGGTCGGACATGGCTTGCTTGGGGTGGTGGAGGGGAAAACTGGGAAGTGGGGCGAGTTGACGAGGAGCAGGGGGAGACGGGCGGGGAGGGCTGTCGGACAGAGGCGAGGTGCGGGGTGGAATGGATGAGTGTGGAAAGTGCAGAGCAAGGGTGCAGGAAGCAGGAGAAGAGCGGGAGTGGTCGACTTCGTTTCGTCTCCGCCGGTTCAAGCAGTGCCGCTGCCGGTCCACTCCTCACGCTCGCCTGGAAATGCTGTACCGCCCAGACAACGTCAATGCAGCCTTACACACAGCCTACGAAGCCACAGCCTGCCCCTGTCGCCCTCGCCGTTGTTTCTGTCTCATCGCCTCGACCTCATCTCGACCACTTCTCGACGTTTTCTACCCCAGGCGGACGGTGCGGGCTGCGCAAGACGCTCCCTCAGGAGATACTGGCTGTGTACAGCACGCGCCGACGGCCTCTCGTGGCCTGGTGGTCCTTCGTCATTGCGGCTGGCTGATCCTCCCTCTCCTCCCCTCCGGTTCGGCGCCTCTCCCGCTTGTTGAGCGCTCTCGACCCCCGAGGAGCTCCCAGTCGCGTCTTAGGAAGCCGAGTCGTCGAGACGAGCTGCCGTACCCACATCTGGCCGGCGGACTCGAAGCGGACTGACCAGGAGGAAGCCAGTCCGCCTTGGCAAGCGCTGTTTCCGCTTCCGCAAGTGCTTGACGAGCGGAAGACGGAGTCCAGGTTTAGTTCCTTCCTTGGCGGGTCATCCAGATCGCGACTGGTATGCCTCTCTCGGCAGTGCGGACAGGATTGGGACTCTGCTTGAACCCGCCCGCCGCCTAGAAGAGGCGCGCTGTTGAGCTGTTCCTGCTCTTCCTCCTTCACATCACTCCCTCACCTAGCCAGCGCGCAACTACCACCCCTCACTTGACCGCCCACAGATCCACCTCATCTTCCTCTTCGACCACGCCTCGTACCGCCATGTCCTCCGGCTCGAGCGTCCTCGGCTCGACCGTCGTCGGCGACCCGACCGCTGCGCCCCAGCTCGACGTGGTCACCGAAGTCGGCACTCATGTCAAGGGCAAGCAGCGCGCCGACGGGCTCCCGGACCACCCGGCCAAAGTCGCCTCCTTCCTCGACGACCCGCCGTCGCTTGTCCAGCTCAAGCAGGGCGGGACGCAGTTCTTCCAGGAGATTGACGACACCAAGGGCGGCCTGCTCGGCGCCATCAAGCGCCTCGACGAGGAGCTCAGCGCTGCCAACCGTGACCACCTGCTCTCGCACAAGAAGGCTCGCCGTCTTTTCGGCAAGGTCATTCAGCCCGGTCAGGCCGGTCTCTACACCCACGGCGCTCAGCCGAGGATCATCATCCAGCCCGGTCGTTACCCTGGTGGGCCTTTTCCCCTTCTTTCCCCCCTTTTCTTTCCTCGCCTGTTCTCACCCCAACGTCTACACCTTCTCCTTTCAGGATCGACCATGGCCAATTGGGTCGCCCGCAATTGGGCCAAGAACCCCATCATCCCGCTCTCCTCCTCGTATGTCTCCGGCTCCCTCTTCCCTCAATCTCGAGAAACCGTAGCTGATCGGTTTCTCTTCCCAGTGTGATCAGCTTCAACGGCTTCATCGCCGTCAACGCGCGCGGCAACCAAGCCGCCATCGTCGCGAGCCCGTCGAACGAGGCCTTCCTCGTCAAGAATGGCGGGTTCTGCGCCCTCTCGCTCACGGGCCACTACCGCGTACTCGGCGTCGTCGACCAGGTCAACCTCAAAGAGCACATCAAGGATCCGCATGCGCAGAACCGCGTCCTCGGCCACTTTCAATATGTCTTGATGCCCTCGTCCGGCGGCTCTTCTTATGTCGCGGCCACGTTCCTCGACATCCCGGCGTCGAACGTCGTCATCATCCAGCGGTATGTCTGTCCGCCTCTACCGCGCTTCACCGGTTCTGACCCCTTCGCCCTTGACCTCAGCGGCGACGACCTCGAAGAACTCCACGCCGGGCAGCACTGCATCCTCAACCCGTCGATCACCATCCGCGGCTTCTACAGCAAAGCCGAGTCGCAGCTCGAGCTCAAGACGCCCGACATCGTACGCTCTCCTCTCTTCTTCCCCAGCGTTCTCTGAACTGACCTCGCCTCCTCGCGCAGTACACCCGCGACCAAGTCCCCGTTGCGCTCAAGGTCTACGTGCGCTGGGTCCTCCACGACCCGCTCAAGCTCTGCCGGGCGGGATACGAGGACGCTTATTCGGCTTTGAAGGGTGCGTTTCCGGCTTACATGCCTGATTATCTTGTTCGCGCTCCATCTCCGCCTCCGACGACTCTCTCGTCGTTTGCTAAAAGGTTTACTGACTGTGTCTGCATACACAGACAAGACGCTCTCATGCCTCACGCAAGTCGTCTCGCACCGTGAGTGCCCATATCGCCACCTCTCATCCTGGTTGTCGTTAGCTGACCTTGCTCACCCTTGTTCGGTCCGGTATCCTTCTCCACCTCAAGTCGAGTACACCGCTCTCATCCGCCAGCGTGGCTTCGACTCGGGCGAGATGGTGGAGAACGCGGATGCCTCTGCCGCTTTTCTCGACGCTCTTCGGTGCGTTTCGTTTTCCTCCTCCTCCGTCCCCTTCCCTAATGGCGTATTTTTCGCAGAAACAACGCCATGGACGACCTGCGCGCGATGGCGAACCAGTACGGCATCGAGCTGCGAGACCTCGCCGTCATCGACCGGCAGTTCAAGGGCGAGACGGCTCGCACGCTCGACAGCCTGACCGTTCGCGCTCTACAGGCTCAGGTCGAGGTGAGTAACGTCTCCCTTGGACCCTCCCTTGCCGTGCTGATGCCCTCTCTGCACCCGTCAGGCTGCCAACATCGACCGCGAGAACTCGAACCGGGTCAAAGCGGAGCAGGGCGCGCTCGAGGTCGCGGCTGTCGCCGCCAGGAAGCGCCAGACTGAGGCTGATGCGCACGCCTACACGACCATCAAGGCGGCCAAGGTGCGATCGACCTCTTTTTCCTCCTCCTCAACAAACCCCTGACCCTTCTTCCTTCCCTTTCCTCCTTCCTTCCCCGCAGGCCCAAGCCGAAGCCGTCGAGATCGCCGCTCGCGCGCGCGCGAACGCCGTCCGGCTCGAAGCCGAAGCGGACGCGGCGATCCAGGACGACAACTCGCGGCGGATGCAGCTCGCCCGGCTCGACGTGCAGCGCATCGCCGCGTACGGCAACCGCACCGTCTTTGTCCCCGACTCGGCGCTCGGCGGGACGGTCGCGGCCGGCCATGCGCTCGCTGTTGGGCAGCTGGTCGCGCAGAAGTAGAGGGAGGTGGGGTTTTTGCGCCGTCTTCCCTCTCTCGAGGCTTCTCCCTGCTTCCTGTACGTATTCCAGTAGAGGTGTCATCTCTTCTAAACCTCTGAGAAGTGCTTGCAAGCGATGAGAGAGCAGAGAGGGCCGGAGAAAGAAAAAAACGGGTCGAGAAGGCCGAGTCTGCACGCCTCTACACGCCGCCGCCGCGCTCTGCTCTGCAATTCTCAGGGTCCTTCCCGTTCGTCGTGCATCTCGCGACCAGCAGCCAGCGATCCGGGGACGACGAGGGTGGTTCGCTCGGAGGAGGCGCACCTCGTTCATTTCGACAATAACCGGCTCGTGCGAGCTCGCTCTGGCCTCTGATGCGTGGCGTGGGGCGTCAGTCGACGCAGACTGCAGCACAGCCGGTTCGTGCGAAGCGAGAGGTCCTGCAGTGCTCTGAGAGGAGAGCGATGGGGCTTTTCTCGCCGGCGAGTGGATATCCCTCGCCCCTCTCGCTGGCGAGGGGAGGCGGAGTCGACGCAGCGGGTCTTCCTCCTGGTCGTACCCGCCTGTGCTCTGCTGTCGCTGTGCGCCCTGCTGACCTGCCCCTCCCAGCGCGATGGCAGCTTCTGGCCAGCTCTCGCTCGCCTCGCCCGCTTTGAGCGGGAGGAGCGGCTGGCCTTGCTTCCGCTCACCGCTGACCCAGTCGGAGACGGACTCGCACTCGGCGGTGCTGCTTGGGTGCTTGCGGTGCTCTGACGCTGTCTATCGTCCTTTGCCCTGTTGCAATCCCGCGGCGATCCTGTCGCTCTCCCTTGTTCTCCTCCGCCTCCTCCCTTCTTCCCTTCACATCGTCCATCAGCCAGCGGAACACCCCCGCCGCCTCTCCGACCCTCCTACTCCCGCCTGACCGCTCAATCAAGCCCCCTTGCGTCGCCTGCAGCCCAGCCGACGCGCATCCATCCGCCCCTCCTCCGGCCCATCGACCAACCGTCGTCGCTCAAGCAGGACCAGCACGGCCTCGAGCAGCAGCACGGCGTCGACCAGCAGGTCCAGGATGGCATCCGCTGCGGGCTACGGGCAGGGCGGGTACTGGGGCGGCCAGATTCCGGCTGAGGAGGCGACGGGCGGAACAAGTGGGCAGCAAGGTGCGTGTTCTCGTGCGCTTACTTTCCCTGAGCGGTACTCACAACGTCTCTCCGCAGTCTACTCGCATTTGCAAGTGCAAATCGCACCGCAGAACGGCGAGCCGGGCTACTGGTCCTCGACCGGCCCGACCCCTTTCCCTTCCGTCAACACCTCCGCTACCGCACCTCCCGTTCACCAGTCGGCGTATCGTGCGGCGTCGTCCCCTTACTCTCAGCAAATGGACGCGACCTACCAGGCATCGGTCTACCCTTCCGCCCACAATCTCGCCTACGCGCCCCAGCCGTCTTGGCCCTCGTCCAGCCAAAACGTCTACGGCTCGCCCACCGCTCCGCCTGCCCCGCCGCCGCCGCAGCACCTCTCGTATGGCTACGAGGTCCAGCCTTACCTTCCAGTCCCGGCTTCCCCCCAGTACGAGACGACCTACCCTTCCTACCACGCTCCCCCTCCGCTCCCCGACCAGCAGCTCTGGCCCGTTCCTTTTCATCAACACCCCGGCCCGCAAGCCAGCACCAGCGCAGCATCTTTCGCACACCTCCCCTCGGGCTCGAACGCGCCCACTCGACCGCCTTCGTCGTTGCCCGTCCCGCCAATGCCGGACCAGCTCCCGCTTCCCGGCCCGAGCGGCTCGACGAGCCAGCAGCCCTCGCGCTCTCCTCCGACAGCCGCGCCGTCACGTGCCGCCGTCGCTGGGCCGCGCAGGCGCGGCGGCTCATCGACGAGGGGCAGGTCGGCGTCGTCCGGCTCGGGGCCGAAACGGGTCCGCGCGCCACCGCCGAGGACGTGGTTTTGCACTCATGAGGGGTGCGACAAGGTGTTTGCGAGGCCGTCGGCGCTGAAGAGCCACCTGAGGACGCATTCGGGCGATCGGCGTGGGCTTGCCTTACTTTCTTCTTTTCTCCTTCTCTTCCTTCTGAGAGGGCGAAACTCACACTCTTGTAACCACGCTTGCAGCGTATGTCTGCCCGTCCTGCTCACGCCCCTTCTCGGTCGTCTACAACCTGCAGCGGCACATGAAGGTGCGTGCTTTTCTTCCACTGCATGGTTTCCTCCGGCTAACCCGCTTCCTTCCGCAGACCCACCCGGGCTACAAGCCTTCCGACATCGCCGCCATCAAGGCCGAAGCTGCTCGGAGGGAAGCCGCCCTTGCGGCGAGCGCGAACGCTTCGTCGTCCGACCCGTCCAGCTCGTCCGACGCGCAGCCGGGTCCGTCGAAGCCGAGCAAGCGCAAGAAGGTGCTCGCAATCACCGCGTCCGCGTCGAGCTCGAGCGCGAGCGCGACACCGGCTAATGGCGAAGGAGTGAGCGGGACGAGCAGCGTGGCCGAGAAGGAGAAGCGGGGGAGGAAGGCCAAGGGCAAGGCGCGCGCGAAGGACAAGGGCAAGGGCAAGGAGCGCGCGCCGGACGCGGACGAGGACATCGCGGAGAGCTCCGACCCGATCGACGAGCCGCGGTCGTTCGCGCCCGTCATCTCGTCGACGAGCGCAGCTTCTTCCTCCCAGCCTCAGCTGAAGTCGGTCGTCTCGCCCTCGTCCACCTTTAACAACATCCCCCCACCTATTCTGCACTGTGCCGAGCCCCTCTCTCCCGCCGACTTCGCCCCCTCCGGCCTTCAACCTCGCCAGGGCGTCTTCGTCCTCCCGAGCGCCCTTCGAGCCAATCACTCCCTCTCGACCGTGGAGGAAGCGACTACCTCCCACACCTCCTACACATCAAGGCAGCCAGAGCAGCCCGCGCTCGCCGCCGTCCTGCCCGCCGATCAGCAGCAGCATCACCTCGTCCCGCCCGCGCTCGCCGAGAGCGCCTCGACGACCCTCCCGTCCCGCACGCCGCCGCCTCAGCCCATCCAGATGCGGCGCCTGCACCAGTTCCCCCTCCTCACGGAGGCGGCGGCCGCAGGCGGCGGCGGGTTCGCGTACTCGCTCGCGCCGGCGGCGACGCGGCAGCTCCCGCCTGCGCCGGCGCCGTCGTCGGCGCAGGAAGCCAGGAGCCGCACGGCTTGGCTCGGCGCGGCGCCGGTCGGACAGGCCGTTGACGGGCCCGAGGACCCGTCTCGCTTGGGGTTCGCTCAGCACATGCAGGCCGGCCACTCTCTCCCGCCTTTCACGATGGATCCGACAGACGCGATCCTGTCGCCGCCTTCCATCGGCGAGGCGACGGCGCTGCCGGCGCTGTACTTCCATCAGGGCGTCGAGGTCGAGGTTGACGGCGAGGCGGTTGGCGAGGCGGTCGACGTCCCGCCGATGCTTTCCTTCCCGAATAACTCGTCCACATCGACGTCCGCCTCCGCTTCTGCGTCGGCCTACTCCTCGTCGTCATCGTCGTTCACCACCGCGACCGCCTCCAGCGCGGGGCTTCATGGCCCCATTCAGCCGACGAGCCTGGACGTGCAGGGGCAGTGCGAGAGGCTGTCGAGGACACCGCCGGGGGTGCCTGATGTGAGGAGGGCGGCGGGCGATGGGCTGGCGGGCGAAAAGGCGGTCAAGGCGAGGCGAGAGTAGAGCGGGGTCGTCGTGTTCCCTCCTCTTCTCGGTCCTCCATCGTCGTCGCCACCGAATGATAGACCCTCTTGACCAATCCATCCGTCTCTTCCCCTCCTTCGCACGCTTTCCCTTTCCCCGTACCTTTCCTCCCCTCGTTCATTCCCTCTCCCTCCTCGCAGTCCCCTCTGTCTTTGTGTCATACCTTCCTTCCTCTATACTACCCCCCCCCCCCCTTCCTCCTTCCCTCCTCGTGGCATTTTCCCCTTTCCCATCCTTTACCTGCGCCGTGGCCTTTCCCTCCCCACTCCGCCTCCGCCTAAGGAACCGGAACCGCCCTCCTTCCTCTCTCAGAGTCCAGTCGCTGCAACGAAACCGTGCTCGCGGTCAGAGAATCGAGGGCAGTCGAGAGAGGAGAGAACAAGGAGAGCAGAGGTTGCATCGCGGTGAGAGGAGGAATACAACAACTCGAGAGAGGGTTGCGACAAACTGCGAGGGAGACGTGTATCGTGGCAAATCGTACTGGGTAGGAGAGCGACTGGGAAAAGGGTATAGGTGCGCGTCGATCAACGACAGCGGAAGAAGGGGGAAGAAGGAGGAGGATATTAGGCGATAGTAGGTCGGGAAGAAAGACGAAAGGGCCGAGGCGAGGAATTCAAAGAGGGTCCACACAAGGCGGAGATCGCGTGCCGCCTGGTGGGGAGGCAGTCTACTGGTAGAACCTGTGGATCGAAGGATGTCAGCAAACGTGAAGAGCGGAAGGGGGCAGTGGTCGAGACGCACTTCTTGTTGATGAGGTGGATGAGCAGGCTCGTCGAGACCTTGGCGACGTTGTCGATTGAGAGCGACTGCTTGCCAACCTGCGAGTCAAGAAAGAGTGAGCTTTCCCGAGCAAGTTGAGGAGGAGGGGGAAAGGGGAAAACGCGACGCACAAACTGCGCATCAAGCAGATCCTCGAGCCTGAGCTCGACCGAAGCGACCGTCGCGCCCATCGCGCGCGCCTTGATCTCGAACACACCGACCTCGTCGGACGAGATGGTGAGCGAGATCTTGTCGAACTGGCGAGGCGAGAACTGGTCGATCGAGAGGAGGACGCCGCGGTTGTACAGGTCTTGGGCGGAGTAGGCGTACTGCAGAAAGGGGAAGCGGTGAGCTTAACAGGAGAGAGAACGGTGCGGAAGAAGGCGGAGCGCACCGAGCCGAACTTGTACGCCTTGCCCTCCTTCGCCAGCTCGCGCTCGTGGCGAGCCTGTTGCGACCACGGGAGCACGATGCGCTTCTTGCTGTTCGGTAGGAATGTGAAACGAGGTCAGTAGAGTTCGAGACGTCAGTGGAAAGGAGGATGTACCTCTTCTTCTGGATGCCGGCCATGCTCTGGTCGATGTAGTCGTGGTACGACTTCACCTGGTCGTCGAGGTAGCGCTTCTTGTCCTTGAGCGACGAGAGAGTAGCGTGCATGGTCTGCAGCTCGTGCTGGCGCTGGACGCGGCGGTGGTCTGTTCGAGAAGTGGTAGGGTGAGCGAGAGCAGCTCAGCGGGCGGGAAGAAAAGGCAAGAACGACGTACGCTTGGAGCGGATGTCGTGCGCGATGGCGTTGAGGATGGCTTGGTACTTGTCGTTTCGGGAGACGAGGCCGAGCTGACGGAGTTGGACGATGTCGCCCAGAGTCGCCATCTTGAGCTGAGCGAAGGCCATGCTGCACGTGAAAGCACATCAGTGGCGAACTCGCTGGGCGAAGAGGGCTGGAAAGGAGTACATACTTGCAAACATCGTCCAGCTGGGGTACCGCCGGCCGCCTCTGCTGCTGAGCCCGCCTTCGCTCTTCCATCTCTTCCTCCTCGACCGTTTGCGCCCAGAGGTCCTCGTCCTCCTGCGTAACCTCGCGGGCCAGGACGGCTTCAAGGTCGTTGCCGTGGTGGACCTTGAGGATTGCGAGCACGCGGCGCTTGGCTTGGTTGAAGAGGTGGCGAGGGCCGGCTTCGGGGTCTGTCGGGAGTCAAAGAGGTCAGTTTAAGGTCGTATGGAAGACTTGGAGTAGTACGGGCCTTCTTGCGGCGAGAGGCGAGTTGCGAGGGTGAGGGCGACTTCCTCAGCACGAGCACGACTCAGCTCGGCGCTGCTTCCAGACGGCGCCCCGCCAAGCTCGATGAGGATCCTGCGGACGGGGTCATCCTCCTCAGGAGCCTGCACGTCAACGCTCGTCAGCAAGGTTGGAGGGATGGGATGGAGGGAAGGAGGTTGAAGCGCACGATGACCGCCATGTTCTCGGCGAGGACGCTGTGCGTCGAGTAGATGTCGTTCGGCGAGATGTAGATGACGGGCCGACGGGCTGCGGCGGCGTCGACGTACTCGTCCGCCCGGAAGTGCGTCTCGGCGTCCTCGACGTTGATGACTGCAACGGGGAAGTCAGCTCCGTTCTCCTCGAAAGAGGAAGGGGAAGGCAACGCACCCTCGTGGATCCAGTCGGTGAACTGCTGCGCGCTCTGCCCGATGAAGTCGTTCATCGGGGTCAAAAACGGCTGCTCCTGCCCAAAGAGGCGTGAGACCGAGATCTGGTTGAGCATCTTGCACACCTCGGCGAGGTTCTGACGCTGGACGACGGGTAGGACGCCTTCGACGATGCCGTAGGTCTCGGGAGCGCTGTCGGAAGAGAGACAGTCAGTCTCGAAGACAGGCGGTGGAGAACGGATGAGAAGAACGGACAGGATCGCCGGCTGCAGGAAGCGGTAGTAGACGAGGTGGCCCGCAACGCGAAGCGACTCGCTCTCGGCCTGCTGGGGGAACTTGGCCCGGAGAGCCCGGAAGAGCTCGCGGGCGATGAAGCGCAGGCCGAACGGCATTGAGCGAGTCGAGCTGATGATAGCGCGAAGGAAGGCGGCAGTCGCTTGACGGAGGGAGATGAGGTCTGATGGTCAAGAGGGGATCAGTGCCCGACAGAGGAGAGGAAGAAAGACAAGGGACGAACGCTGGATGAACTTCTCGTTCGTGGCCCTGTCCGAGACAGCCTGGCGGTAGTTGACGTCCTTGGGGCGCTGAGACGGCAGTCCCGTCCGCATCTCCTCCGCCGCGATCTCGGCACGGTAGATGGCCACGGGGTCCGTCGCGAGGTCGAGTCCCTGGCGCTGCATGATGGCCTTGACCTGCGCGCCGAGCGTCTGGGTAAGGTAGTGACGCTGGTTGACGCCGCGGCCGTACTGCGTGAGGAGGCGGATGAAGGTGAAGTCGCCCTTGATAAAGGCGCCGATGTCGGGGAGGTGGGAGAGCTCTTCTTGGAGGGAGCGCTACGGACAGAGAAAGAGGTCAGTAGGGCCGCAGAAAGAGGCAGAGGGACAGAAGAAGGCGCACCTGGAGCAGCTTGAGCAGCAAGAACTCCTCCCGCTGGCCCTGCGCGTACCCGAAGACAACAAACGTCGTCGCCTCGATCGCCTTCCGCACCTTCTCCGACAAGCCGAGCCGCTGCGTATTGGCAAACAGCCGGGCGAGGTAGACGGGCTTGGTCTGGAGGTGCCAGAACAGCTGCTGGTACAGGTCGAGCTTGTGCTGCGTCTGCCGGTCGAGCGTCCCGCCAGCGAAGGGATCGTTCGCCGCGCTCAGGAGCGAGCTCCGCTTGAGAGGCGCGAGCCCGCCGGCGCCGGCACGCTGCGCGCGGGCGACCTCGTGCGTGATCTTGTTCTTGACGAGGAGCGCGATCTTGGTGTCGAGGTCCTTGACGTCGTCCTCGAGGTCCTGCGTCTCGCGGATGGCGCTGACGAGCTCCTTGCGGAGCGACTCGACCTGAAGCTCGCCGCGGTAGTCGAACTCGGAGTCGTCGAGCAGGCGCATAAAGTTCCTTATGGTCGAAACGGGGACGTTCGTGCCCATCTTGAGCTGGCGGTACTGCTGCCCCTGACGGCGAGACCGGATCGCGGCCTGGAGCTTGACGACCTTGGCGAGGTTGTCGTGGAAGTGCTGGTGCAGGGCATGGTACTTCCTCCTCGCGAGCACGCCGCGGAGCATGCTCTGGAGGTAGACCACCGTCGGCTCGTTGGCGTGGACGTTTTCCCTCCAGGCGACGAACGCCTTCCGCCCGAGGTAGCCCCTCACCTGCGCCTGGATGCCGACGACGTCCGGCTCGACAAAGTCGAGCGCCTGCCGCCGCTGCTGGACCTGGCGGCGCGCGAGTGCGGCGCGGGCGAGGGACTGCAGCCCGCCGACGGAGCGGACGACCTCGGTCTTGCGGAGGTCGCGCGCCTTCGAGGCGTGCGCGAGGCGGGCGAGGTAGCCGCGGACGTGCGCCTGGAACTCGACGATGAAGCTCTCCGCCGAGCGGACCTCGCGAATCCGGTCGAGGAGCTTCTGGCGAGCGAGGGCGCTCCGGCACGCCGCCTGGAAGCCGACGATCGCGGACGAGTTGTCGACGAGGGCGTGCTTCTTCTGCTGGAAGGTCCGGCGGGCGAGGGCTGCGCGAACGGCGGTTTGAAACCCGACGACGGAGGCGTGCTGGTCCGAGAGCTGCTGGATCGGGGCGAAGAACCGGCGACGGGCGAGCGCGCCGCGGGCAATGGCTTGAAACCCAACGAGCGTGCGCGCCGCTTCCTGCACAGCGGCCTGGTATTGTCGCTCCTCCTCTTCCTCAGCGAGTCGACGCTGCTCTTCCTCCTCCTCGAGGCGGAGTCGCTCGGCCTCCTCGGCAGCACGCCGGCGCGCCTCTTCCTCCGCAAGCCGCCTTCGCTCCTCCTCCTCCGCCTTCCTCCTTGCCTCGGCCTCTTCCTCCCTCCTCCTGCGCTCCTCCTCCTCAGCGGCGAGGCGGCGAGCCTCCTCCTCTTCCCGCAGGCGCTGCCGCTCGAGGGCGCGCTGGTGCTGCAGGAGGGCGGTGAAGCGCCGACGCGCGAGGGCACCGCGGAAGCGGGACTGAAGGCCGACGATGCCGGGCAGGGCGGCGGCGAGTTCGCGTTCTTGGCCTGCAAGAGGGGACAGGGAATAAGAAAGCGGTGGAAGCAGATGCGGAAGGGGCAGAGACGTACGCTGCTCGGGAGTCTCTGGTACCGGCTCGTGCTTGTCGAGCGCCTTGCCGATCCCGCGGAAGTTGGGCATGCGCACGCCTGCGTCGTTGAGGCCCTTCTCCGCCGCGCCGAGCTCGGCGTCTGTTTGCCTCAACCAAGCTCAATCAGTATCGTCCCTCACAAGGGAGAGGACACAGAGGGGAGAAGAGCAGGACATACCGGTAAAGGCGACCTTGCCGACCAGGTCCTGCATCTGGCTCGTCAATCCCCGCCGGGCCATAAGGTGCGACAGCGCGTGGATGCAGTACACAACCTTGGGGAGGTTCTTGCCGTCGTACAAGTCGACCGTCTCGAAGCGGAAGATCTGGCCTCGCGAGAATAGGTGAGGGAGAGCAAGGTAGGGGAAAGGAGGGCGAGGACGCACCTCGGGCAGGCCGACCTCCTTGACGAGCTCGAAGAAGATGTTGATGTTGACGGTATGGCGGTAGTGCCTCACGGGGTCCTGCTCCGTTCCTCCTCGTCAATGCCTGCTCCTCTTCCTCGACTGAAACAGGCGAGACGCACATTGTAGATCGGTCCCTGGCACGCCTCTCCGCCCAAGCTCCTCGCCAGGTGCGCGAGCGCGTATCCGTTGCGGAGGGACTGCTCAAAGTCGTTGATCGACTCGCCCCAGAGCGGGACGGACGGGTCCGAGCGGGTCGTGATGTTGGCCTCGAGCCAGTCGCGAGCCCTGCACGAGACAACCGGAGATGACCTGTCAGTCACTTCCTCGAGAAGCTTCGAGAAGAGGAGGAGATGAAAGGAAGGAAGGAAGGAAGGACGCACTCGGCGAGATGGCACAGGTACTCGTACGCGACCAAGTCCTGCCTCTGCCTATCCATCGCCTTGACCGTCTGGCTCGGAAGCATCGTCGTCACGCTCCTCTTCGGCGGCTCCCTTCCCCTCACGCTCCCGGCACCAGCAGCACCGACGTGAGGGTGGGCCTCGCCGCCAGCGAGCCGGTTGAGCCCGCCGTGCGAGGAATGGTAGACGGCCGAGGGGGCGAAGGTGTAGGTCGAGTCGGCGGCGCGGGAGAGGCGGACGCGGCCGTGGAGACCTGGGCAGCTCGTTGGCCCCATCAGTACGGAAGACAAGGAAGAGGGAAAAGAGGGAAAAGACGCACCGGGAACCTCCTCCTCAATCGTCAACCCCGCCAGCTTCCCCGCCGCCTCCTCCGGCGCGACCGGCAGCCCATTCGCGCCGAGCCCGCTGTGCGGCATCGTGTTTGCCCTCCTGTGCCCCAGCCCTCTTCCCGCCGCGCTCCGAGTCGAGTTCATCCGGTCGAGCGGCGAGGGGTTGGTGGACGAGAAGATTGCGGAGGAGAGCTTGCGCTCGCGAGTGGCTTGGTCTAGCGCGGGAGAGCCGGAGTTGGAGAGGGAGGGGGAGTAGCCGAGCGAAGGGGAGGCGAAAGAAGCTTGCGGGGAAGACGGGATGGGACGGTCGGAGGGGATGGTAGGGAGTGGCGGGCGAGACGCGCGCGTGGGAGAACCGTAGCGAGTCGGGGAGGAAGAGAGCCGAGTAGGGGTCGAGTCGTGGCTGGGCGAAGCGGAGTGGGGGAAGGCGAACGGCGAGCCCGTGCCGGAGGGTGTGGGAGACGCGCGGCCGTCCTGCTGCTTGAATGGCGATGACGGACGAACAGGCGAACCCGGGCGTGCCCATGGCGACGACGAAGCAGATGGCGAGTCGCTCGTCTTGCCGTTTCCTCCGAACGGGGTCGTCCTGAGCACCGGACTCGACCGCCCGCCTGGTGTCCCATTCTGGTTCTCCAAGCTTGCGAACGTCGCCCTCGCCGCATCGAAGCTAACCGACCCTCCGCCCGTCCGATGTCCCGCCGACCAGGGCGAGCTCTTCCCGCTCCCCGTGCCATTCGCGGTGGGCGTCTTGCTCCCTCGGGTGAGGACCGCCTTGACAGGCGTGCCGAACTCGGAGATGGGCGGTTCGGACGGGGTGGAGAACGTCGAGGTGGAGGAGAGGGCGGGGGTGATAGGCGGGAGGGTGCCGGTTGAGGACGTGCCCGAGTCGGAGGAGAGAGATGGGGAGCGGTCAAGCGCAGGTGAGCCGGTGGCGTACATGTCGATGGAGGGAAACAAGTCGAGGCGGAAGCGAGTGGCGATGAGCTGCCGAGGAAGAGAAAGAGGAGGTCAGTACCGGTTCCTCTTCGGCCTCGAGAGGAGATGCTGGTTGGGTTGGGCTGGGTATCGCGACCTCTTCAACATCCGACATCGAGTCGCTGTGAGCGCAGGAATGCTCCTCGAGCTGAAGAAGCTGCTTTGGCAACACCCGTTCGTCTTCCCCGGGGTGGTGGGGGATCCTCCTCGGGTGCGGCTCAGGTGCTCCGCCCTTTCCAGCAGCGCCTAACTCTTCTCCCCTGCCTAGACTCCCTCTGGTGCTCCCCGACGTGCGCTGTACGCGCGTGAGAACCCGTCTTCCTGGGCCGTTGAAGCACTGCAGGCGAGAGTCGGCGAACGGACCTTTCACTGCTGAGAGTCGAGGTAGGCCCGCCACGAGTCGATGCGAGTAGCTGTGAGAGTGTCTGTGGTGGCGTAGGTGCGTCCGGAGCGGGTGGACGAGGATGTGTCGAGGGAGGAAACGGTGGATGGGCGCGTGCGCAGGAGGGAGGAGCTGAGCGGGTGGAGTGGGTGCGAGGCGAGGTAGGTGTCGAGGGCGGCGATCAAGGGTTGTACTCGGGTGGCAGTCGGTTTGTCAGGCGGTGCGGACAGGTCGGACAGAGTGTCGACGAGGAAGCAGTCGTTCAACCTCGCGTAAGAGAGGGCGGCGAGGGCGAAGGGCGGGACGAGGGACAGTCGGTGTGGCGCTGTGTGCGCTCCTCCAGCGTGCCGAGCAGTCGAGGGTAGCGAGTGAGTGGTGAGGCAAGCAGATGCCTTCGACCTCCTGTCTCCTCCTCGACCCCGACTTCGTTTCACGTGCATCGAAGTCGCTCACCTCCACTGGCACTTGCAGAAACCCAGAGCACCACCTTCGTGTCAGCGAGCCCTCTGCAGCACCTGCACACCCTCTGCATCCTGCACTGTCGACGAGGCTGCCGGCGAGAAAAAGTGCACTCGACGCTCGTCTTCCTCTCGCTCTTCCACCTTCCCCTCATCACTCGCTGAGCCTGCAGCTTCTCGTACGGCTCTTCGGCACACTTGTGCGCGACGACAACGCTTCATCGCGCCTTCGCCAGTCCTTGCGGCTCCTGCGTGTCTCGCGAAGCTTCGCCCGGCATCATCGCCCAGGTTCAACGCCTTGCATCCCTTCCGCTGCCCCGATCGCTGAGCCAAAGGATGCAGAGACGATGCGCAACGCCGCACATGACAGGCTGCCGGCTCAAGCGCTCAAGCGGGACGGCTGGGACGACGAGCCTTCGACCCTTCCGATCCGGGTCCCTACCTGCCCGAGCGGGCTCTGCGACGACGTCGAATGGCTCGCGGGTCCGTTCTTGACGCGTGATGCGCTGCCGCTGATTGGCCTGCGCGCGACCGTCATTCTTCGCGAGTGCTCGCAGGTGGTCCCCCACCTCGAGGTCATTCCCTCGCCGCTTCCTCTCGGAGCTCTTCCTTCTCTCCGGCACTTTCTTCTGGTCAGTCTGCTCTCCTGCACACTCCCCTTTGTCGTCCACTCACCATGCTCGCCCCCCTGCGCACCTCTCTCACCTCCCGCCTTTTCCTCGCTTGTACTCCCGTTGCTCTTTCCCGACTCTCCACCTGCAGCGTCCTTCGCTACGCCCAACCGCACCGGACACAAGAACCCGACCCACCAGCCCAACATGGCCCTCCAGGACGTCTACGTGCGTCTGCTTGCCTTTTCTTCTCCCCATCTCGGCTGTTCTCTTCCCATCTCGGCTGGTCTCATCGAGGCTGACTAGCTCTCCTGAAACAGTCCGAGATCGTTGTCGACCACAACAACGTCAAGGACCTGTACCACCGCTACAAGTCCGCCAAGTCGATCGACGAGAAGTCGACCCTCGTCAACACCAGTCCGTATCCTTCTCCTTCGTCCCCCAGGTTCGTCTGCTCACCTCCCTTGCTCACGCAGTCATCCACGAGCTCGCGGTCCACTCCGAGGCGGAGGAGGTCTCGGTCTACAACGTCCTCGAGCAGCAAGGCCTCGCCAAGGAGAGCGCCGAGTTCCGCGACGAGCACGAGCAGCTCGAGAAGGTGCTCTACAGCGTCGACTGGACCAAGGTCGACAGCGCCGAGTTTGGCCCGAGTGAGTCGCCGCGCTCGCTGCCGCCGTCCTGCAGGTCTTCTTTTTGTTCGTACTGACTTACCTTCTGCGCCTCTCGCAGAGTTTGAGCACGCCATCGAGCTGTTCATCAAGCACTCGGACAGGGAAGAGGAGGACGTCCTCAAGGTGCCTTCCCTCCCCGTCCTTCCTCCTTTCCCTCGCTGACCCTTTCCCTCATTTCAGACGCTCGCCTCCAAGCTCTCCCCAGAGGAATCCGACAAGCTCGCGAAGGACTTCCTCGCCAAGCGCACCGTCGTCCCGACGCGCCCGCACCCGATCGCGCCCCAGAGCGGCGGCGTCGTCCAGAAGGTCCTCGGGATGGCGACCAAGCCGCACGACAAGATCCTGGAGACGCTCCAGGGGAGGCATTTTGCCGAGCTCAAGTACCAGGTGCGCCCTTTCCCTGCTTGCTGCTCTCGTCGTGAGTCTCCAGTATCGCCGTTCGAGGCTAACCGTCCCCTTTCTTCCTCGTCAGCACAACTCTGGCAAGGTCGAGCCGATCAAGATCGACGGGTCCTTGGTCGGCACCTCGTACTGTGCGTTCTTGCGTTCTCTACCTTGCCTTCGACGAGCTGACGAGCCGCCCTTCGGCAGAAACGCCTGCTGCCACGCCTCCGCCTCCGCCTCTCTTCGTCGCTTGACCCCCCATCGCTTGTCCTTCCCCCCCCCCTCTGTAGCACATAGCACCCGTCTCCCTCGTAAGGCGGGACGAAATGAAACGAATCCAGCAGTTCCTTCTGCCCTCATCGTAGCTGCCTTTTTCCGCTGGAAAGAAAGGCGGTTCGATGCCGCTGTCGCCTTGGTCCCGCGAGCCGTTCTCCCGTCCATCGGATCGGAGCGTACAGAGCTGAAGAAGCGGAGAAGGGAGACCGCGACGGGGGAGATGTTGCTGTCTTCATCGAGCGGAAGATCGCTGAGGACGGCGGGCAAAGAAGGACTCGTGGTTTCTACTGCACCTCGCTCAAGTCTACACCCATACGCTCGAGCATCTCGCTCGTCCACAGCGAGTCCTCCGTGAAGTCCTTCTCCTCGCAAAAGACGATCTCGAGCGTTTTCCGCTCCCTCACCTCCTTGACCACCTCCGCCCTCTCGTGCTCCTCCCTCCTCGTACTCCCCAGCTCATACGCCAAATACAGCGTCTCGAGCTCCTGCAACGACGCATCGGCCTCAATCGCGCTGAGCATGCCAGGCAGGTGCAGCTGCCCCAACTCGTGCAGCTGCAAATGCCGAATCGCCGCGCAGTGCGCGCCCTGCCCAATCGGGCCCTCGTACCAATCCATCGCCTCCTCGCGGAGGCTGTAGATCGTCGACCGCGTCGTCTGCTCGTCCGCGTACCGGATGCGCGGGTTCAGGGTCGCGAGGACGGGGAGAGTAGGCGGGAAGGCGTCGAGCAGGCGCGAGACGACTTCGTTGCTTGGGACGCGGGCGTCGCCGTCATCGCGGGAGTAGCAGATCGCTGCGGCACGGAGGGAAGGGAGGACGGACGGGTGGAAGAAGGGCAGGAGAAAGGGGGCGAGGGCGGTCCCGCAGATGGAGATTTCGGTGAGGGAGGGAAGGATGAAGGGAGCTGACGAAGAGGTGTATATGAGGCGGTTGCCCCAGCCGGCAAACTTGCGGAGGCCTGAAAGGAGACAAAGGGTCAGGAAGCGGAAGAAAAGGGAGAAAAAGGCGCCTAGACTAGCTCGCCGCCGATGAGCGCCTCAGCCACCAGCGTGAAGAGCCTGCAAGAGGGCAAAGAGGCAACGTAGAGGGGAACAAAACGCACCCGGAGCGAACCGCAACGACCCCATGTCGAACTCGCCTACCTGGCAAAGGTACAGCTCCCGCAAGCCCGACACGCGCTCCAGCAGCTCCTCCATCTTGCTCATCTCCATCCTTCCGAACAGCTTGACGACCCTAACCAGCCCCGCCAGCTCTGGCTTTGCCTTCAAAGTGCCGACGAGCAGCTCGAGGCTGAACTCGCCGCTGACAAAGGCGCGTTCGACGAGGAGTGGCTGGGCGATCGAGCGCCAGGTGCTACAGACGAGGGAGCAGGCACGCACGGTCGCAGCGTGGGCAGGCCAAGTCGACGAGCCGTATTTGGTGAGGTGGGGAGGGAGGGCGAGCGGGAGGATGAGCTGCCACAGCTCGGGTGGGAGGGTAGCCGGCGTTTGCGTGGTGCTCGTCATGGTCGGTGCGAGAAGCAGGGAGAGCGGACAGGCGGAAGGAGAAGAGCGAAGGACGGACAGGCTCATCTCTCAACTCGGTCGGAAAGTCCGATTCTACTGCAGCGCTGTAGAGCAGCTGAAATGCCGCCCAGTCGCTCAAGAGAGCGGTCTCGAGCGGCCAAGACAAGCCCAGTAAGGCCCCGTGCAACTTTCGCCACTTTTCTTCCTCTTCCTCCCGCAAGAGAGAGACAAGCAAGCGAGCGTCCTTCGTTCCACCCTTTCAAGCGAGTCGTACCCGCCCCGTCTACCACGGGAGAAGCTCGCCCGTGTAGTCCCAGAACTTGCCGCTGTGCGTCTCGCGCGTCGACTTGTCCGTGAGGTTGAGGAGGCCGGCGACCGAGTCGTCGAGGGTGACGGGGGGCCCTTCCTTGACGCCCATCTGCGAGGCACCGTAGCTGCCCTGTGGATGACGGAAGTGGGTAAGGGGGCTGAGTGGTTTGAAAAAGGGGGAAGGAGTAGAGCGACACGGACCATCTCCGTCTGCACCCACCCCGGGCTCGCGGCGAAGACGGTGAGGTCCTGCTCCTCCTGGTGCAGCTTGAACGCGAAGAAATTGACGGCGGCCTTGGAGAGCGAGCTTGACGAGAAACTGGATCAGTGGGGAGAGAAACCGGCGAGAAAAAAAGGAGAGACGGACTAGCCCATCATCGGGAACGGGAAGGCGAGCCCGAACGACGCCCCGCCGGTCGAGACGACGATAAACTTGGGCGACGCGCTCTCGGAGAGGAGAGGCTGGAGAGCCTGGAAGAGGATGATGGGGCCGACGGTGTTCACCTCGAAGTGACGGCGGAGGACGGGGACGGGCGTCGAGGCGGCGGGGTAGTAGCTGTCGCTGATTCCTGGAGCGGCGAGCAGGTGGAAGGAAGAAGAGGAGAATGAGCGAGGAATTCAAGGGAGGGGGAGTGAGGAGGAAGGGAGCGTACCGGCGTTGGCGATGACCACGTCCACCCTACCCGCCTTCTCCTTCACGACCTGCGCCGCCTTCTCGGCATCCTCCGCGCTGTCGACCTCGAGCTTGACGACGACGACGTTGCCCTTCTCCTTCGCGAGGGCATTGAGCGCCGTCGCCTTCTCCGGGTCACGGGCGGTTGCAAAGACGAGGACGTCGGCGCGGGTCGAGAGGGACGAGACAAGTCCGAGGCCAATGCCACGATTGGCGCCAGTCACTGTAGGGGAAGGAGGAAATGAGCAAGGTCAGGAGGGTGGGAGGGGAAGAACGGCGCACCGAAGTAGACAGTCTTGGCGGTGGAGGACATGTTGAGGAAGGTAAGGCGAGTGGAAGTGATGGCAGCAGTGAGGTGGAGAAGAGAGAGAGAAGCGGATAACGAGGTCCAATCGCCGGCCGACTGGATGTGGGGAAAGGAGGCGAGAGGCTCAAGGTGCGTGGTCATCCCCCTTTTCTCCCACAGACATTGCAAGGAATACGCCCGTTCCCGCTCGTAAGGCCCATCCGACAGCTCATTGCTGCCGTAATCGAGTGTTGCCGCTGACCTGCTCCGCGATGGCGGAGGAAAGAGAAGGAAAAAGGGGGGGGGGGGGGGGGGGGGGGGGGNGGGGGAAGTGGAAGGTGAATTGGCGGAAGAAGGGCACTGGAGTTGTACGCTCGAGTCAAGGGAGCCAATCTATGCGACCGGAGAGCGGAGAGAGCTGCCGGAGCTGTAGAGTAGGAAGCAGAAGCGGAAACAGCCCAAAGTTGCGGAGGAGCGCCCAATGTTAGGTCCGGGTCAGGAGCTTCTGACGCTGTGCACACGGGTGAGGCACAGCAAGGACATAGTCCTGCTGTTGAAGAGCGTACGGCGGCGCAGGCTGGCCCCGAACAGCAGGCTCGGCGGAGGGTGGAGGAGGCGAAGTGGGATCAGCTTGTCCTTCACGCCCACCGCCAGTGCCTGCCGCCTAAGGACGTCGATGGAGTTGCCTGGAGAGCTCTGTGGCGCACGTACACTCCATCAAAGGCGGGCACGAAGACGGACGAGGCGAAATTGGGGCAGTGGGAGACGGTGGACGAGGGCTAGTGAGAAGGTGGTGAGCGGTTGTGACGGGCTGAGGGGGTAGCGAGTGCCCGTGACCTGATCCACTCCTGGACGAGCAAGACCCCAGCGGTGCAGCAAGAGCGGGTGCAGGAGGCCAACCCGTGCTGCTCCTCCTCTCCTTCCTCCCACAGCTCAACCTCGCTCGCAGCTGCTCAAAGGAGTCCAGCGAGCGAGACACCTACTCCTGGTGCCGCTTTCTTGCACCTTGAACCGCCTCACCCTGCCCATCGTGCTGCGTCCTGCTCCTCGTTCCGGTCTTCCCAGCGCGACTTGCACGATTCTCCAGCTCGACACACCGCCAGGCGGATTCGCCTGTCATTCCCACGACACATTGACGGCTTCCTTCGACGCTTTGGGGGCTTTGTGAGGCCGCCGGACGCTGTATTTCGCTCGCGACATTGATCGCACCGCCTTCCACCCTCTCCTGACAAGCCCAATTCTCGCTGCCGGGTTCGCGTAACACCGGTTACGTCGCTCTGAGCAGCTTCAAGAGGCGCGTGTAGGCTCGTCTGCTCCTCACAAGCTGATCTCGAGTCCTGTCATCCGTCCCTTCTTCCGACTCATCCGGCTCCCATTTGTTCCCACCAGAGGCGCGCATACCGACGCACGTAGAGCCGACTCACACACGATGGCGTCTTGCCGCAGAGCATTCCGCCTTGAGCAAAGCCTCGAGAGGTCACGAGCTTCCGCTTCTTCCGCAGGCAACACCTCTCGGAAACGCTGCCGCTCGCTAGCCAAGCGTGCTTCTAGCTCTGGCGTTGGCGACGACGTACTCCATCGAGCTTCCGTTCTGACGAGGGCTACGTGCTCCGCCGCGGACCTCTCGCAGAGCATACTTCCGCACCTGCCTGCCGAGGGAAAGGCGGCTTGGCCGCCGTTCCGGTTGACGGCAGCCTGAGCGCCTCTGCGTTCCGCTCTCCCGAATGCTTGAAGTTTGCCACTGCACAGGACAAAAGCCCGCTGGTCTCGTGAGCAGCGCAAGGGAGCCGGCGGCGAGGGAAGGTTGCGCGATGCTTGTTGCGTGGGGGTCAGCTCGCCGGTCCCGCTGGTCTAGCCTCCGTCTCCTGAGCTCCGTTCGTCGCCCGGTACATACAGCATGCGAAGCACGCGCACGCCGGGACGTGACGATTCCGCTGCCGGCCTCGGGAGCAGAAACCCTCCGCTCGCCCACTTCCGCCGCGTGAGAAAGCCTGAGAGGGACAGCACGGCAGCATTCGACATCCGAGGGTGCTCACAACGACCCGCCAAGTGAGAGCTTCGAAGAACAGCGGTGCTGCTGTTCTGGCGTTTTCTTGACGAGCGAGACGCCTTTCCTTGGTGCGCATTCTAGCGCTCCCGGAGGGCGATCCCTTGGCAGCACGTCAAGGCGAACGTGCTGAGAGGTCGGGTAGGCGCACACCTGCCGCAAGACGTCCTGGAGTGCTCTCGACCAGCAACCTTCCCAGCCGCGTTTTTCTCAGGCCTTGCTCACACACCTCCGACAAGCTGGCTTTCCGCACGTACGCTGATTTGCCGCTTCTCAGCTCCTGGGAGCTGCTCGATTGGGATTCATGACGAGAAATGCCGCCAAGTGCTTGTCATCTCGCCCAATTGTTGCGGAAGAAGGACCGGAGCTCTCGAAGCCAAGGTTGAGTTCGCCTCTTCGATTGCCCGTCTCGTGGCTTCTAGCGTTCTTTAGAGTGCGCTTATACCGACATGCCGTTCCGACCGACTTCGGTTGAGGTCGCAACTGCTTGCGACAACAGGCGTTTTCCGCCGTTCCTCCTCGTTGCGATGCACATCACGCTCCCAGCTCCTCCACAACTCAGAGCACACGTCGTGGCCATGCATGCGTGGGGATGCTCGCCTCGCGCCGGCCCGCTCGTCAGTGTCCCCAGAATTTGCGACGTTCGGGACGGGTAGAAAAGGCGGCTTTGTCGTCGTCTTGCTCTTTCTTTCCTCTCCATCACTCCCTCTCCTGCTTCCTCGTTCCCTCTTCTCTCGCTCTTCACCCCCAACCTTCCCACACCCTCTCACCATGCGTTTCGCTGCCATTGCCTCTGCCCTCTTCGGCGCCGCTACCCTTGTCGCTGCTATTCCCTCGGTTCGTAGTCCTGCCCTTCTCTCTGATATCATTGAGCTGACGAACTCTCTCTGCCGACCAGCCGGCCAACGCCCAGCAGGGCCTTGTCCGCCGCAACAAGGTCGACCTCTCGGCGCGCTCGAACGAGGTCCAGGAGCGTGACCTGCTCGGCGGTGTACGTTGAACTTCCTCTTCCCCTGCCCCTCGAGACGTGAGGTGTTGCGCGCTCATGTCCTGCGGGCCAACTGACACCCACTTTCCCTTGCCTTCTTTTCTCTTGTCTTCCCCCTCATCCCTCTGCTTCCCTCTTCCTGCTGTGACCTGCTCCGTCCTACTCAATGGTCGCCCCTTTCGCTGGGCTGGGCAGCTCCTTGGCGGTCTCCTCGGCGGTCTCACTGGCGGCTCGACGGGCTCGTCCGGCAACGCCGTCACTTCGCTCGTCAGCCAGCTCACCTCGACTCTCGCTCCCGTTACTTCTACCCTCCAGTCGACTATCTCGGAGGTCGAGTCCACCCTTCAGTCCCTCGCCGGCTCGACCACCGGTTCGGATGTCGACCTCGGCAACATCAACGACCTCCTCGACTCGCTCACCTCGCAGCTTGGCGACCTCCAGAACCTCCAGACCGTCCTCCAGAACATCCTCAGCACCGGATCCACCTCGCTCACCTCCGGCCAGCTTGCTCAGCTCGGCGACCTCGCTGTGCGTCGTCTTTTCTTCCCTCTCCTCCTCGACCAGTCCTTACATTTCTTCCTCCTCTCCCAGGACACCCTCACTACCGTCCTCAACACCCTCCTCGGCACCGTCTCGACCGTCCTCCAGGGTCTCCTCGGCGCGCTCGGCCAGTAAACGGTTCAACCTCCTCTACCTTTACCTCCCGTCTCCGCCATCCCTCCCTGCCCGGACAATCTCTCCAACTCCCTCCCTGTCGACCTGTCTATTCACCCCCTCATCCCTTGCATTCTCACGACAACCTACATGCCTCTCACGACTCAGTCCTTCTATTCTGTCTTTTCGTCTCACTCCAGGACCCATATTCAGCGTAGATCGGCTCTTCCTCTACTAGCTCGTCGTTTGAGCGGACTGGAACAGAGCGTACGGTCACGACCCGCGGACTGAGGGCGGGAATACTGGAAGCGCAACTCGCTCACAAGGCTGCCTGGTTTTCCCCGTATGGTACTCTCCTGTACCCTCCACCACCTCCACGCCTGCACGCATCCGAGAGTCTGCACAGCTTGCGTTGAGCGTTCCTGGAAGATAGTACCCTCCTCTTGCTCGACCATCGAAACTGGTTGCGATCGTGCTGGCCTTCTCGGCTCGGCGACTCGGCAGTTCCGCTCTCTTCGTCGCTTCATCTGCGCCACAGCACGCCTTCAGCCGCTTTTCTGACGAGGACGACGCGGCCAACGACACTACGCATCAGCGCGGCGGGCTAGAGATTCGGAGGTCTCCCTCTTCCGCTCCTCTCGAGCTAGCCTTTTCTCGCGTAGTTGCTCTCATACATCAGCAAACAACAAGCACGTATTCGTCGCGCCCACGGCGTAGGGCTTGTCCGCGTGCGCTACCGCTAGCGCGCTCTCTGGGAACGACGACTCGCCTGGCAGACCGCTTGCTCGACCGCCGCCGCAACCTGGGTTGCCTCCCTCTCCATCACTCCCCTGTGGACTCTCACGCACTCTCTTGCACGCTTCCACCCTTTACGCTCGTTCAACGACCCCTCACACCGCTTCCTCCTTCGCGTCCCCGCCTTCTCGTCACCAAAATGCGCTTCGCTACCCTCTGCTCTCTCATTGTCGCAGGCGCAACCTTCGTCGCCGCCGTCCCTTCGGTACGTCGGCGCCCGTCATGTCCTCTCGCGCTTCTGGACTAACGCCCTTGAATTGTCCTTTTCTCCCTCGCTATTCTTTAATCGGCTGTCTGCTACTCCTCCCTCTTCCAGGTCGCTCGGACTCAGGTCGACCTGCAGAAGCGCGAGCAGGACAACGTCAAGCGCGAGCTCGACCTGCTCAACGGCGTGGGTTTTCCCCTCTGCTTCCCTCTCACCAACATCAATGCTGACCCCTTCTCTCTTTCCTTTCCGTTCGTAGATCCTCGGCGGACCGAATGGTCTCCTCGGCGGTCTTCTGAGTAACGGCCTGCTCGGCGGCGTCGGCGGTGCCGTTCCCACGACCCTTCCGACTGATCTCCTCAACCAGCTCGGCGGCCTCACGAGCCTGAATGGCAACGTGCGTCTTTCTTTGCGTCCTCCTTCCACACTTCATAACCGTGACTGATGTCGCTCCGTCCGCAGCTCCAATCGACTGTCCAGCAGGCAACCAACACCGTCTCTTCTCTCACCGGCAACCAGGTCACCGCCGGTCTTCCTGGTCTCGACACCATCACTGGCCTCCTCCCTGGCCTCACCGACCAGGCTAGCCAGTTTGGCGACCTCACGGGCGTCATCGGCGGCCTCATTCCCGGCGAATCCGGCAACGACTCGGGCGACGACTCGTCCTCGACCGGCGTTGACCTCTCCCAGCTTGGCGCTCTCGGAGTGAGACCCCCTCTCGTCCTCGATACGGGCTCATGAAACTGACCAGCTCTTGCATCGCTGCCGCAGGGACTCCTCACTGGTCTTCTTTCCTCCGTTCTCGGCCTCGTTTCCGGCCTTCTCTCGTCCCTCGGCGGCGGAGCTCTTCCACTCTAAGCGCCCGTCCCTACTCGTCGCCGTACATACTCCTCCTCTGCCATCACGAATACTTTTCGTTCGTGTCGTACATATTCGGTTTCTTTCTCCCCTTTCACGCACACGAACCGTGACAACGAAGGTCCAGCTCTTGGCGCGTTTGCGTCGGCCATCCACACCAGAACGACACGACAGAAAGGCTCGAGCGAAAGCAAGGACTGCCCCTCTTTTCGCTTGTTGCGCCCCTCCTCTTCGGCCTCTTCTTGCTCCCTTTCGCCCATTCTCCTCTCGCTCGCCACCTTCCGTTCGACAAACGCTGTAGGCTCGAGCCCTGGACATGACCTCAGCATACATCCGACAGCAGGACCACCTGTCGAGGATCTTTGCCTCGTCCTCTTCGCTTCTTCCCGTGCGACTTCCCAGGCTAGCGCAACGGGCGCGGGACTTCGAAGCGAGTTTAGCGCGTCGGAACAACCCGCACTGACGCCCGTACTCGAACGCGCCTGTGGCCAAACTCTAGATCCCGCTAGGTCGTGAAGACGCTCTCTCTCGATGGCAACAGCAGCCGCTCCCGCTTGCTTCTGCTCTCTCTCCTTTCCATCACCGCCCCGCTTTTCTAACCACACCTGACGTCTCAACCCTCCACGCTCGTTTCACGACCCCCCTCGACGCCTTTTTCTCCTCATCAAAATGCGCTTCGCTTCCTTCGCCTACTGCTTCCTCGGCGCCGCCGCCTTCGTCGTCGCAACGTCTTCGGCACGCCCTGTCTCTCTATCCCTTCGAGGTCTACCAGTCCTCTCGCTGACACCGTTTCGTCGCTTGCCGCCTTTTCCTCTGCAGTCTCCCGATTCCGCCAAGATGGTTCGCCGCAGCCAGACCGACAAGTTCGCTCGCGCCGAGCATGAGGAGCTCAAGAGGCATGTCGACGCCCTGACCGGTGTACGTCTGCCCCCGTTTCTTCCTCCCTAGTCCCGCCGAATGCGAGCTGATCTGCTTCCTTCTTCCTTGCCTGCCCATCCCCTCTCTCCTATCCACCTCTTTCACCAACGACAGCTTCTGGGACAGAACGGCCTCCTGGGTGGTCTTCTCGGCGGCGTTTTCGGTGGCGGCGGCGGGGGCGTCAACGCCGTTTCGACCCTCCCGACCGGCATTCTCAACCAGTTCGGCAACCTCGGCGGCCTGACTTCCCAGTACCAGGGCGTTGTCAACCAGGCGACCAGCACCGTGTCGTCGCTCCAGCAGAACCAGGCGACTTCGAGCCTCCCCGGCGTTGCGGGCCTCTCTGGTCTCCTCGGCGGCCTCACGGGCCAGCTCGGTAACGTAGGCGGTCTGACCGGACAGCTCGGAGGCGTCACCGGTGGCGGGTCTGGCCTCGGCGGTCTCGGCGGACTCGGCAACGCCGGAGTGCGTTCACTTTCCTTCTGTTGTTTTATGCCCGAAGCCGAGCTGACCTCTCGCCTTTCACTCTTCCTTCGCCGCTACGAACAGGGCCTCATCACGGGCCTGCTCGGCGGCCTCCTTCCCCTTCTCACCGGTCTTCTCGGCGCCCTCGGCGGCGGCGGCGGCCTCCCTCTCCTCGAGTAACGACGGCAAACCCTCATCTTGCCCACCTCCGCCTCTCCTCTGTCTTTCCGAGAGAGTCGCACGCTTTGCCAACCACCCCCTTGACCCTCTACCCTTTCCCGTCGTCAGCGACGACACCTCGTTCACGATCCTCCTCTTTTTTCGCGGTACCATAGTTCTCTCCTCCTCACGACGACAACGTCCCATTCTATTCTATCCGTAGCCTGTACGATGGCGATGCCAAAGACCCTTCGGATCGCTTCTCCTCGCCTCGCTTTCCCCTGCTCTCGGGACTGGCAGCAACGACAAGGCAAGCGAGGATATCAGGACAGGATCGGGAGACTACGGCAAACAAGGCGAGAAGGGAGGGCAATACAACGGCTGTGGAACGAAGAGGAGAAAGGAGGAGAACCACGAACAGAACGAGCGAAGCGACGACGACTCCCCCTCACCAGGCCGAAATCCCCCTTTCGACCCCGCTGCTGCCACTCCCCGTCCCGCTCTCAGCGCTCGCCTCTCCATATTCGATCTCGATCTTCTCCTTCTCCTCCCTCCTCGTCTTCGAGAGCTGCTTCGCATCCCTGCACCCAAAGCTCCCGCTCACGCCGCTCTCGCTGCTGCCCCCCGTGCCAGGCTTGACCTCCCCAGTAGCGCGGAGGAGGGACGAGCGCTGGGCGGGGCGGTGGAAGCGCGGGAGCGGGATCGCCGTCAGAGTCGAGGAGGACGACCCGCCGCCGGAGAAGCGCGAGGCGGCCTTGCGGGTGGGCGAGGTAGGCGGCTGAACGGGGCGTGGGAAGGGGCGCTCGAGCTTGTTTGGAGAAGAGGAGGGAGAAGGGGCAGGGCGGGGAGGGGAGGAAAAGGCTGGAGGGGAAGAAGGGGGCGTGGGAGGGCCGACGGGCGGGTGGGCTTTGAGTGCGCGGAGGACGGACTCGAGCGTGGGCGTGTCGCCGTCTTCCACGTGGGGGGCAGCAGCGGAGGAGGGCGAGATGTCTTTCGGAAGACGTGCGAGGAAGCCCTTCGCGGTCGGCGACGGGGCAGGCGGCGGGAGGTTCAGCGGCTTGATCGCCGGTGGAACCCTCGAGTTCCGGTGGGATGGAAGAGAGACGCGAGGGGAAGACGGAGACGCGGAAGCGGTAAGAGGCGGAGAAAAGCCTGGGAGGGAGGCGGCGGTCGAGGAGGAGGGCGTCGAGAAGTGCGAGACGAACGCGGGAGGTCGACGAAGAGGCGAGATGGGAAAAGAAGGCTGATATTCGTACAGAGTGGCTCAGTAGAGCGAGAGAAGGGAGAGCAAAGAGGAGAAGATAACGCACCTCGGCACCGTCTCCAGCCCTCGGCTCCTGCTCACCGTCAGCCCCGGTCGACTTCCTCCTCTCCACCTCGCACACGATCTCCCCCGGCAGCCTCTCCATTCTCAGCCCCGCCACGCCTGGCACCGCCGGCAGCAAGTCGACCGCCCCGCGCCGCTCCACGAACCTCGGGCTCGTCGGCGGCGTCGCGAGCGGAAGCACTGGAACAGGCGCGCCGGGAGGGGCAGCGACGGCGACGGAGAGGAGCGAGGGGGACGAGGGCGGGAAGGTGTACGCCCTGTGGGTCGCCCACGAGCTGGGCCCGTCTGCTTCCTTCTCGTCCTCCTGCTCGACCTTCCCCGCCGCCGCCACCTCGCCCGCAATAACGACCCAGCTCGCCCTCCCACCGGCGGCCGTCGAGTGCGCCGACCTGACGGACTGGCCAGAGCGCGGCGGGCTCGGCGAGTCGCCCTCCTCAACGGTCGAGAGCGGCGGGCGGGGGAGGTGCATCCTTGCCGCTCCCGCTCCTGCCGCTCTCCCACCCCCGCCAGTGGGGCGCAGCGATGAGGAGAAGGTGGCGTGCGAGGCCGGCGAGAGGTGCACCGGCGAGGACGGGGTGTAGGCGTACTGGTCTGCGTCGTTCGGTGCGGGCGGGGCGCGCGGAGAGAGCGGCGGCGACGGCGGAAAGGGCTCCCTCTCTCTCACCGGCGCCGAATTGAGCGGAGGGTGCGAAGGAAGGAAGGCGAGCGGAACAGGCGCAGGGCGGTAGACGACCTGCCCGTTCCCGAGCTGGTGCGGGCAAACGACCCACTCGAAGCCTCCGATCCCTTCCCTTCCTGCCGCCGCTCCTTCCGCTCCTCCTCCTCCGCCGGCGAGGGTGAGCACGCTCCCCGACCCGATCCCGCTCAGCGTGGTCTCGACCAGCGAGTCCTCGACCATGAGCCTTTCCTCGTCCTCGTCGAGGTCCGAGGCGTACTCGAACGCCCCGCTGGCCGAGGCGGGGTGGTAGGGCGAGTACGGGGCCGGCGAGGGAGGGAGATAGAGAGGCGAGGTCGGCCCGTAGGCGTGCGGGAGGCGCGCGGCGACGAGCGGGGTCGGGGCGAGGGGGCGCGAGTAGGCGTGCGGAGGGAGAAAGGTTGCGGACGACGGGTGCGGCGTGTGGTAGACTGGCACAGAGTGATGGTGCTGCTGGTACAAGTGCGGGGAGAGAGGAGGGTGCGACGCGAGCGGGAAGAGCTGTCCCCTCCTCCTCGCCTCCCTCCCCTGCCAGCGCCTTCCCGTCCCGCTCGCGCCATCTCTCTCGACATACTCGTACTCCCCGCCCTCGATGCTCCTCGTCTCGACGCCGTACCCGGTCCTGCCGCCCATGGGAGGGAGGTGCGCCTCGAGCGGGCCGGTGAGCGCGAGGGTCGACTCGCTCGCGAGGGAGGAGCGCAGGCGGCGGCGCGGGGCGAGGAGGATGGCGAGGTACGTGAGGGTGTAGATTTTTGGCAGAATGATGAGCGGGAGATAGACCCAGGAGGAGGAGCTGGAAGAGGTGAAGACGGGGGGTCAGGACAGAGGAAGAGGAGGAGGGGGAGCGCGAAGGACGTACAGTCGCCCGTGCGCCGTGTGCGCCTCGACGAACCACGTGATCGCCGTCGCGCTCTGCGCAAGAGCAAGTCTGCACGATTCCACCGCGACAAAGGAAAGAGAGGTTAGGAAGGTCAGCCTCCTCCCTCGCAGAAGGCATGGCAAGGCGACGCACACGATCCCCGACCTCAGCACGACCCTGACCAGCCGCCTCAGCACGTCCCTCGCGCGCTGCGAGCTGAGCGAGGCGAGCCCATTCGCGGCGCGGCGGGCGCAGAGGAGCTCGCTATTTCCTCCCCTTCTCGTTAGTTTCTCGTTCTGCTGAAAGAAGGGGAGAGAGGGAGGGAAGGAAGAGGGCGTACTGTGTGACGATGAAGGCGAGGGTGCAGTCGATGAAGGCGCACGAGATGAGCCAGGCGGGCGCGGCGATGTTGAGCAGCCGGGCGGAGGGGTCGCCCGGCGAGAGGCGGGCGAGCGAGTCGAGGAGCTGCGGCGGTAGCTCGTCGTCAGCGCTCTTCTTCTCCATTGAGAGGGCAGGAAGATGAGGGATGAAAAAAGCAGGCGCACCTTGATCTCGAGGCTGACAATCAGCCCTCCCGCCCCGCTGGCCACGACGAGCCCCGCGAGCGCGACCGTGCCCGCCCACTTGAGGCGCGAGTCGAGGCGCGCGACGGTCGCGTACGCATGGGCGCGGTGGAGGAGGAAGAGCTGCGTGTGGAGCTGGAGCAGGACGGCAAAGAGCGGCGCGAGGGCGTCTTCCCAGCGCGGGCGGAGGAAGAAGCGGACGTCGCCGTAATGGAGGGCGTAGATCTGTGAACATCCGCCTTAGTGAAGTCTAGAATGAGGGAGAGGCGAAGGAGAGGGAGGGCACCTTGCACACCCTCGTCACGTCCATCGCGGTCTGGACGACCTGCACGGCCGCGACGGCGCCGACCATGCAGCGCTTGGCCCTGAAGCGCTGGTCGGGGAACAGGGCGAGGTAGCGCAGCGAGGCGACGAGGACCATGCCGAGCAAGGTGGTCGACACGACTACGCCGAGGAGGATGGGCAGGAACTGCAAGCAAGATCGTTGGGGGTGGTCAGCGAGGGTAGAATGGTGTGAGAAGAGGGAAGGAGGGACGCACGATGGAGATGCAGTCGACGCGGTTGCAGATTGAGGGTGGGAGCGAGAGAGCGAGCGAAGAGGGAGGGGGAGCTGGCAAGGGCGTGGGAAGGGAGGGAGAAGGGGCAGACATGCTGTACGCGGATGTAAGGTGGGCTAGTGAGGGTTGGATGTGCCCCGGGAGGGCGAGGAAGAGAGCGAAGTGAACGGGAAGAGGGAGAGGAGGAGGGAGGGGGACGAGCGGATAACGGCTCGCTCGCTGTTCCGGTCACAGCGGGCGAGTACCGGTGCACAAGAGCAACACGAGACAGATCAGAGAGCCTCAGTCACCCCCTGGCACTTTCGCCGACCTCTTCGTCCTCCTGAGAAGCCCAACTTCGGAAACAGGAAGCGAGCGTTTCCAGCGCCTGAATGAGCAGCGCGAGGCGAGAAAAGACGTAAGAGAGCGAGAAAAAGACGAGCTCAAGCGCACCCACGAGCCAACCGCGCTCATTCCTCCCCCTCGCCATCCTCGTCCCCCTCGCCCTCCTTCCCATCTACATCCATCGCGCCCTCCTGCTCGTTCTCCTTTTCCGCCTCCTCGCCCTTCTTTCCGCCCTTCCTCCTCCGCCTGCGACGCTTCTTCTTCCCTCCTCCATCTCCCTCTCCTGCTTGTCCTTCTGCTCCTTCGACGGCAGGAGAGGGCGCGGGGCGTTTCTTCTTTGTCGGTGCGGGAGGGGCGGGTGGTTGATAGCTGCGGAAGAACTCGGGTCAGACAAGAGAGAGAAGGAAGGAGAGGCGGGGAAACGCACGTCCAGCCTTTTGAGGGCGACAGGGCGGGAAGAGGGGTTTGTGAGAGGACGACGAGCATGCAGGGGGAGTGCTTTCGCCGGGGTCTGGTGCGAATGCAAGATCGAGCATCAGTATCGCCACACCCCAAAGTGCGCGAAGAAGGAGAGGAGAAAAAGCAAGCGCGACGCACCGCTTCTTGCGCCCTGCCCCGCCGGTCAACCACCCCATAAGGACGAGCTCGTCCTCCTCTCTGCGCATCTGCTCCTCCTCCTCCTCGCCCTGCTTGGCCCTCGGCGTCCCGTCCGCGAGCTTGAGCGCCTCGAGCGTCGTCAGGAGCGTGTAATGGTGCAGGCCTTCTCTTCCTCCTCCCTCTGCTCGCTCCTCTTCCTCGGCGGGGGCGGCCGAGGTCGACGCGGCGGGAGAAGAGCTTGAAGGAGAAGGAGCGGGCGGGATGCGCCGGTACTCGCGTTTGAGGATCTCGACGACCGAGACGAGCTTGGGCAAGGCGTTGACGCTCTTGTCCTCGTGCGAGTCCTTGTTCTTGCCCTTGCTGGTGCCCTGCGTCGGCGGGAGAGGAGCGGGCGCGTCTGAGACGTTGGGGGTGCTGGTTTGGGGTTTGGAGGGGGCGGAAGAGGGCGCGGCAGAGGGGAGGGAGTGCAGGACGAGCGGGGAGGGGGAGGGGACCTGCGGGGGGCGAGCGAGGGTGGTGAGCGGGTCGAGAGGGGAGAAAGGGGGAGGCTGCGTACGTTGAGATGGCCCAGGGCGAATGCGACGAGCGAGTTGAGCGAGGCGTGCGAGGCGATGCGGAGAGGGTGGGCGGACGCAGCGACAGCGGGTGGGAGGAGGGCAGCGAGGACGGGGTGGGCTGCTGAAGGGAGTGAAGGTGATGTTGCAGCCATTGGCAGCTCAGTTGAGCGAGAGGGCGGGGCAGGAGACGGCTACGAGGAAGAGCTGGGAGGAGCCACGGCGAGGTCCTCTTCGACTGCTTCTCACGGTACTCGAGCAGGCAAGCGAGCAGTTGCAGCACTCCTACCGTGTCTCCAGCACCCCTCTCGTGCCCTCCTCCCTTGCCCCCCTTCGCTCGTCGCTCCCCTCCACAGTGTCCCCCTTTCTCTCCTCCTCCCTCGCTCTCCTCCCGCTCTCCCACCGCTCAGCCAGCAGGGAGAGCACCCTCGACATGTCCTTACCCACCCACAACGTACGCTCCTCTCCCTCTCCCCCCTCCCGAGGCGCTCTTTTCCCCTCTTCACCCGCCTCCCCTGCTCACCCCCCCAAACACCCTCTCCTCCTTCACAGACCACGCAGGGCGGGCCTCCACCTCCCCTGCGCACAACCTACGCACCTCAACACCCCGTCGAGCACGCTCGCGACACCCCCGTCGACGCTCCCCGCTCGACCGCCGCGCTCGCCCACCTGGGCCACTCGCCCCCCGTCTCGCTCCAGGCGCTCGCCGCCCATCCCGTCCCGAGACCGCCCGTCCATTTCAACAAGCCCATCCAAGCTCAGCCCCTCCCCGTAGAGCAGAACCAGCAGCAACAGCAGCTGCCGACCAAGCCCGGCCCGCTCGCCAGGTCAGAGGCCATCGAGGCCGCCAACAACGCCCGTCCGGCAGTGCTCAACGACCCGATCGCGTCTTTGAGCTCCGTCAACGGTACGACCACGGCCTCGCCCCCGTCCGTCGCCGCTCAGCCGTCGAGCTCGTCGGGCGCATTCTTCAACCGCGAGCACCTCTTCGGAGCATCGGCCCCGTCCCCTCCCGCGCCGAGCAGCAACAGCAACGGCACGTCCTCGGCCGCTCCTGCTCCCGCCCCGGCCGCCCAGCAGCAAGCTCCTCAGGCCCAAGCCGCTCGACCGGCTGGATTCGGGGCCCTCCCGCCTCTCCCGCTTCCTGCCACGGCCGCCGCAAGCACCAGCTCGAGCCGTCCCGCTCCCGTGCGAGCGACCTCAGCCTCCGCGCGCCCGAGTCCGAGCCCGGCCCCGCAGCCCAAGAAGCGCAACCGCTCGATCTCGCCCGTGCCGCTCACCGAGCCCAAGTGGACCTCGTCGTCGCGCACCTCGCGGCGCGTCACCTCGAAGCGCCACCTGAACGACTATGACCTCGGCGGCGGGCTCGGCCTGCCCCCCGCGCCGACAGGCAGCGTGCCGAGCACGGCGGACCTCTCGAGCCGCTCCGGGAGTGCGGCGAGTCTGTCTAATGCTGCTGCTGCTGCCGGCGGCGGGATCGCGTCCGGCGAGTCGAGCGAGGACATCCCGCTCCTCGTCGCGGCGGCGCAGGCCGCTGCAGCGGCCGAAGCGATGGAGGAGCGCCAGCACCACCACCACCAGCCGCCTTACCCGCCCTACCAGCACCCGCCGCAGGCCTTTGTCGCCGGCGCGGCGCTGCCGCCTCTCCCGCCCAAGAAGCCGAACGGGACCGGCTCGGGCGGCGGGAGCAAGAAGCCCCCGCCTGCGCATGGCTTGGTCGTCAAGTCGACGACGGCCGCGGGGCAGAAGATCAAGAAGCCGTCGGCGGGCAAGGGCAAGGGCAAGCTCGCGGCCCGCGTGGCGCGCGCGGCCATGCTCGGCGGCGGCGGGGAGGACGACGAGGACGGCGACGAGGACGATGCGGTGCCCGAGCTGACGGCCGCGGAAGTCGCGGCCGCGAGGGACGAGGTTGAGATGCTGGTCGAGGAGGAGGACGAGCCCGAGCCGTCCCCTGCGCCGGAGCCTGAGCCTGAGCCGGATCGGGAGCGGGAGAACGACGCGGCCGACGCGCAGGAGGTTGAGCGCCAGCTCAGGTTCGAGGTCAAGGCTGAGGAGGGGGAAGGACGTGGGCGCGGCCGTGGCGGGAGGGAAAACTCGGGCGAGGCGGATGGGGATGATGGAGATGACGATGATGATGGGGAGGAGAGGGGCGATGGGAGGCCGGCGAAGAAGAGGAGGAGGCGGTGGAACGGGAAGAGGAAGGGCGGGAAGAGGAAGGAGGGCGAGAAGCCGGTGCAGCGTGCGTTCTTCTTCCTCTTCTCTCATCTGTACGGCGAGCAGCTGCTGACTCCCATCATTCTCTTCTTCCGACCTCGCAGACGCCCCGCCGCCGTCGCACCCGGGCTACATCCTCCAGACCCTCCCGTGCTCGAACAGCAAGCAGACGAACCCGCTCCGGCCACTCCTCCACTCGCTCGGCAAGTGCCACGAGTGCACCACCCGCCGCCAGGGCTACACCTGCCTCTTCCGCAACCTCCGCTCGTTCAAGGTCGACCAGCACACCGGTCTCCCGATCAACGAGTCCGCTTTCCTCGACACGCTCGTCGGCGACGACGAGCCCGAGTGGGTGACCGAGTTTGACCGTGAGCCGACGCTCGAGGACACAGAGGCGATCAAGACCGCCGCGGCGGGGTCGCTCTTGCCCTGGCTTCGGCGCGAGCTGCAGCACGCCGCGCAGGACCATTGCGCCAAGATCAAGCGCGAGCTCGGCGTGACGGCGACGTGCGACGCGTGCGCGCACACGCTCGTCGGCGGGAGCTGGATCTGCCGGTGCTGCGGGCGCGAGCTGTGCTTCGAGTGCGCCGAGATGGTCGACGCGATCGTGCAGAACGAGTACTCGGACGCCGTCGCCGAGTTTCAGCGCCAGCAGCAGGTCGCCGCCGCGGCGAACCTCGCCGCCCTGTCCGGTATCCCCGAGCTGCCCAACATGGACGGCACGTACCCGCAGTTCCAGATCATGCCCGTCGACCGCCCGCTCGCCCCCAAGCTCAACCACCGGCCGAGCGCCGAGCTCCTCGCCGCCGCGCGGCAGCTCCCCGAGCCGACGGCGCACAAGCTCCGCCTGTGCCTGCGCCAGAAGCGGCCCGCGCACTTCCCGGACGACCTTGTCGCCCTCGCGCGCCTCAGCGCCGTCGAGCTCCGCCGGCTCGTCACCGCGATGGAGGGCTGGAACCTCGAGCACAACCCGGACGCGTGCGCCTCGTCGCCCGACATCTCGCCCGCCGCGATCGCCGAGGCCAAGACGCGCATGAAGGTCGACCCGCTTCGGGCGCTCGAGGTCGACGACGAGTGGCTCGAGCGGCACCGCGTGCGGCTTACGCCGGACGAGAATGGGCACGATGTCGTCCATGTGCCTGGGCAGCTTCTCCCGCCGGGGCTGGATGACGAGGTCCAGGCGATGAAGGAGGAGAGGGAGGCGGGAGGTGAGCAGGACGGTCTCGAGGCGGAGCAGGAGTTCGTCGCTCCCGAAGCGTCGACCAGCGCAAACGGCGCTTCCGCCTCCGCCTCGTCCATCGCCGTCGACTCGGACTCAAATTCGGCGTTCGACCCGACCCTCACCCGCTCGACGCCGCTCTACCAAGCCGCCGACGCGTACCAACACCTCGCGGGCGCGCTGCGCTTCCCGCCCTCGCCCGAGCTGCTCGAGTCGCACCTGCGCCTCGCCCTCCCCGCCGCGTTCGCCCCCCTCCCCGCCGAGTCGCGCCCGCACCTCCAGTTCTTCCGCGCGCTCTGGCGCCGCGGCGAGCCGTTCGTCGTCGACCTGAACCCGACCCCGCCGAGCGGCTGGCCCAAACTCCCTTGGACGCCCGAGTTCTTCATCTCCGAGTTTGGCGACGAGGCCGTCACGGTCGGGTCGAATCGGCCTGCGCCGGCCGGCTCGTCGTCCTCCGCCGCTTCTACCTCGGCCGCTGCGGCGCAAGCCGCCGCTCAAGCCGCCGCTGCTGCCGACGCTGCGCAGGCCCAGCAGGGGAGCGTTGGCCCCGAGGGCGAGGGCAAGAAGCTCGCGCTCACGCCCGGCGTGGGCAAGGGGCGAGGCCGGAAGGCGCCCGGCGAGCGCAGGACGACCGTGCGCGAGTTCTTCGAGACGTTCGGGCGGATGAGAGGGAAGGGGCAGGGCGAGAGAGAGGAGGCCGTAAGCGAGAAGATCAAGGTGCGCTCGCTTGGCGGTCTTTTCTCCTATCCGCTTTTTCTTATCGAGGAACGGGAGCTGATTCTAGCAATCACCGCTGTTTGTACAGGACTGGCCTCCCGCTGCCGATTTCAAGTCCGGCTACCCCGAGCTGTGGAACGACGTGCGTCTTCCTTCCCTCCTTCTCTTCTTCTTTACCCCTCTTTCGGCCGAGCCAAGCTCACCCGCTCCTCGACCCTGCTCGCAGTTCATGCAGACCCTCCCCGCCGGGTCCGTTACCCGCCGCGACGGCATCCTCAACCTTTCGAGCCACTCGCCGCCTAACTCGAACCCGCCCGACCTCGGGCCGAAAGGGTGCGTCTTGGTCTCTTTCTTCTACTGCGATGGACCAAGGAGGCTGACAAGGGTTCGGTGACTCTCAAGCAGGTACTTCTCGCATATCTCGGACGACAAGGAGGGCGGGTGGGGCTCGACCAAGCTGCACAGTACGTTCCGGACTCATCCCTTCGTTCTGTCGTCTTGTTGTCTATGCCTCGGCGACTGTGTGTAGAGTTTCGAGCCAAAACCCGTACTGACCGCCTGATTCCCTTCCCGCAGTGGTCTGTTCTACCTTTTCCTCCCTACCAGCGCCGACAACCCCAGAATACTGACCTCTTCTCTCCCTTCGTTCTTTCCCGCACTCCAGGACGTCGCCGACGGTTTGTTTTCCTCCCTTCGCTTCCGTCTCCCGCTCTTGCTGACTTGGCATTCCGCTCCTTCAGCGGTCAACCTCATGGTCTGGTCCTCTCCCGGCCCAGATGGCTCCCCCGGCGTCGCCATCTGGGACATCTACCGCGCCGAGGATGCGGACAAGGTGCGTTGTCCCACTCTTCTTTCGCATCTCTTTCCATTCGTCCTGGACCAAGACGCTGATCAAGACTGGAGGCGAGCAGATCCGCGACTTCCTGTACCAGCGACACGCCAAGCTGGAGAGGAAGAGCGTCGAGGCGATGAGGCAGAAGCACGACGAGTACGTTTCCCTTCCCCCTTCCTCTGCTGCCCTCTTCAGCCCACTGACCTCGTTTACCTCCTTCGCCTCTCGCCTTTGCCCCTCACTCTCCACCGCTTGTCACTCGCATCGTTCGCGCACAGCCCGATCCACACGCAGGAGTTCTACCTCGACGAGGTCCTCCGCCGCGAGCTGTGGGAGCAGAAGGGCGTCAAGAGCTTCAGAATCCATCAGCGCCCGGGCCAGGTCGTTTTCATCCCCGCTGGGTGCGTCCCGTGTCCTTCCCCATGCCCCTTCCCCTCCCCGTCTCTTCCTCGGAAGTCAACCAGAGAAGCTGATCGAGGCCGTGCGGAGCGACAGGTGCGCCCACCAGGTCTGCAACTTCTCCGACTGCATCAAGGTCGCGAGCGACTTTGTCTCGATCGAGAACGTCGCGCGGTGCTGGAAGGGTGCGTCGGCGTTCCTGTCTTATGTGCCCCCTGCTTCCCTTCCTGAATGAAAGTGGTGCTGATTGTAGATTTTGACCTTCTTCGCACAGTCTCGGACGAGTTCCGCGGCCAGACGCGCACCAAGAACCTCTGGCGGGCCGACGTGCTGCAGCTCAAGTCGGCGCTCCTGTGGGCCTGGGTGCGTTTCCGTCTTCTTCTCCTTCTCCCTTCGTCCCTCACTCCGCCGTCGAACTCGCTGCTGACCGTCCTTCGCACGGCAGTACTCTGCCGAGCGCCTCGAGAAGCCCCTGCGCCTCAAAGCTGGCAAGCTGAACCCGCTCGAGAAGCAGGTCGAGCAGTACAACGAGCAGCGGAGGAAGAGCGCGCAGGAGGTGGCGCCGCCGATGGAGATGGATGACTTTCCCATGGTGGACTTCTTCTGAGCTGGAGGAGGACTCGGAGGAGGAAGAGGGAGGAAGAGTAAGAAGGGTCGAGCCGTGCCTTCGTTCCGCTTGACCGGCGTTTCCACCCTGTTGTTTTCTGTTCTTGAGCCCACGAGTAGTGCCTGTAATGCTCGTTCCGTTCGCCTTCAGGCGGCGAGAGTGACCCTTTCGAGCACCTTGAACACCGAGAGCAGCTGCGAGACGGCTCCCTCTTGCTCCTCACCACCTCACTTCTCGCTGCTGCTCCGAGTGGGATGTCCTACGAGCCGCGGCGTCATACGGGCGGCAAGCTGCAGCCCGCCGACGTACGCTCCTTCCCTCTCCCTCTCACCCAACTCGTCCTCCGCCGGCGCCTCCTCATCGCTCACTCCTCTCCTTCTCCTGCACACGCGCAGAGCTACGACTCCCTCCGCGCCCCCTACGCGCACCCGCCCGCCGCGCCCTACGCCGCCCACCACAACAGCTACGCCTCGACCGCCGCCTCGTCGAGCTCCGAGGGCTTCCAGAGGCAGCAGAGCCAGGCGTGGGCGCAGGCGCAGCTCGGAGGGCGGCACCACCAACAGCAGGGGGCGTACCGGGCGCCGCTGCCGCCGCCGCCGAAGCATGAAGGACGGAAGGAGACGGTTGTGATGCTGGGAGGGACCGGAGTGCTCGAGGCCAAGGAGGACTCGAGGTGCGTTTGCGGCCTTTCACGTCCCTCAGTCTCTTCACGTCCGTACACCGCGGAAGGGCAAGAGGTGAAGAGGGGGAACGGCTTGTCGAGGAGGAGCTGACCCCTTTTCTTGCCTTTCTGTCTCCTCTTCTCGCAGGCTCAAATGGAAGCGGTACGTCCTGCGTCTATATCGTTGCCTTCGTCGCCCGTCGACCTCGTCGATGCGCAGCGGCTGTTGATCAGCGCACCGGGACTGACCTCGCTCTCCTTGCCCTCTCCTTTTCTTGCCCACTCGTCGACGACTCTCCTGCCACAGCATCTCCCTTATGGCCGTTTGCGGCACTGTCGTCGTCGCTATCATCGTCGTCGCCGTCATGGGCTGCAAAGGCATCCTCTAGCCGCCCCTTTCGCCAACTTCTTCCGCCTTTTCCTCCGCACCCTCCGTTCGTTTCACCTTACCACCATCCCCTTCATCTTCGACTACCCCTCGTTCGCTCTAGACCACCATGCCCATTGACCAGGCCAGTACATAGACCCCTCGTGCTTGTATCACCATCGCGGACGCTTTTCTTCCCTCCCTCTCTCACCTCTTTCCCTCGTTCTCGTACATTTTCCTACCCTCGTGGACCGTTTTCTCTCGCACGCTCTCCTCGTCCACCTTCCAGTCGCGTGCGCTGGTAGACCCGCAGCTTAGGCGGTGGATCTGCAACTCGCGGTGTCCCGGCCGATGCGCTACTTTTCTTCGCTGCTCAGACTGGCTCGGGTCGCCCTGGCGCTTCTCCCGCCTGCCTGTCAGACCGTGCAACTCGTCTTCAGCTGCATGTTTGGTCTAGCTGTGTTCCTCTGGCAAAGTGAGCCACGCGAGTTGGACGCGTTGCAACGGGGCAATTGCCCTCGACTTCTCCCCCTTGCGCTCGCTCGTAACTTGCTTTGCCTTCTCTGTGCCGTGTCACTCTCTCGTGTGTACCACCCTGCCCCGCTCATCCAGCGGCTGGTCCCCTCCACTCCCTGTTCCTCCTCCTCGAGTTCACCCTCTCCGATGCGGTCCTCAAGCTCTCGCCCCTCGCCCTCGTACAGCCCAGCAAGCGCAACAGACCGCTCTACACCCTCACCAGTACCCAGCACGCCCTACGCGACCTTCGGCGGTGGGTCAGCAGGAGGAGCAGCAGCCGGACTTGCTGCGGCGGAACGAGGACTGCACCACGGACAAGGAAGCCGCGCGGGCAGCAGCGAGGGCGTGATCGGGCTCGGAGTCGACGACGGGACAGGCGCAAGCTGGGCAAGACCGCCCAACTACGCCCACCGCCCGACTTCTTCCTCTTCCTCCTCCTTGCAAGGCCGCCCGCCGTCTCCACCTCTCATCCGCACCTCCCCGCTCCCTTCCTACCCTCCCTTACCCATCTCCACCTCGCTCTCCGCCGCCCCCGCCGCCTCTCATCGCTCGCCCCTCAGCTCCCCAAAGCGCACCCTTGCCCATACCCATCTCCGCCTCGAGCACTCCCCGACGTCCCCTTCTCGGCGCCTTGCTCCCTCCTCTTCACTCCTCGCCCGCTTCCTCCTCGCCGCACTTCCGCACCGTCTCCTCCCGACCTCGGTCACCGATCCGCCCGCATTCCAGTACCCCAAATCGCCCTCCCTCACCCGCGACCACCCTACGAAGCGCCACGGCAGGCGCAGAGGCTGCCTCTCCCTCTCGCCGAGGAGGAATGCGATCCTCGTCCTCGTGCTCGTCCTCTGCGGGGTCCTCTACGCCCTGAGCGGCAGCGGGGCGGAGCAGAAAAAGCTTGAAAGCCTTGGGCGATGGGTGAACGCGACGGAGGCGCAGGCGAGGCAGAGGAGCTGGATGAGGCTCGGCAAGGACAAGGGCGGGAGAGGGGCGAAGAGCCAGCAGGAAGACAGCAGGAGGCCGTCTTCCGTCCCCGGCCCGGCAGCGGAGGAGGAAAAGGTCGACTACGCCGCGCTGCTGGAGGAGCTGAGGGGCGGTGGTTCGCCCCCTCCGGCGTACGAGGAGCAGCAGGACGGAGGGCAGGGAGCGCAGGCGGTGGTGGCGGGGGCTCGCGACGAGCATCCCACCGAGGAGGACGAGCAGGACGGCCTCGCCTCAATCGTTTCGCAGGCCGCCGAGGAGGCGTCGAGCTCCGAGGCCGAGGCGCACGAGAAGCTCGCGATGGCGAAGGTCGTCAAGCCCGCGCAGCCTCTGCGTGCTCAAGCGGTTCCCGCCGCCGCCGCCGCAGTTGGCAAGCCGGACAAGGAGAAAGACGACGAAGCGCCTGACGCCGCGCATGTCGAGGAGGAGCGCGCCGCCATCGCCGCAGTCGCGCGCAAGGCGCTCGACCCGAAGAAGAAGGACCCGTCGCGCTACAAGCGGCTCCTCCCTCTCAACGCTCCCTCGCGGCGGTACCTCTACGGCGCGAACTTTGTCCTTACGTCCGGCGACGAGGAGGGCGCGGCCGAGGTGGACGACCCGGAGCTGACAGGAAAGAAGGTCAAGGTGCCGAGCAAGAAGAAGCTCGAGAGGATCTTTGAGCAGGGGAGGAAGCGGTACGAGGAGGAGAGGGAGGGGTGGAGTACGTACGAGTGGGTTGCGCCGCCGCCGCACGGGTCGCTGAAGCGCTTCCTCGACAAGCTCGAGCCGGTATGTCCCTTTTCTCCTGTCTCGATGCGTCTTCTCCCCGTCTTGACTGCTTCTTCTTTTAAAGGACGAACTCGCCCTCCGCGACTGGATCAAGCGCCTGCACCACCAACCCTCTGCCGCCCCCGTTGGCCTCGCCTCGCAATCCTCCACCCTCGACTCCCTCTCCCCCTTCCCCTCCCTCTCACCGGACCTCACCCTCGTCGCCTCCGCGCCCTCGTTCGACCGCGGCGACCTTAAGAAGTACGCCGACCTGCTCCTCCAGGCCGAGGCGGGCCACGCCGCCAAGTGCCAGGGCGCGACCTGGATCGACGAGTACGAGAAGCTGCACCGGGAGATGCTCGAGGGCAGGCGCGCGCCCAAGTTTATCTCTTACCACTGCGAACAGGGGATTAACTGCGGTGGATTGGGCGATCGGTGCGCTCTTCTTGCTCTTCCTCCCTCCCGTGATCGAGCAATCTGACCTCAGTTCCTCGCAGCCTCCTCGGCATGACCTCCGCGTTCTTCTACGGCCTTGTCACGAACCGCGCCGTACGCCTCTCGCGTCTCTCCCAGTCCCTCAGTCCCCCCGCTTACGTGTATCCCTTCTTCCGCAGTTCCTCGCCGAATGGCAAACCCCGATCCCGCTCGACCTCGTCTTCGACTCGCCGCACGTCAACTGGTCCTACTCGTCCTTCACGTCGGACCAACACCTGGTCCTCGGCCAGCCTCAACTCGCCGAGAAGGCGCGCGACCTCGACATCATCCATTTCGACCGCCTCTCGGTCGACGCAACGTTCGGCACGACGAGCTGGAACCCAAAGAAGGACCGCAAGCTGACGACCGGCTTCGAGAAGCGCGACCTGGCGTACGCCTCGCCGTGGATCAAGGTACCCTTCCCCTCGCCTCCCTCCCTCTCCTCGCCATACTGACTAGTTCTGCTGACTGCGGCGACAGTTCTTCACCAACCGCGGCATGATTTATAGGTCCTTCAAGTACAAGCACCTGCAAAAGAGCATCAACCGCCTCGGGCTTCAACCCGCCTCCGCCTTCGCCTGCATCAGCCAGTACCTCTTCAAGCCCAAACCGCCCGCGCTCGATCTCATCAGCGAGTACACCTCTGCTCTCGCGCTCCCGACAGTCTTCTCGGTCGGCATCCACATCAGGACGGGCGACCGGAGCATGAAGGACGCAGAGTACGACAAGGTTAACACCGGTTTGTCGCGCTTTCCCTCGTCCCTTTGCTGGCCTGTACTGACAAAAACTCACCTTCTCGTCCTGTAGTCAAGCGCCATACCCAGTTCTTCCGCTGCGCCAAAGAGCTCGGCGCGACCTACGCCCAGCCCGGGCAGAAGGTCATCTTCGCGCTCGTGACCGACTCCGCACACCTCAAGGACGACGCCCAGCGCGTCTTTGGCGACCGCCTCGTCACCACCGACATGAAGCCGCAGCATGTGCACCAGAAGAGCGGCCATGCCGACGGCGTGTTCTCGGCGGTCGTGGAGGACTGGATCCTGGCGAAGACGGACATGCTGGTCGCTACGCAGGTGAGCTCCGTTCTTCCTCCCATTCTCATGCGCACCGCTGACCCGCTTTCTGCCTTCCAGGACTCTGGCTTTGTACGCCCTTAGCCGTTCCTCCTCCCTCTCCCTCACCGTTGACCCTCTCTCTCTTCCTCGTCCTGCAGGGCAAGCTCGCCGCCTTCATGCACGCGCGCGAGAAGTCGACCGTGACGATCTTCCCGCGCTACAACCCGGACGTGATGGGCCTGCAGTCGAAGAAGAGCCACCTCAAGGTCGACTGCACTTCACCGGATGTGTGCGTCTCATCCATGCCCGCTTTCGTTCCGAGTTCGCAAACTGACCTCGGCGATCCACAGCTTCACCACCTTCGAGGAGCTGAGCTCGGAGTGGTCGCTCGGCTGAGCTGGATGCAGAGGAAGAGGAGGGAGAACGGACGCTCGCATCAGTTTTTTTTCCCGCATAGTTTATCTCGTTCCCGCATAGCGCATATTCTCCCTGTTATAGCCTCACTCGCACTGCACTCTCCCGTTTTCGCACCCTTTTCCGCGCGAAGTTGACGGACGGCCAGATAATCTTGTCTGCCCTCCCGGAGCCGGCCGGGTCGACTTCTCATCCTCCTCCCTCGCTCACCTCGCCCCCGATTACGGTTGACTGGTGCTCTGCAGCAAGCTCAGGGTCCACTTGACGCCCTTCACCAGGTCAGAGCGCGCTCTACGCCGTTGTCGTCCCGATTGTCGACCCCGAAGCAGCCGCACCTCGAGGATGCCTCTCTGGCTGCACCCGCCCGCCGCCTGGCCCGAGACGGTCGAGGATGCGCTCTTGCTGCCCAAGTACTGGGGCCTGGAGCGCGCCTTCCTCGAGCACTTTGCCGGATCGCTGCCGTACGCTCACTCTCCTCCGTCTCGGCTTGGCGGTGCGAGCTGACGTTTGTGCTTCACCGCGCGCAGAGACGACCAGAAGAGGGAGGTGATCAAGACGTATGCGGCGTTCTGCTACAACTCGTATGCCGTCCCGAGATGGTTCAAGTGCGTTTTCCCCCGTCTTCCTCATCTCACTCGAGTCTGATGACCCTGTCTCCCCATAGCTACGTCCTCTACCAAGCCATCCTGCTCATCCTCCTCGTCGGCCTCCTTCGACGTCCGATCTCTCCTCGCCTAATCGCCCGTCTCCCTCTCCCGCTCCGGCGCCTCCACACCCTTTTCACCAAGCACGTCCAGCTCGCGCCCGCCCTCGGGAAGAGCAACCTCAGCGCCGTCCCGCTTTCCGGACGGAAGAGCGGTCTTGCACAGTGGACGACGGTGCAGATCCCGCTGAGGGTTGATGCCCTGCTGTTGCTGCTTTTCTTCGTCGGCAACATCGCTTGCGTCTTCACCGACTACCGACCCGTCTTCCCTTCTCATTTGTGAGTCTCTTTCTTTCACAAAAACTCCTTCCTGCGCCACTCACAACCACTGCTGTCCTGCTCTTCTTTCCTTTCTCCTGACCACTAACCCTCTTGCCCTTCGTAGCTACCCGGACGACCCCACGCCTCTGCGACAGAACGCGCGCTACTTCGCCGACCGCAGTGGCATTCTCGCGCTCGGCACGACCCCGCTCGTCGTCCTCCTCGCCGCGCGCAACTCGCCCCTCAACTGGCTCGCCAAGGTCGACTTTGGCACGATGCAGATCTACCACCGATGGGTCGCGAGGGTGACGTTCGTCAACGTTGGACTGCATGGTGCGCTTCTCATCCCTCCTCTGTCTCCGATTCCGGACTTGCTGCCAAACAACCTAATTTACTCTCTTCGTTTCAGCCGGCGCCTATTCGTGGCTGCTCCTCCGACGGGAAAATTGGGCCATCTCGGTGCTGTGGGAGAAACAGTACATCATCTTCGGCTGGCTGGTGCGCCTTTTTTTTCTCCTTGTTCGTTCTCGAAGCTAGCCCGGACTGATCCCTTGCCTCCGCTCGCAGGCCTTCCTCGGCGGTATCATTCTCTGCTTCGCGGCCTGGCGCCGCCTCCGGCAGATCGCCTACGAGTTCTTCCTGGTCGGCCGTGAGCTGCTGACCTCTCTTCCTTTTCTGCCAACTGCGCTGACTCTTCTCCTCTTGCTAGATATCATCGCCGCGCTCGCCTGGGTCATCGGCGCCTACCTCCACGTCCTCTTCCTGCACGGCGCAGCCGACTACTACCTCCGCCTCGGCTACCTCGGTGCCGCTGCGTGGGCATTCGACCGCATCCTTCGCCTCGCTTCTCTCATCTGGAACAACACCGTCCTCGGCCGTCTCTTCCGCTTACCCTCCGGACCGGGCAAGACCCGCTTCCTCGCCGCCGAAGGTGCCCTCCTCCCTGCGACCGAAGACTTCCTCCGTCTCCGCATCACCCCGACGACGCCTTGGTCTCGTCAGCGGGGTGGCCCCGGCGCATACGTCTTCATCTCGAGCTGGACGGACCTCGCGCACAAGGGCTGGGAGAGCCACCCGTTCTCGATCGCCTGGCCGCTCGGCGTGCCCGACCCGGACGAGCTGGACCGCTTCGACGGCGAGGGCGAGGACAGTCCCGGTCCGGGCTCGCCACCGATGCTGCACACGCCTGGGACCGACACGCCGACCAAGCTCGTCGACCTCTCCTCCTCCTCGATGTCCCCTCCTCTTTCTCCCGACAACGAGCCGCTCACCACCACTCTGTCTCCTCACATCTTCGACCTCTCACCTTCGACAGGCAGCATCGAGCTCGTCGTCAAGCGCTACTCGGGCTTCACCCGTGCCCTTGCCGACTCCCTCTCCCTTCCCCTCTCCGCCCTGCCCAGCTCGGAAACGGACGACCCGCTCGTCCTGACCCCGGAGCAGCTCCATTCCCTCCGCATCGCCGTCGAGGGACCATACGGCGCCAGCATCTCGCATGCAGTGGCGAGGTACCGCCAGGCGCTGCTAGTCGCCGGTGGGAGCGGACTGGCGATGGTGACGAGCCAGCTGGCCGACTTGGCCGTGCAGGTGCTGCGGAAGGCGTGCAAGCCGCCGGCAGACGAGGTCAAGACGGAACGGGTTGCGGTAGTCTGGAGTGTGAGGGAGAGCGGTACGTGCCTTTCCAGACAGCCTTTCCGACAGGACTAACTGTCCTTTTTTCCCCTGCAGAAACCGTACATCTCATTGCGCCATACCTGACCCGCATTTACACCCTCCTTCGCTCTTCGCCCTCCTTCTCCCACCTGCATTGCCTCGCCTCGCCGCCTTGTTCCGCCCCTTCGCTTTCCCGCTCGTCTGCCCCTGCCGTCCGGCCCGCCCCCGAGCCTTTCCTCGACCTCAATATCTACATCACCGGTTCTTATTCCTCACTCGCCGACGCTTCCGCCACTATCGCCGCCCTCGCCCTCCCATCCACCTTCCTCCGCTGCACCGTCCACCCCGGGCGGCCCGATGTCGGCGCTCAGATCGACGCCCTCTGCACGACCACCCCTGCTGAGGACATCGGGGGAGACGAGCCCGAGCTGCTCGTCGTCTCGTGCGGACCGGCAGCGCTGTGCGATTCAGCCCGCGAGGCCGTTCGGTCGAGGCTGCACGGCCTACCAGCCCTTTCTTTCGTCTGCGGACGAAGGACCGCGGAGGACGACTGGAAGGAGGAGTCTGATCAGGAGGAAGAAGGAAGGGGGCTGTTGCGGTCGGGGGAGGGACGGTCGAGGTGGGAGGCCTCTCGGCTTGTATACGCAGAGGAAGCTGTTGTGTGGTAGACGCGAGGATGCTTAGACTTCGTACAGTACATACGATACTCCTGCGCTTCTGCAAGAGGACCAGGACTGGCTTGAGGAGAGCGTTTTGGATCGAGGAGAAAAAAGGGGGAAGAGGCGAAGTCGATGGGAACGACGAGGGGCAACCGGCGAGCCCCTCGCGCTGATTGCATGCTGCCTTTTCTCCTTCTGCGTAGCAACTTTAGCCAAATCTGGGAGGGTCCTAGGCCAGTCGAGGCGAACCAGCCTCTCCCTCCATCACTTCGCTGCACTCTGCTCCCGCTTTGCTTGGCTCCGAGACGACCTGCTGAGCGTCTTACAAGCTCGCCTGAGACGCTCTACAGCCAGTCGCAAAGACGCCTCGTGCTGTTCACCCGACTCTCCACTGTCCGCCCAACCTCATCGCCCAACTCCTTCCTCAGCACACGAGCCAGCAGTCCGGCAGTCCCGCAGGTTCGTCAGACTCGATCCTGGTACTCGGATCTTTCGCTAAACCGTCCAGCCCCCAGCTCAACCTATTCGACCCTCTTCGTCATCTCTCTTCCCCGGCACGAATCCACTAATACCGGAGCATGCCTTTCCTGAAGAAGTCAGCTGTGCTAGGCGGCTTGGCGGTACCGGTACGTCGCAGTTCCCCGGCTCTGTCTTTCCTGATCCTCTCTATCTTCGTCCCGTACCTCTTCTCTCGCTTCCACCGAAGGTCAGGTCACTCAAGCTTTGCTCGTGCAGCTCCTTGCCTACCTCTCGTCGACTCGCTTCGTCCAGAACATCCCCTTCCACCTCAACCCGCCGTCCTTCGCCGCCTCTCGAGCCGAGTTCCCCTGGACCTCCTCAACCCTCGCCGGCCCAGTCGCGCTCGAGCAGTTTGTGGTGCAGAGCCTATCCGCATCGAGCTCGACAGACCGTCTGGCGTACTGTGAGGACGTCATCCCGCTTCGTCTGCTGGCAGACGCGGAAGGCGACGAGAAGGAGCGCAATCTCGTGCTCGCCTCGTGCGATCCGAACCGCAAGAGGTGGAACACCGTCATGGGACCTCTCGGTGACCCGTACGCCGCGAACGGCGCACTTTGGATCGTCGATCCTGCCGAACACGAGCCTAAGCCTGAGCAGGTGCAGCTCGTTTGGCCGGCACTTCAAGCCCAGGAGGTCCAGTTCCACCCGCTGGGCGTCGAAGTCGTCGAGCCGACTGCCGCGAGCGAGAAGCAGCTCCTCCTCGCGGTCAACCACCAGGCGAACGAGTCGACCATCGAGGTCTTCGCGCTCTCCGCCTCCTCTTCGTCCCCCTCTTCCGGCCTGGCCCTGAAGGCCGAGCACGTCACCACCCTGCGCCACCCGTCTCTCACGGGTGCGCCAAACGCGCTCGCCCTGCTGCCTTCCGGCACTCCGTCAGCGACCCCTTCTACCCTCCGCTTCTTCCTGTCCCACGACCACATGCACAACCGCCGAGACCCGTCTGTCCGCGGCAAGCTCGCCAATCTCTTCGAGACGGTCGGCGCGCAGGCGCTCTCACGGGTGGACTACGTCGAGGTGACCCTGCCGAGCCTCGTGACAGAGGAGGCCAAGGTCCAAGTCGAGACGGTCGCTACCGGCATCGCCTTTGCCAACGGTCTTGCCCTGTCGCCGAGCGGCAGAACACTCGTCGTCGCCTCAACGACGCGCCGCGAGCTCCTCTACTACGCCATTTCGGCGCCGTATGCGCACGGCTCGGCCCCGACGCTCACCCTTACCCGCATCGCCAAGGTCCCCTTCCTTGTCGACAACCTCTCCGTCCTTCCTCCGGCGCTCTCTACCCCTGCCTCCGACTCGGTCGACCCGAAGCCGCTCGAGGTCGAAGACACCTTCACGGTTCTTGCCGCAGGCCATCCCTCCTACCCCGCCCTCCTTTCCGCCGCGCACAGCCTCAAGATCTCCCTCCACCTCCCCTCCTTCCTCTTGCCGTACATCTCCTGGCCCGGCATCGACTTTGACCCGCAAGAGCAGCGTGCCATGTCCTGGGCCGTCTCGGTCGCGCACCCGCCCGCCTCGGCCTCCTTCGACGCCGCGGACGGCGTGCAGAAGCCCGTTGCGGTGACCGGCTCGCAGGACTGGCGAACCGTCTTCCAGTCGCATGGCCGGACGAAGGAAGGCGGGTTTGGCGGGTCGACAACTGCGGTGGCGGGCATCTACCGCACGGCGGAGGGCGCGCAGAAGAGCTGGATGGTCGTCGCTGGGCTGTACGAGGAGGGGTTGAAGGTGATTCGGGACAGGCAGTAGTGCTAGGGTGGCGGAAGTGCTGTACATTTCCCCTTGCTCTAGTTGGAATCGTCTTCGTGCCTCTTTCTCGCTGTCTAAGCTTCTTCGGGGCTCTTCTATCACTCATACGATCGCAGACGGCACTGAAGAGACTGATATATCACTGATGAGAGGAAGAGAAAGAACCGATACGAAAGCTCGACGACAACAACGTCCACTCCCCTTTTCCGCCACCCTCCTCCGGCCACTTCCTGCCTGCGCCCCCCCCNNGCCCCCCCCCCCCCCCCCCCCACACACACACACACACAGCCCCCACCGACTCACTTACCCGCCGATTATAGCACGCCCTACATGCTGTCGCCGTCCGCCTCCTTGACCGCCCCGCCGGTCTGCGCGACGCCCTTCTTCTCGCTCCCGGTCGCCGAGTTGGTGTGGTGAACACCGGCTTCATACGGGGCGGCCTGGACGGTCGGAGCCGCGGCGGCGCCGTCGAAGAGGACGGCGACCTCTTCGAGGGTGAAGCCCTGTCCAGGAGATTGTTAGTCAGCACGGAGGAAAGGGCGAGGAACGAGAGTAAGCGAGTCGTGGGAGGGAGAGCAAGCGCACCTTGGTCTCGACGCAGAGGAAGTACATGCCGACCAGCTGGCACACGAGGAGGACGTCGTAGACGATGTAGTACTCTGCGAGGGAGGAAGGAGGAAAAATGCGTTAGATCCGAGCAGGATTCCAAGCGAGAGAACCGCAACGCACTCCAGCCGATGGCGTCGAGAGCGACGGTGTTGACGTAGGCGTTGAAGACCGAGATGAGCTTGTTCAGGATGCCCCAGACGAGCGCGCCCTTGGCACGCATCGAATACGAAAGGCATTCGTATTGGTACGAGAAAAAGAGCGGGCCGCAGACGAGGAAGAAGACAAAGTCGTAGAACTGCCCGCAGAAGGTGGGATCAGCGAAAACCCAAGGAGGGGAAAGGAAAAGAAACTCACGTAGAGGAAAGCGACATTGGCGAGACCGGCCGCCTTCGAGCCGGCGATCTCGTAGCGCGCGGCTGTGGTGGTGAAGGCGATGGCGACGCAGATGAGGGCGACCCAGACGGACATGAGGTGGGTGCGGCGCGGAAGCTTGTTGGCGATGAAGGTGCCGATCATGGCGCCCAGCCAGACAGTGCCGGTCAATCCGACGTTGATGCCCTGCGGAGTACGGCGTGTAAGAGCAGGGAAGAGACCCGGAGCAAGCTTCGGGACGCACAGTCTGCTTCGTCGTGCCCGTGATTCCCACCATGGCGAGAATCTGGGTGTAGTACGCGCCAATGATTGCAGTGCCGGACAGGTTCTGGCAAACAACGATGAGGAGCACTGCGTACCGAGAGGTCGTCAGTCGGTGGAGTGAAGAAGAAGGAAAGCAAGAAAGCGTACCGATGGCGAGACGGTGACGGTTCCCCTTCTTCCCGAAGATCTCGCCCCACGTCTCCTGCTTCAACTCCTTCTCCTTGTGTAAGGCCTCCTTCATCTCCTCAAACTCGAAGAGTACCAATTCGTCGTTCGGGTTGCCGTCGCCGTGATACTTGACGAGGAAGTCGAGGCAGTCCTGCTCGCGGCCGTGAGCGAGAAGCCAACGGGGCGACTCCGGCACAAACTGGATGGCCACGAGCATGTAGAGTGCGGGGGCGAGCTGAAGGATGTAGATAATGCGCCATGACCAGTGACCCTGCGCGGAAGAAAAGGGAAAATGCCGTCACAAGGTCAGGAAGAGCTCCTCATCTCGGGATCCAGTACCGACGTAGTCCTCGTCGCCAGGAGCGGGGAGTACGAAGGAGATATGCGAAAGACAAGAATGGCGCGTACCGACATGAACGAGGTCCCGAAGGCTGCAAGGAAGAAGGAAAGTCAGCCTCGTCTCGCCTGCAGCCTCGGGGAAAGCACGCGCACCGATCCAAGCCCCGATAAATCCTCCAATCGCATAATTGGGATTGAACAAAGCGGACACTGTGGTGCGCTGGAGCGGGTGGGAGAGCTCCTGGATAAGGACGGGCGAGATCATGAGGCTGAAGGCAAGTCCAGAACCGAAGACGACGCGCGATACGATGAAGAGTGCGTACTGTGAGCAGAGAAGGGTCAGGGGGAAAACCAGGACGGGACGGGGGAGGGTTAACAAGGAAAGCGTCGAAGAGGAAGGGGAAGAAGCGGAGGACAAAGCGACGTACGCCGTTGCTTGTACTCCCAGCGGCGCAGCCGAGTGCCGTACCGACGAGGGCGCACAGAGCCGACCAACGGATGCACCAGCGGCGGCCGAAGTAGTCGGCGACGTAGCCTGCGATGGGGGCGGTAACGAGTCCGGCAAGGTATGCGCTGGCGTTGAGGAGACCGATGTCGCTGTTCGAGGGGTTGCCGACCGCGGAATACCAGTCCGGATACGCCTGGAGGTTACCGCTGCAATACGAGGGAAGAAAAAGGCGAGAGAAGTCAGAGAAGAGAGTCAGCTTGGTGAAAACGACGGCTAAAGCGGCGAGAGTACGACAAACACTATCCCGTCATCCCACCCGTTCAGAAACTGGCCTACGAAGATGACTGAGATCTGTGGGAGAAGAGAAGAGAGAGAGGAAGGAAAACGGGAAGGTCAGCAAAGGTCGGGCGGTCTCCTCCTCTTCGCACGCTCCGTACGAAGCGAGATGACGTACGAACCAGTTGAGCTTGACGACGCCTGCACGGTGCAGAAGACGGGAGGAAAAAGGAGGTCAAGATTGGGCGGCAAGGGGAAGTTGAACCGCGCGGGCGGCGAGAGAGCGGGCGCGTACCGGGCACCTTCCACCACTTGACCCCGGTGAGCGCGTTGGGAATGTGCGTGAACTCGCCCCTCTGTACGGCCGACATGGTGCGCGCGAGAAGCCAAGGCGAGATAGAGGATAACGTGAGCGAGAGAGAGTGGGAGCGCGGGGAGGCCGGCAGCTCTTCGGCGACGGGTCGGATGAGCTGCTTCGGCCGCTTTTGCTTGCTCCACCCCCGACCTCATCTGCTTCTCCAGCTCGGGACGCGCACGCAAGCAGCGGGGTACAAGCAGGAGCAAGATAAGCGACAGCGGGAGGCGAGAAAAGCGCCGGTGAAGGACTCGCTGCCTTTCCCTGCTCTCGTGAAGACATCCTGGACACTCCCAGCGGTCATAGGGCGAATTTGTTCGTCGTTGCGACGAGACATGCACGAGTGTAAGGCTTGCGGAACTGGAGCGCAAGGAAGGGGAGCTGAGGGGCTGGCAACGCCAACGACGTATCTACAAGGACGGCCCTGCACGTATCGATGCAGCGTGAGTACCGAGGAGAAGTGGGGAAGGAGCAGGAGGAGAAAGAGAAAGATGGGGAAGCACCTGCACAGATACCGCTTCGTCTGCTCCGACCCGTTCCACCACGGCCGACTTCCCTCCCCTCCGCTAACTCTCGTCTGCCTCGTCCACCTTGGCGCCAGCGTTATCACGACGCTCCCATCTGCGCTTCGAGCTCCGCCTCCCGCGCGGCCGCTTCCGCCTCCTCGTCGTCCTCGTCCTCGTCCGCGTCCCCTTCTTCCGCCCCAAGAGCGGCTTCGACCTCCCTCCTCGCCTCTTCCTCCAGCCGCGCCTGCTCCTCCTGCTCCTCTGCAGCCGCCTTGCGGTGCAGCTCCTCCATCTCCCTCCTTTCCTCCTCCTCCCGCTTCTCCTTCTGCCGCAGGAGCACTTCCACCCGCTTCTCCCTTGCAGCGACGAGCCGCTCCGCCTTGACGACGTCGAGCGCCGCGTACTGCGCTTTCTGCTGCTGCTTCTGCTTCTGCTTCTGCTTCTGCGCGGCATCGGCGGAGGCGGAAGAGGAAGAAGAGGTGGAGGAGGAGAGGGACGCGATCTGCGCGTCGAGGGCTTCGAGCCGAGCGAGGAGCGCGGGGAGGGCTTGCGCTGCGGCGAGGCGCTGGATCGCTTGGGTTGCGACCGTGCGGATGTGGGTGAAGCGGACGGGGCCGAGCATCACGCCTGGTTGAGCCGGAAAGAAAACGGCGGGTCAGACCGCGGCAAGGGAGAGAAAGAAAGGTAGACGCACCGCCGTACAGCCTCGACACGACCACGCCGACGTCGACCGCGCCCTCCGTCTTCAAGCACTCCTTGACGACGGCCCACGCGCCCTTCTCGTCGTCGTCATCCCCTCCTTCCCTGACCGTCCAGTCCTCGTCGCTCTCGAGCCCGCTCTTGCCCGGCTTGGGCGCGACGATGCGGTACCCGAGCACCTCGTGCGAGCACTCGACCGGGTGCGACGTCGTGCGCAGGTTGCGGACGTGCGTTTGCAGCGCGGTCGCGGCCGTGGCAGAGGTGACGGGCGCGGCGTGCGCGATGAAGGTCGAGGACCGGTCGGTGATCGGGTCGGAGTGGACGAGGGGAGAGGGAGCGGCCGGGCGGTGCGTGGTCGGGAAGAAGGCGTTGAGGGAGGAAGAGCCCGACGAGGTCGAGGGTCGTTTGGACGAGGGTTCGTTGGTCGAGGCGAAGGGCGCGGCGCGTTTGGACATTCTGCGCGAGAGTTGAAGAGCGTTCGCAATAGCTTGTGGGCTTGCCGGAGCGAGAGAGCGGCAGAGAGCGCGAAGAGGGGGAGGTGGTGGGGAGGTCGAAAGGAAGCGAGGGGCGCTGGGAGCCGGTGCTCAGTGTGTTGCTGACGTATCCTTATGATGATACTGGCGACGACAGTCTGTCTTGAGCGGTGACGAGAGCAGGAGCGAAGCGAAGAGTTCGCCCGACCTGCGATCGCTTCAAGGCGGAGTTCGCCCGTTGGCCCTCTTCCCTTCGCGCTAGGCGCGCTGTGCTCCTCAACCACGCTCAGAGCAGAAGAGAGACTCGCGGCGCAAGGAGGAGGAGGGAAAACTGGCTTGGGATTCTTTCGGAAGACTGGGCTATGTACAAGCTGCCAAAAGGGGGATCGGCATCCGCTCGACGGACCGTCGAGTCGGTTCGAGAGGGAAGGGCGAGGGAGGAGATAGGAGCGAGGTAGAGAAGGGAGGAACGAGGGGGAAGTGGAAGAGGAGGATGTATGGAACGAGAAGAGGGAAGGGACGTGTGCAGGGAGCTTTGTGCGGGTGCGGGCTGTGGTGTAGTAGTGTAGAGGAGAAAGGAGAAGGAGGGGCGAAGGCGGTGATGTACGAGGTGATGGGGGAGGACGAAAAGGCGGAGGACGAGGGAAGAGGCAGCAAGTGCGAAGACCGTCAACGGCTCACACCTCCCGCCTTACTTGGGATCATAAAACGCCTCCAACCAGTCCTTGGCCTCCCTCTGCTCGTCCTTGAGCCTCCGGAGCAGGACGCGGCAGCGCGCGAGCGCCTCGTCCTCCGACACCTCGGGGCCCTCGCCGCGCGCGTCGCGCCGCTTGCCGTAGTGCTGCATCGCTTCGCACGAGTGCTGGACGCGTTGCAGGCCGAGCGCGGCCGAGGACTGGGGGAGGGAGATCGAATGGGGGAATGGGCGGAGAGGAGCGGTAGAGTCGATTCGACAGGCGATGGACGAGGGGGGCAAGGAGAAGTCGAAGACGACGAGGAGTGGGCGGAAAAATTCGAAAGAGAGAGGGAGATCAAGTTGAGTTCTGCTGAGGAAACGACGGAAAGGAAAAAGACGCACGCCCTTAAGGAAGTGGCCCTTCCTGGACAGCGCATCGAGGTCCCGAGCAGAGCTGCGAGCGCAGATAAGGACCGACGCGGACCGGGAATGCGAGACGAGGGCGGGGCAGACGCGTGAAGGAAAGCGGAAAGGACGGGTGGGTCGCGGGTAAGAGGAGGGAGGGGAGGAAAGGCCAGTTGTGATGTGGAGAAACGGCGTCAGTACAGATAGAATCAGGAGATGCAGAAGGGACAAGGAGGAGAGAGGTAGGGAACGCACAGCGCCTCCTCGATCTCGCCAAACGTCGCATCCGCCTGGTTGATGTAGTCGAACGCGAGCCCCTTGCTGAACTCGTGCGTCTCGTCGTCGTCCTGATCACACCAGGGCAACCCGGTTGCGCAGCACCAAACGGGTCGAGTTGAAGGGAGTCGAGGGGTCGGCGGAAGAGGGGTTGATGACAGATGCGGCGGGAGGGAGCGGGGTCAGTGACGAGTGCCAGGGGGTGAAGGCGAGGCAAGGACGCACGATCTCGAGCAGCTGGCCAAAGACGTCCATGTCGACGACGCTCTCGGCGCTGGGCGGGCCAATGTCGACGTCCTCGTCCCCCTGCTCCTCCGGCGCTGCGTCCTTCCCCTCGCCGTTCTGAACCGTGTCCTTGCTCGCCGAGCCGGCGTTGGAGTCTCCCGAGGCGGGCGGTGCGGGCTTGCTGTCGCTCGAAGCGGAGGGGGCAGCAGCGGACGAGGAGGAGGTGGTGCTGGTCGAGGAAGCGTCTTTGGGCTCGGTGGCGGCCGCGGGTGTGGGCTGCATCCGGGAACGGGCGGAACAAGTCAGTGCTGCGTCGTGAGAGGGTGGACTGGCCAGGAAAGGCGCGAGACGGACCTGAGGGCCCGCCATGACGAGGGACTGGGAGAGAGGAGGCGAGGAGGAGAGGGTGGGAGGGAGAGCGAGAGGGAAGCGCGGTTGAGCGACGCTGTGACGGTTACTTGAGCTGCCTAGTGAGCGGGGTCGAGCAGCAGCAGTAAGCAGCAGCGGGGAGCGCGAACAACTGGACCGGGCAGGGCGGCGGGCTGAGCACAGCTCACAGGTCGAAGCAGCCGGTGGTCCAGACTCGCTCTCGCAGTACTCGGGCCTGTGTTCCACACGGCCTGGCAACCCGATCGTGACCCGCTCCCTCAGCGCTTCCACGGTCGAGGCGCACAAGTGAACCGGGCGCGCATCTCGCGAGAAAAGCGATCGAACACCCCGTCAGCCGCTCGTCCTCCTCACGACCAGCCCGCTCGTAGATCAACACGCTGCATCGACTGCAGAACGCGCATCAGAGCGCATGCGAGCCGCACAGGCGGTATTACGGGCGCGCGAGGCAAGCAGATTTCGAGGTTGCGTCGATTTGTGCGAGGTTCGGCCTCGTTGCCTCCTTTCCAACGCTACTGTCCTCACCGCCGCTGGCAATGAAATCGAGGTCAGTAGGCAAACATAGAGCAATGGAAGGGGAAGAGGAAGGGGGCGTAGCGAAGAAACGCACCGGCGGCCTCGCCTTCCTTCCGCTGCTCCTCGTCCCCTTGACCTCCGCCTCCTTCTCCTTGTCCTTCTTGCCCTTCTTCACCGGCGTCCCCTCGCCGTCTCCGCCGCCTGCCGTTGACGCCACCGAGGGCGCGACGGACGCGTCCCGCTTCGAGGACGATTTGGGCGGCCGGGACGAGCGCGCGCGCGGGGCTTTGGTGACTGGGTCCGCAGGAGATATAGGAGGTCAGTCAGCATACAAGGGGTTTGACGAAGAATAAAACGAGAGTACGTACACTTGCCGTTCGCCGCTCGCCGCCCAGCGGCGCCCCTCGTCCCGCTTGCGGCGCCCTCTTCCTCGTCGTCCTCCTCCTCATCTTCCTCTTCCTCCTCCTCGTCCTCCTCCTCGTCATGTTCCGAAATCGGGCTCGACCCCTCGACCAGCTTCCCCGCCGTGCCCTCCTCCTCCTCCTCCCCGGGACGCTCCCCATCCTCATCCTCGTCCTCCCCGCCCTCAACCCCCGACCCCTCCGTCTCCAGCTCCGACAGCTCGCTCTCCCCGTCCTCGTCCTCGCCCTCCTCGCCATCCGCAGGCGACTCCCTCCTTTGCCGCTTCTTCGGGCTCGCCCTCGCCCCGCCTTTCGGGACGGTAGGCGGCGCCTGCCGCTTCCTCCCCCGCTTCTTACCCGGACTTGCGTCCACCTCGGCGTCGAGAGTGTGAGAGGCGGGGAGCGGGACAGAGACCTCCCGTAGAGGCGCATCGTCCGGGACGGGCGACTCGCGCGGCGCGGAGGGCGGGAGGCGCCCGCGCTCGAACGCGAGGGTGGCGAGCGCGTCGTCGTGCTCCGACGCCTCGGCGTCCTTCGATGCCGACTTGCCTTCCAAAGAGGAAGACGACGGACGGGAGAGCGAAAAGTCCCTGAGCGGGAAGAAGGCGGCGAGGATGCGCTGCGACTTGGCTTCGGCGGCCGAGGCGGTCGTGCTCGCGTTCGAGGGCGCGGGGGACGCGCCCGAGGGTGCGGCGGCGGAGGGCGTGGCTGCGCGGGAGGCGGCGGGAGAGGTCGAGGTTGCGAATGGGGCGGGAGAGGGCGAAGGGGAGGGGAGGAGTTGTTCTTGCTGCCCGGTGCGAAGGCGGGGTCAAGACCGCGGGGGATGAGCGGAGAGAGATAGAGAGACGAACCTGCTCCTCCCAGACCTTTGCGAGGGTGTCCTCGTGGTACAGTTGCCGGAACTTGGTCCACACGTCCTCGGCGGTGAGCCCGCGGGTGTCGTCGGGCGAGGCGTGGTGGCGGAGGGTGGTGAGGACGCCGACCATGTCTGCGTGCTTGTGCGGGCCTACGAGGCGGTGGTGGACGAGGGCGCGGAAGAGGGCCAGTTCGCCGCGAGCGGTCGACAGGAAGGAGGAGGGGGATGAGGGAGCGAGAGAGGGCTGGGAAAGCGGCGCGGGGTGCAGGGGAGGGGCAAAGGCAGGTAGTGACATGGCTGGTGGGTCGTATGCCTTCTTGAGCCGAGTGTAGCGCGGTGCAGGAGGGAAAGAGGAGGGGACGAGGAGGGGGGGAACGGGTTCACCCCGCTGTGCTCTGTCCACCTCGCTAGAACGGACTACGACTACCACCACAGGCATCAGCAGACCTTGTTCTACCCGCCCGTCCCGCTCGCAACCCGCCCCACGTTCTTGCTTCGTACTCCTCGTCCTCATCACCTCGCCTCCCGTCCGTCCCCTTCCACTCTCCCTCCTCGCCCTTCTTGCACTGAGCTTCGTCACCCACAGACACTCACGATGTACGGCAACTACCTCGGCCTCAACTCGCACAAGCGCGGCGGCAGCCAAGGCCCTGGCGGCAGCAAGTACGGCAAGCAGCCCCCGGCGTCGGCCTCGACGCGCTGCCAGAAGTGCAACCAGCTCGGCCACTGGACCGCCGACTGCAAGTGCGTCGCCTGCTTCCCCTTTCGGCGAGCGCGGAGTCGAGGGAAGCTGACGGTTTGACTGCGTGAAGGAACCCGCGCGAGTACAAGGTCCGCCCGACGAGGACGCAGATCCTCAAGAACCCCAAGCTACGCACGCCGCTGACCGAGAGCGTCATGGCCAGGACGGAGGAGATGCCCAAGTGCGTGCTCTTGCTTCCCCTTTCCCCCCTCCCTGCCTTTTCCCTCTTCTTCCCTGGGACCCGAACAAGGAGACTGACCCGGCCTGTGCACCAACGAGCAGGGAAGGAACAGCCGCCGCCATCCTTGCCGCGAACGAAGCCAAGCGCGCCGCGAAAGCCAAGCTCCTCGCCGCCTCCTCCTCGTCCCGGCGCCGCCGCAGCCGGTCCTCCTCTGTGTCTTCTTCCTCCTCGTCCGGCTCAGACTCGGGCTCGGACAGCGAGTCCGACCGCGGCAGGTCGAAGCAGCGCCGGAACCGCGATCGCAGGAGCGAGAGCGTCTCGAGCCGCTCGAGTTCGCGCAGCCGGTCGAGCTACGACTCGCGGTCGGATGGGAGCAGGAGCAGGAGCAGGAGCAGGTCGAGGTCCCCTAGTCGGAGTCGCAGCAGGAGCAGGAGCAGGAGCAGGAGCCCGCGAAGGAGCAAGAGCGCGAGGAAGGACTCGCGCTCGCCTTCCCGCAGCCGCTCGCGGTCGGGGTCGCCCGTGGCCAAGCGCCGCGGCCGCTCCCCCTCGTCCTCGCGCTCGCGCAGCCAGAACCGGAGCAGGAGCTACTCGCGGTCGCGGAGCCCGGCGGTCAAGCGCGCGAGGAGGGACAGCAGGGAGGGGAGTGCCGGGGAGGCGTACGAGGGGAAGGGCAAGGGAAGGGCGGTGGAGGAGTAGGAGAGCGAGCGCGTAGGGAGCTCCTAGGGCGAGACTTGAGCGTTCTGATGCACTCGAAGTGAAGTCGCAGCGGTGTCAAGGACACAAGCAGCAAAGAGTAGCAGAAAAACGGTTCGAAGAACGCGACCCCGGGTAGGTTCCATCTGCTCGTCGCTTCAGAGAGGCTGCTGAGCGTCGTATACCTTGCAAGGCAGCACCTCGACGCGACCGGGTTGGCACCGCCTCGGCTTCTCGCCCGCTTTCGTCTCCTCATCCTCCTCACCTGCTTCTCCTGCCACGATGAGCACCCTCGAGCGGTCTACGACCCCACGTGTCCGCCCGCAGAGCGTGCACTCGTTCGTGTTCCCACCTCCAACCACGACCAGCTCCTCCTCCGCTCACCCAACATCCGCATCCCCACCGCTCCCACCGCCCTCGCCAGGCCGCCGTCCACCGGGAGCAAGCCACCGCACCGCCTCGAGCCTGTCCAGCCTCGCTCAGCTCAACCTTGCAAGCGCAGGCGCAGGGGGGCCAACGCGCTCCTCTCCGCCGCTCGACCCCTCTTCCACCTTCGCATCGCACTCGCACTCGCCCAGCCTCAACCACAGCCAGAGCCAGTACTCGCCCGCGCTCGGAAGCAGCAGGCTCGAAAGGAGCCGCAGCGTGCTGGGCAGCCCGAGCACGCACTGGGGTCCGTTTGCGCCCACGGGAGGGAGCGGCGCTGGCGGAGGGGCAGAGTACGAGGACGTGCAGAACAAGACGTTCTGCAGGTGGTGCGCTTCTTCTTTCTCTCTTGCGCTGTAGCTGTTGCCGGCGAAGGCGTCGGAGGAGGAGAGGATTGACCCTTTTCTTCCTGGCCGTTTTCTTCCCTTCCCCTTCTTGCTTGCGCTTCGGGACGGATCAGGGTCAACAACCACCTCGAGCAGCACGGCTACGAGCCCGTGACCGACCTCGGGCACGACTTCCGCGACGGGACGCGGCTCATCCAGCTTCTTGTCCGTCCCGTTCCTCCCCTTCCCCCCCATTCACCCTCTCCCCCCCTTCTCGCCCTTTCCCCCTTTCCCTTTTCCTTTCGACCAGTCTGCTGATAGCTGCGAAAACCTGTAGGAGATCCTCTCGGACTCGTCGATCGGGCGGTACAACCATCGGCCCGTGCACCGCATCCAGAAGATGGAGAACACGAAGCAGGCGCTCGAGCGCATCAAGGAGATGGGCGTGCACCTCACGAACGTCGGGCCGGAGGGTGCGTCCTCTTTTTTCTCCGTTGGCTCGCTTTGCAGTCCTCGACAGCAACGGCGAGCTTGCGGATGGTGAGAAGGCGTGGGCAACACTGACTGGAGGAAGCGTCGAAGACATCGTCGACGGCAACCGCAAGCTCATCCTCGGCGTCATCTGGTCTCTCGTCCTCACACACTCCATCGCCGCAATCAAGTCCGTCCCGATCCCCTCTGCATCCTTTCCCTCAGCTCCAAATCTGACCACGTCCGCACTCCACAGCGAGGGCGACTCGCACTCGAAAGCCGGACTTCTGCTGTGGTGCCAGAACCGCACGGCCCCGTACGCCGAGGTAGACGTGCAGGACTTTACGCGGAGCTGGCAGGACGGGCTGGCCTTGTGCGTCCCTTCCTCCTCCCCCATCCCGCCGCCCCTTCCGCTCCTCCCGAACGCAGGAGAAAAGAAGAGACAGACTGACCCAATGGAGCGAGACAGCTGCGCCCTCATCCACCGGCACCGCCCCGACCTGCTCGACTTTGACGCGCTCCCGAAGGATGCGTCGAGGGCGACGGCGGCGAGTAACCTCGCCACGGCGTTCGCGATCGCGGAGGAGTCGCTGGGGATTCCAGTACGTCTGCCTCTGCTTCTCTCGCCCTTTCGTCCCTTGCGTCAAGGGACGGAAGTTCGTTGTTAGACGGTGAGACGGTACGTACTGATTGGGCTGGTGCGCCACACAGCAACTCCTCGAAGTCCAAGACATCTGCGGCACGAAGCGCCCGGACGAGCGCTCGATCGTCACCTACCTCGCGGCGTGGTTCCACGCATTCTCTTCTCGCGGTTCGTCCCGCCCCTTCCCATTCTACTCTTCGAGACCGGGCTGATGGGTCCAAGATACGAGCGACAGCGCAAGCCGAGACGGAGACGCGCCTCATCTCCAACTTTGCCGAGAGCACTAACGAGCTCCTCCTGGCCGTGCACGACTACGAGCGCCGCGTTGCCGCTGTACGCCGTTCCCTTCTTCCCTCTCTCCTGCCTCTTTCCGACTGACTCCTCCGGCTTCCCACACAGCTCCTCTCCGCTCTCTCCTCCCACTCCTCCACCCTCACCCCTTCCTCTCCCTCCCTCCCGTACGCCTCTCTCCAATCCCTCCTCGCCGCCGCGCTCGAGCACCACCGCGCCGTCCTCCCGCGGTGGAGGGCCGAGCAGAGGGCGCTGCAGGAGCTGTATGGGGTGATCAGGGTTAAGTGCGGGACGTACGGGCTGAGGGGCTATGAGGCGCCCGAGGGGCTTAGGGTCGAGGTCAGTCCCTGTGCTCTGCGTGCTTGCCCTTTCCTTGCTCTTCTGAGCTCTTACGGCTCCGTCCACTCGCAAAAGAGACTGACCCGCTCACTTCTGCTGCAGGACGTCTCCCTTGCATTCTCCTCCCTGCGCACGGCCTCGCTCGCGAAGCACCGCGACATCTCCCTCCGCATCCGTGAGCTGCAAGACGCGGCGCGCGCTGAGTACGCCACTGCCGCCGAGGCAGTGCAGGACGAGGTGCAAGCCGTCGAGGCCGAATTGGCTGCTATCGCTGGACCGCTCGAGGTGCGTCTTCTCCTCCCTGTTCCGATGTCAAGCTCGCGACTGACCCTCTTCTTGTCCCGCGCGAAACAGTCCCAGCTCGCCACCCTCTCAACCCTCTCCTCCACGCGCCTCCCACCCCTCCGCACCTCGCTCCTCGCATCCCTCTCGTCGGCCGAGCGCCACTGCCTCGCCTGCGACGCCTTCTCGGACGTGCTCCCCTCACGCGGGGTCGAGCAGAGCGAGCTCGGCGCGTACGGCGGGTTCGAGGACGCCGAGAGGGAGGTCCGGGGCGTGGAGGAGATGGTTAGGAGGAGGGTCGTGTTCCTCGAGGGGCAGGTGCGTTCTCCCTTCCCTTCCCTGCTCTCTTTTCCTCCTCTTCCATGAGCGCGACTGATAAGCCAAACGTGCACGAGCAGATCACCGCGCGCCGCGCGCCGTCCCTCCCCGCCGAGAAGCTCGAGGAGTTCGAGTCGGCGTTCCGCGCATTCGACACCGAGGCGAAGGGCTGCCTCGACCTGGACCAGCTCGCCGGCGCGCTGGGGAGCTTGGGCATCCTCGAGGTCGTGAGTCTTGCCTCCCTTCACTGGCGGATGTCGCGCTCGTTTCGGCGCAACGCGACGAAGCGTCTATGTAGCTGGGACCGAGTCTCGCTGATACTGTCCGCGTTCTGCAGAATCTCGACCAGATCAACCAGGTCGACGAGCAGGTCTCGTTCGAGGAGTTCCTCCGCTACCTGGTGCGTTTGAAGCACGACCTCTCGGCTTCCCCTATCTTTGAGCGTGAGGGAATTGACGAGTAGCATCCTACGGCCATCGCACAGATCGTACGCGCTGAGGATCGCCCAACCGGCGAGCGCGTACGAAACTGCTTCCGGAGCGTCGCGGGCGAAAAGGTGCGCCCTGTCTCTCTCTCCCTGATCTTCTGGCCTTCTTCCTAATGAAGCGGACTGAACCTCCATCTCCCTCCGCGCGCAGCCCTACCTCACCGACCTAGACCTCTCCCGCCTCTCCCTTCCGCCCTCGGCCCTCTCTTTCCTGCGCGAGCACATGCCCAGCCGCGTCCTCACCGCGGAGGAGCTCGACGAGGCGCGCGAGGAGGCCTCGTCCGCTTCTTCCCTTCCGAACGGCTCGAGCAGCGGCAAGGGCCGCGCGAGCTTCGGCGGGATGGGCGCCAACGCGAGGGGGTACGATTTTGAGGGCTTCCTCGACACTTTCCTCGCGGACGAGTAGACATTGTGTTCCCTCTTTCCTCCCTCCTCGGCAGTCCATGTACACTTTCCCTCGCAGCAAACACGCCCCAGCAGCATAGATAGACACTTTTCCGCCTCTTTTCCCTTGCCGTCCTCGTCTGTTGTCCCTCTCCTCCTCGTAGTTGGGCTCTGTAGGTCTCTCTCGGTTTGCACAGCAGGTCCTGTCGCTCTCGTTGATGTTGCGCTTGGCGGTGGCGAGGTGTTCTCGACAGCCGGAAAAGAGAGAACAGGAGGAGGAGGAGCAGGAGAACGGCAAGAGAGGCTCAGCGCCGCTAGGGTGGCCCGTACGCGCCTCTATAATGTACTTCACACTCCTTGTGAGGCCCATCACGGCGGCGCGAGGACAATGGTGGCAAGAGAACGCCTCGTTCCGACGAAAACCCTCCCTCCTCTCCTCCGCCCTCACTTCTCGGCTGTACTGCTGCTTTCTGCAGCCCAGCATTCTCTACACGCCTACATCACCCCCTCGGCCGCCTCAGCGGTCGCCCCACGCCGCCATCGCCGTTCTCGCTCGCCGCCCCACTTCATCACCTTCCTCCTCTCTCGCTCGCCCAACCCTTCTAGGAGCACCAAGCATGGTGTGTACCGCTTTCGATACGCTCCTTGCACCACCTGACCTACCCTCCACGTCTGCAGCTCCAGCCTCTGCCGCCCGAGCTCCTCCTCCCCATCCTCGGCTCCTCCGTCGCTTCCGGGCCCCTGTCCTTGCGATACTCGACCCTCCGCGCCCTCTGCCTCGTCTCGCACACCTTTCGGCAGCTCGCGCAACCCCTTCTTTTCGAGCTCGTCGCGCCGTCGACGCAGAAGGGGTGGGATGCGCTGGTCGAGGCGGTTGGGCAGCGGGAGGAGCTTGGCACGCTGGTCAAGGAGATCAGGAGCAGACAGTGGGAACAAAGGTGCGAGTATGCGCCAGGCGAGCGATGCAACAGCTGTCGCATTCTTTCCTACCTGCCTAGTTCGCCGTCCTCCCTCTTTAACCCCCCGTTCTTCCGTTGACCACCTTCTCCCGCTGCGGATGCGCAGATCTCGAAGCCGTCCACCTTCCGTGCATGTGGTGGTTGCATCACAATTGGCCGAAGAACGGTGTCCCGCCGTTCCAGCACGTCCGCCGCGCCCGCTTCGACCTCGACCACTCTCATCCCTTTCCCGACCATGACGTCTCGTCGGTCACATTCCCCAGCCTCTCTTTCGCCATCTTCGCCAGCCTCAATTTCGTGTCGCAGGCGTATATGCCCAGTCCTGTCCACACCCTGTCGTCCTACTTCCCTTCCCTCCTTGGGGCGGTCGCGCCCCTCCGGGCGTGCAGCTGGCTCGGACCCGCCCAAGCGTCCATCCCCATCCTCTGGTACTCGGACTGGCAAGCCTTCGTCGACTACATGCCGCCATGGCGGAACTTCGGCGATCAGTCCCTCCCCCTCAAGCACTTCCACCTCCTCCCGCTTTCGTACCCTCCCCCGCCGCACTACCTCGACGAGCTCACCCGGCGCCTCGGCACAGACCCGACGCTCGCCGAGCTCGAGGTGCTCTACCTGCCGAAGGAGTGGGAGGGCATCGGGACGGACGAGGGCAAGGCCGAGTGGGAGCGGGTCAAGGGGGAGAGGGGCGTCAAGGTCGAGTATGAGGATGTCGAGGGGTACGAAGTGGAGGGAGGGGCGGGATTGCTAGAATCATTCGTGGCGAGGTGCGAGAGGGTTGCGGTAGAAGCGCCGCGGGTACAAGAAGGGGGATGAACGCGTGTTTCTGCATCTCGATGCTCCCTTCCAGACCTCTTGCGCTCATACAAAGCACCTAAACAGCTCACAGAGAAGCTTCACCAAGTGTAACCCGACGCACCGTGTCCAACCACCGCTCTGGCACCCTCGCCGCCGCGCCTTCTCCCTCTTCCTCCGCGGTTTGCTCCAGCTCGAATGCGCTTCCGCCGCTCCCTGCCACCGCACGTACCGACGCTAGATACTCGTGCCATACCCCGCTCCTGCCGTTGACGTACACGCTCTCCACCTCCGCGCCCTTTTCCTCGAGTTTCCGCCAGAGCGCCTCGACACGCCCGACCGCAACTGCGGACGGCTCCCTCACCCACTCCGCACCGACGAGGCGGAGCGAGACCCTCGACGCTCGGGAGAGACGGGCGAGAAGGGTGGGCAGGGAAGGGGAGTGAACCGGCGGGTCCGGGAAGAAAGGGTTGAGCGTGGACGGGCCGGCGGAGCGGTGCTGGTCGCGGGGGTGGACCAAGTCGGCGAGCGTGAGGGAGAGGAGGAGATGTCCCGGGAAGGCGGGCGCGGGGGAGGATGAGGAGGAGAGGAAGGGCAAGAGGGAGGCGAGGTCGGAGGAAAAGGCGGAGAGGGCAGGAAAGGCGATGAGCGGGGCGGGCTGCGTGGGTGGGAGGGTCGTTTGGTGCACCGAGAGGAGGCGGAGTGAGGGCAGGGAGAAGGATGTGAGAGGGGTGGCGCAGGTGAGGCAGGAAAGGTAGAGAGAGGTGAGGGAGGCGAGCAGAGGAAGAGGCGTCGTGAGACTGAGCGAGACGAGGGTGAGGGTGCGGAGGGCTGCGGAGGAAAGAGGAGCGTCAGACAGCCTAGCGAGTAGGGGAAGAAGAGCGGACGTACTTGAGGACGAGGGAAGAAAACCCGCTTCGAGTCTCTTCCCGCTGCCAACAACGCAGAGCGGTCGCATCTCCGTGCACGCCTCCAAGTGGTCCCTCATCACCTGCTCTTTCTCCTGCATCTCACCGTCGAGAAGGACCACCACCGCCCTCACACCCTCCGCCTCTCCTTTGCTGCCCGGCCTGACCACCCTACACCTTTCCCTCCCCCCTCTCAGCAACGCCTCCCACGCCTTGCACACGCTCGACAGCCTCCCGAGGCGGACGCGCTCGACGAGCGCAGGAGGAGGCGGGGACAGCCAGTTGCCGTCTGCCGAATAGGAGGAAGAAGCAAAGACGGCGGGAAGGGCGTGGCAGAGGATGAGAAGGACGAGCTCGGGCGGGAGGCGGTCCATCCTTGCTGCTTTGTCGCGTCGAGGATGTCGACGTCGAAGAAAGAACGAAGGCGAGGGGGAGCGCGAGGGCGAAGACAAAGAATTGTCCTCTCCCCGCCGCGAAGACTCGTAGCTCCAAGTCTTCCTCCGCGTCCGCGGCTGATCCGCGCACTCGTGATGGCGCTAAGGAGCTGCATGATCATCTATAGTGCGGGGGAATTAGGATCAGCGCGCGGCAGAGGCGGGGAACCGAGGACGAGCAGGAGGAAGAAGAGGAGAAAACGCTGGTCGCCGACGACGACTGCAGTAGATCGCCGACGACAGGGCGCAGAGAGTCCAAGGGGAGGCTGGGAACAAGCACAGCAAGCGTTACAAGCGGGCCCCGCCCCTTCACACCTCGCGGCAATACAACAAGCGCTCCTCCCTCTCCCCTCACCCCAGCTTCAACCGCCTCGAGCTTTACTTGCTCGTCTTCTGCTTCTTCTTGGCCGGCTTCTTCGCCTTGCCGCTGTCGTCCGACATGGCCGCGTCGTCGTCGCTGCCCTCCGAATCCGAGGTCGCGGACCCGCCGTCCGAGTCCGAGGCCTGGAAGTCCTCGTCGACTACGGTAGGAGGGAGAAGTCAGCGGAAACAGAGAAGGCAGGTGGGAAAAGAGAAGGGGGAAAGGGGGTCAGACGCACCCTCCGAGTCCTCGTCGTCCTCCTCCCTCAAGTCGCCCGTCAGCGCATTCCCAGCCGTCCTGCGCTTCGCGCGCCCGCCGCCGCCCTCCTCGTCCTCATCGACGCTCATCGCATCGTCGTCGCTGCTCTCGGCGCCGAGCGCCTCGGCCTCGGCGGCGGCGAGCTCGTCCATCTCGTTCTTGACCTTGATCTTCTTCATCGAGAGGAAGTCGGTGATCGCCGGCAGCTCCTCCTTGTTGAGCGCTGAGAAGACCAGGGGGCCCGAGGTCGAGGCGTCCTTGAGCCGGATCGCGAGGTCGAAGGTGCGCGCAGAGGGGAGGGCGCCGCCGACGCTGCGAGACGAGGGAAAGAAGCGTCAGCAGCCTGTCTCGGCAATTTTAGCCCATGCACTCGCCCCACTTGACGTGTCGAGGCGAGCAAGGGAAGAGAGGAGACTGTCGGCGTACCGAGCGAGCACGACGGCCGAGATCTCGGAGAACGAGACGAGCGTTGGCTGCTTCGAGATGAACAGGAGCGACTTCTCGAGGAAGTAGAGCTGGCCCTCGTTCGCCTTGAGGTTGCACTTGACCGCCGCCTGGCCGTCGTGGCTGTTCCCATCGTCCTGCGTTAGCAACACTGCGCAGGGAAAGAAAGAGTTAAAAAAGGAGAGAGGGAGGGAGACGCACGACTGGAAGTTGCCCGGCGTGGTAACCTTCTTGCCGCCGAGGACGCGGAAGATGATGCTGACGACCTCGTACGCGGGGTCGTCGTAGTGGGTCTTGAGGTTGCCGTCGTACTTGTCCTGGATCGTCTGCTCGTCGAGGCTTAGGTCGAGCTCCATGATCTCGTCCTTGGCGAACTGCATCACGAGGTACGGGTAGCGCGTCTGGCCCTGCCGGATCGGCGGATCGATGTTGACGACCAGCTGCGAGTGGATGTCGTCCGGCTTGGGCAGGAGGAACAGCTTCTGGATCTGCGGGTACGCGATGCGGTAGTCGTACGTCTTGCCGCGCAGGCGCATGAAGTCGGGGTAGATGTCGATGTCTGCGGGAGGAGTCGAGTAACGTGGACGAGGCAAGGAAAAGAGTCAGTCTCGCTACTCCACCTCGATCCCGCTCTAACTTCCACCTGCGAAGGGAGGGAAGAAGAACGCACCGAACCTGCCACGCGGCGTGACGCACAGCACATCCGGCATCGTGCAAATCGTCTCGCCAACAACCTGCCCAATCGCCGCCTTCTCCTTGACCGCATCGTGGAACACCTGCGCCGCGGCCTCCCCATCCTCGCCCTCGTCGTCGCTCTCATCCTCGTCCTCGCTCTCGTCCTTCGCACCGCCCTCCGCCTTGGCCTTGGCCTTGTCGCCCTTCTTCTTCATCCCCCTCGCCGAGCCGGGGATGTACAGCCGCATCTCGGAGACCTCGTCCGGCTGGGCGCGGAGCCGCTTCTTGCGCGCGACGGGGTCCTCCTGGCCCTCGGCGGGCGGCGGCGGCAAAGCCGACGAGAACTCCAACGCGACCTCGGCTTTGGTGATGGACGTGTTCGAGACTTGCGAGAGCGGGACCGTGAAGGCCGGCTTGCCCGCGACGAGGAAGGCGAGGTCGTCGGCTGCACGATGCTCGCACCACACATCCATCAGCATCGTTAAGCACGACAGAGCGCAGAGCGGAAAGGAGAGGAGAGCGAGCAAGCCACGCACCCTGCACCTCGGCCACACCCCAGTTCCACCCCCTCACCGACGTGTCCTTCGTCTCGATCGTGATGTTGTAGTACTGCAGGCGAGACCTCCACTCCTCAGTGTCTTGCGCATCTGGGAAGAGGAGGAGAGAAAAAACGCACCTGCTTGCACAGGTTGCCGAGCCGCTCAAAGTCCTCGCGGAGGAACCCGTCAAACGTGGTGCGCTGCTTGTGCGTTCCGATGCGCATCTGATAGTTCCTCGCGACGCTGCTCTCCCCGCCTGACGCTCGTCAGCTCTGTCTCCTTCTGAAAAGAAAAGCGGGAGCAAGGCAGAGGAGGAGGACGGACCGGATCCAGCTGATGTATTTGATGTCGCTCCCGGGAACGGTCACGACCGCCTCGTTCTCGTCGGACGACTTCCAGCCGAGGCCCGAGGGGGCGATGCGGAGCTCTGCGAGGGGGGTGGAAGGAAAAGGGAAAGGTGAGTTGGGTGGGTGATGCGAGGGGGGTAAGGGGCGAGCGGAACAAGAGGGTTGGGTAGAGGTGGGGGGGAAAGACGCACTGCCCGGTGCGGGCCCGAGGCCGTGGTAGATGGACTCGAACTGGGCGGTGGCCATCTCGAAGACAGGTCAAGCGATGCGGCGGCGGAGTCGAAGGAAGGGGGTGCGGCTAGGTAGGCGACTGTTGTACGCGTGGTTAGAAGGAGGGACGGAAGAAGGAGGACGAGTTGAGGGTGGAGGACGCGATGAGATGGTCGGATCGTGAACGTCGACGAGGAGCAGGAACGGGAAATGCGCGGCGTCAGCACCGTAGACACTACTTACAACACTGCGTGCATGCCGCCCTCTGTGTCCTCCTCGCCCATGTGCCGCAAGTTGGCCCCCCCCGCCTCGACGCGACTTGATGCCGTCTGTCCCCCTCGTCCTGCCTCGGCCTGCTGCCCAGCCCAGCGCTGTACGGCCTCGTTGAAACTGCTCGTGACGCGCTGTGCCGTCCCGAGCAGAATAGGTGGCGCGAGCGGTGCACCGACTGCTCATCGCGAAGGAGGGGAGGGAAAGTCGACGGGGACGGACCTGCGCTTCGAGGGCAAGTGGGCTCGCTGGGATGTGCGGGTGACGAGCGAGAGCTACACGAGCTAGCCGAGCGCGAGCAGGGTCGGGAGGAGAGTGGAAGCCCAAGTCGCGCCTGGCTGAGTTGGACTATGCGAGCAGTTGTACAGTAGTGCAAGTGTAAGGCAGTCGTAGTCCCTTCCTCTTCATCTCGAGCTTATCAAGCTTGCGGCTCGTATTTGGGGCACTCGCATGCGCCTTTGGCACTCCCTTCAGCACTGAAGAGCCTTCGTGGCCTTCGGGCTT